>CM076978.1:14342146-14839646 GCA_039105355.1 Benthosema pterotum
ACGGGACCACCTATGACCCTGTGGTTGCAGGGGCTCTGTTGGAAAAAAAAAAAAAGTCTGGCGTCAGCAGGAAAAAGATCCCCACTCCCCAAACAGGTGCACACTGTCTGTCTGCCAGGCATACAAATGATGTCTATCTGGGATTAGGACGGTGCTGCTGCACGAGCCTAATGCAATGCTAGAGGAGACACTAAGGGCCGTGTTGGACACTGGGAACAAACTGTGTGTGTGTGTGTGTGTGTGTGTGTGTGTGTGTGTGTGTGTGTGTGTGTGTGTGTGTGTGTGTGTGTGTGTGTGTGTGTGTGTGTGTGTGTGTGTGTGTGTGTGTGTGTGTGTGTGTGCGTGTGTGTGTTGGGCAGTGTTGGGCATAGTACTTCGTTTTTCTAATATATTACTTCCATTTTAAACTAATATATACATATTATATATTACATTAACAAATGCTTTTTAAAAATATACAATTAAATATTTAGGGCTCCATTTTCGTTACCATCTAAACCCCTTATCATTTTTTTTTACTGTTTTGAAAAACTTTTTGGAATAGTTCAACGTGCCAATCTATTGACACATTGAGAGCTTGTAGACTGACCATTTAAACTACTGAAAAATGTTCTTTTTTAATAGTTTAAAATGGGATAAGGGGTTTAGCGGTGACGGAAATTGAGCCCTTAGTGTCATTATACATTAAATATTGCATAGACCAGACTAGAGGAGTACCTACAATAAAGAAAGTCCACTTGGTTGCCTGGCCAAATCCATTTGAAATCACGACTGAGAGACAAGAGGGCAACAGACAAACAAACAACAGACCTGAGATTCTAATGGACAGCAAATTTACCCTCAATCACTTGGAATGCCTTTCAGCCTTTGTATCTACTCATCTGGCACTCATCTTGCCTGACCAAAACTCCTGAAAACACTACAGGCGTAGGCCTACCTCATCCTGCTCAGCTATGGACAAGTTAACACAGGAGTTAAAAGTATTGCTTAAATTCATGGAAGCCAATAAATTATTTGATGACAAATGATAGTAAATGATGACAGGGCCACGTGCAACGAGACAGAAAGTAATATAGAGCGTTATATAGTAAAGTAATGCAGAAAAAAGGATATTATACTGTATATTACAGATGTGTTGTACCAGTTGCCGCACGGTCAAGGCTCGAATAGACAAATAAGTGCAAGAATGTAGATCATTTGTTTCACTTTTAATTTACCACTAAAACTTATGAACAGCTCATAAATGTGACTGTCACAATTCGGGTCTGAGGCAAAACATAATACTGGCCAAAAACTATATATATACTGTATATAAATGATATATAAACTAAACAAAGAAAAAACAAGAACAGAAGAAACTGAATTACTGAAAACAAGCTATGCCTATGCCTGAAGAACCTGGCAGCTCTCCCTTGTCGATTTGCTGTCTCAAGCCAAATAAACACTCTCATTCAACCTTTCCAGCCTCCCTTACACTAGGTGAGACCCATGTACAGTGATTAGTAATGGAACAATCTACTCCAACAAGGTAAACCATGACCCATGAGATAGACCATCTATACAATTACACATTTCCTTAAGGGGTAAGGCCATGTTTTGTTGTAGTTTGTATTTGTAACTTGCCATGATGTAATTCCAAATGTGGACAAGAAATGATAATAAAGGTCAGGTTTACGGTTTAGCCAAGCATAGACACGTCAAAGTACTTGAAAGCTTGTATATGCCTGCTATTTTAGCTTCGGGTGTTGTGTTACAAAACAGTGTCGCCAAAACGCACGGACGCACGCACGCGCACGGTTGTGTATTCCCACCAGTGTAATGTTCAACCTTACCTGACAGCTGGACATTGAGGACTTGTTAGCGCCGCCAATCAATAACAGCTCTGATTGGACATTCCAAGGATTTCATAAGATTGTGTTTTCTTTTGTCTTCCTGCTTTCTTTTTACCTCAAGCGTCCAGAGATTACTCTACAGCAGCATGAGAGAGAGCTGCCATGGCAGCTCATTATAAACCAACATTGGACTTCTTTCTTGCTCGAGGGACGATCTTTGTCCAATTGTTTGATACGGTCATAATGCTAACGGCGTATATTCCACGGCTCAGAGCAGTCACCTATTGTGACTCTATGGAAGCTGCCCTCCTACTCAGAGGTAAACAGCAGCTGAATCGACCATATCCTGTGCGCTGATCTAAAATGTCCCCCCGGAAATGGAAAACTGGCATTTTGAAATATACTGTGAGTTGCACAATGGAAGATACTACAATTATTAAAAAACAAACTTGCATCAAAAGTGTTAATAATTTGCTGACTGTGTGTGTGTGTGTGTGTGTGTGTGTGTGTGTGTGCGTGTGCGTGTGCGTGTGCGTGTGCGTGTGCGTGTGTGTGTGTGTGTGTGTGTGTGTGTGTGTGTTTTCCCACTTGTTCCACACATGGCAACTCTTCTGTCCCTCAAATGAACAATTTGGATCTGGTCACCCAAGCCTCCCCTAGGCTGTGCCAGACTGGTGACAAATAAACATCTTCCAAATATTCCACTTTTTTTTTTTTTTTTTTTTTTTTTTTTTACAAATCTGCTTCGTTCCTCACCACTGGCAGAAGGACAGCATCCTCGTCCCCAATTGAGCAGCTTTGTGTTGTGTGCCTGTACACGAGGCTGTTTTTCATTCATTTTTCGACCTGTGAGCTCATTCCTCTCATAAAATCTGGCCACAATGGTTGAATTTAGTCTGGCCTGTGGTGCAGTGAGTAATTGCGGCGCCGAGATGAGCCTTCAAGCCCCTTCAATTTTGGATGGCTCCACGTGCTCTACCTTATTCATAATACCGGCGGGCAGGAACAATTGCGTCAGGTGAATAATTTAATGCTTTTCCTCTCTCCCTCTCCCTCTCTCTCTCTCTCTCTCTCTCTCTCTCTCTCTCTCTCTCTCTCTCTCTCTCTCTCTCTCTCTCTCTCTCTCCCCTACAATTCTTTTATACAGTCATAGTCTAACCATGAATGATTAGTGCTGGATTTATGTCTGAAGGGAGGAACTACTATCTGATTTGAGTCATGGTGTCACCATCAGTGGCTGGCCTGTCTATCTGTCTCTAACCCATCCACAGGACATATACAGTATATACATACAGTATATGCATGTCCTTTCAAAAAAGAAAAATCTAAATCATGAGGGTGGCATATCATGCCTCATGGGCATTTTTTAAATAGTGCTAAAAAAAAGTTGGGAACATCTCATTTGGTCGAAACAGACCTGTGAGATTAGTCCAGTAAAGAAAAAAAAGGAAGATAGTCCATTGTGGGCAAAATAGATTTTTTCAATATCATAACTAAAGGTGGGCGGAATTCACCCGAAGCAGGGAAACAAACACACATTCTACAATGTCACTGAGCATCATGAAGCTACTGAAAGACCCACCCACCTCAGACATCAGCAACATTATGATGTCACTGACCATCATGAAGCTACTGAAAGACCCACCCACATAATTGTCCGGGTAAAAATCAGCAATGTTCAGTGTTCTAGAGTTAAGATTATTATAGATGAAAATGTCTCAAAGAATTGCAACAAATAATGTGAAACAAAGATTTTACACAAATGAGTCGTGTGTGTGTGTGCGTGCGTGTGTATGTTTCCCCTTCTTCTGGGATTGATTGATCTGTTCAAGCACTGTTCTATTGATGTTTCTCATAAGCATGTCAGGATGGTTCAACTATATTGAACTGACGCAACGCTGCCATCTAATAAGAGTGATAACAATTTCAACAGTCAAACAAAGCAAGCCTGAACTCAATCGAACGGTCTTACATACATCGATTTACTTTTTCTTTTCTGTTATTATCAAGTAAAAAAGAAAGAGTGGGGGCGTCTGTCAAACAGGTAAAGTTCTGCCACAAAGCGAAAGAGAGAGAGAGAGAAAATGAGAGAGAGAGAGAGAGAGAGAGAGAGAGAGAGAGAGAGAGAGAGAGAGAGAGAGAGAGAGACGGAGAGAGGGCAGGAAAATGAGAAGAGCATCTGACGACCATAAAAACACATCACTACAAACAGAACATACTCTGTAAACATGGACCTTCATGCTGTGCTGCTATCAATTCCTTTTGTTTTCGCTCCGTTGCCTCGCGGGCTGACAGACCTCTCTCTACGCCAGCCCCCCCCCCCCCCCAAACACTCAACAACGGCTGTAGTCATGTCTTACCAATTAGAGGTAGAGAGGAGAGCCTTGAAAAGGGTTTGTGTTATAACCTATCCGCTGTGTAGCCGACAGCATCACCCCAGCCTCCTATGGGACACGCGTGCTGCACACACTCTCCCCACCCACACCACTATCCCTCTGAGTGTGTGTGTGGGGGGGTGTGAATATAACTGCTACTATTCAAACATCCCACTTATTGTCTTGTCAGGGCAACATGCTGTGGTAGTAGTACAAAAAACAGTTCTTTTGTCCAGAAGATACAAAATCTACAAATATTTCCACTAATTGGCTGAACACAATATTGATTTTCGTAATTGCTATGCTGATGATGTTCACATCCTCCTACCACTAGTACAGTAGACGCAGATGAACGGTGGTGGAAAATGTACTACTGTATTTTTAAATAATTAAAAAGTCATTGTTCACACACATGACCCTATTGCACATATTACCCCATTACACGTATTACATATATGTAATAGGGTAATATGTGTAATGAGATAATATGGGGACATATTACACATATTACCCCATTACACATATTACACTATTACACATTATGACATTACACTGGGCATTCTTCTCCGATATATGCTCCTTATTTTGGCTTGCCCAAATATGAAATGTGATTCACAGACAGACATTTCTGCCTGCCATACAAAGTTATCTGTCTCACTGCATTCAAAATCACTGCAATTTAGAAATACCACGTTACAAGTAAAAGCCGTGAGTTTGAGAACCACTGCTGAGAGACACTTGAATACTGTCATTATTTGTGCAAATAGTGAGCAGGCTTCACTCTTCACTCAGGCTGCCTCCAGCTGGTTAAAATAGTGGACCTCCTGCTGCAGGGCCGGATCTAGCCATGGTCATGGGGGGGCAATGCCCTCCTAAATGCCCTGAAGCATGCAAACAACCCTATGTTACTCACTACAATTGTCACAGCACTAAACAAACACCATCTCATCATTCAAAAGACAAACCTTTGTGAGTCAGGCCACTTTATGCATGCGTGTCTGTTGCAACTTCAACTTCCCCCATACCATTTTCGCCAAGACCCCCCAATTGTGAAAGGTTACATCCGGGCCTGTCCTGCTGCCTTCTTACTGGCACAAACAACCCACAGCCATATAACTCAAGGTTAAGCTACTGTATATTTCCGTGGATGTGTCTCTCTAAGGGATCTATTCACCTATTCATTGGGAACTATTCATCTGCCAATACCACAGGAAAATACAATAAAATGTATTTATTTGCCATGAATCATGAGGAGCTAGCTGGCTTTGGGGATATACAATTCCACAGTGCAAAAGCTGCAACCCACAGTGCAATGTGTTTTCTTTTTTCTTTTAACACTGTGAAAGTCAGAAGCTTGCTCTTGGTGTCACAAACACATGACAGATATCTGTATTTTTATGATTAATACATGAATACATTGCAGTGTGCAGGTGACCCAAAGCACAACGCTTCACATCTGTTCTGCCAACAGATCTGAATTTTCATCATGGCTTCTACTCCAGTCGTGGAAGAGGGAACTTTTTGCGTTACATTTTAAAGGGGAAAACCATCCATTTTCAACATTTTAATATGTCATAAATTTACCTTAGAGATGTTGTGGGGCCGTCGGTCTGAAAAAATCACTAACATGGTGAAATACATCTTGATGGCATCATCAAGATGTATTTCACCATGTTTATGTTTTTTCTTTCAAACCCCTTTTTCCTGAGAGGGTACAAATGGAACCAAATGGACCCACTAGGGTCCATTTGGTTCACATTTGTATCCTCTCAGGAAATTTTTAAAAATGGGTGGAATTCCCCTTTAATGCCAGTACTTGTGCTTTCGCCCAATCCATTTTTGATTACTGGTAAATTCATCGGGATTATTTCCAGATTGTGGTATTGACACCATCATTCAAGTAAATATGATCTTTGTGACTGTATGGTGATCTTGTACAGTATATTGGCTATTTTGAAAATAGCCAGATCCTACAGGTATGTAGTGTTTAATTCATCTTTCGTTGTTTGTGTAGACAGTTCAATCTATCTCGCATGTTTTAGAAATATATAAAATGCATTTTCTGTGGTTAGTTAAATCCATTTTTGGGCTTTGGGTAACGCTGTGCCTTTAACTGTTAATCAAGAGGCTTAGCAAAATTACCGCTACGAAGCACATCAAAGCATTTATCACGAGGCTTCTTTATGACCTATTGACGGTTTCTAGCCTAGGGGCACGCCCAAAAGAATCTAAATTCTCCATACAGCACACCATGATCCTCTTGATCGATATCCATTAAAAACAGGCTGATTCACTTTTTGGCCTCTAACTTTTGAACCGTAGGTCATACGACCAACAATCCACCCCCCCCAGCCCCCACCCCTCATTTCTGCTTTAGGCATTTGCTATAATTGTGCGTTATCTTCACAACACATTGCATATCATACTCAGATTTGTGTTAATAGGTGCATGAGACAGATTCCTCATAATTCCAATCAGGTCAGGAGCGGCCCGGGATTGAAGTAGTGATGTCTTGATTGTGGCCAGATCAAGGCAATCCAGGACTAGTCAAGTCTGACACAGAATAATCACCTGAACCCAAATGTGAGAGAGTCAGATTGAGGCCAATCATCATAACTAGTCAGATCTGTTTTGGTAATATGATGTTTGCAAACAGTGGCGGATGTAACATTTCCCAATTGGGGGGGGGGGGGGGGGGGGGGTATGGTATGGGGGTGGCTCCATCGCCTCGCACCACAGGCGCCACACCCATACCATTTTCAGTTACAGGGCTTTTATTAGGCAAGTAAAGCATCAATAATAACATCAGTTGTTGTTGAAGTTGCAACAGACACGCAGCATGCATAAAGCTAAAGGTCTGACTCAGTGAGGTTTCTGTTTTCAATGATGAAATGCTATTGGTTTAGTGGTGACACAGCTGTAGTTAGTAAGTAGCAGTAGTAGTGTTTCAAATCATTTTCAATATAAGCATTTTAATTTGAACTATATTGGGTTGTTTTGCATGCCATCATGTTTGGTGGGGCAGGCTGGGCATTTAGGGGGGCATTGCCCCCCAATGCCCATGTCTACATCCTATAATGTGCAACAAAAAGAGCAATGAGGACACCACATATAGTGGACATCATTCACCGGAGACAGCATCCCCTCCACTCCACTCCCCTCACTCCTCCAGCTGTACGAGGTTAATATTGTCCTGGTCTTCTGGGGACCACGCAGACATGACACCATTTAACTCACAGGACGGAGAGGGGACAGATCATGCTGCCACAGATATATACAGTTATGATATTTGTCCTGAAAACCAAACACTCGCCCTGCTCTGCTATACAGAGTTGCTATATGAACTACAATAGTGCCAACATTGTCACTGTCTTTCAGAAAACCTTGTATTATCACCATAAGTTATAGTTTGTCGTCTACCATGTCCTACTTTGTCAGATACTACACAGTGTCACACAGAGGTGTAACAGTTTAGTAACTGTACCAAAATATTGATTTATTGAAGTAAAAATTGAAGTTTTACAGTATGTAAACAGAAAATATTGTATTGTTTCACTTTGTATCATATCGATTTGAAATGTAAAGAATTGGTAACAATTTGTGACCAATTGTTTACATTGCAAATCGATATGATAAGCAGTTGCACATTGTATTGTTTAGGAAGAAAAATACATTGTGTGTCAAATTCAATGTCCATTTACTGAATATGCCAGATAGTCGTTTTTTTCCCACTTTAAATTCTAATATATATTTTCCCTTAAACTGCACTATCCGTATTTACTAAATTTACTAAATATTTATGTATTAGATATATCGCATCGCCTTAATGAACCAATATCGTCCATTTATCGTCAACCATGTATCCTGATACATACTGTATCATATACCTCTAGTGTCACACAACCTTTGTTTTGAGCTTGTAAATATGTTTAATACGCTTGTAAATACAATTCATACAGTGCCTTTATCCAAGGTGCTTAGTCTATATATATTGTGGACCCCATTCACACAGTACTGACCAACAGAAATTAGGGATTAAAGGGGAATTTCAACATTTGTTTTCCTGAGAACGTACGGGGAAACCATTAACCTGAGTCTTGTGACTAAACAATAACTTTTCCTGAAAAGTAACTTTTTTTTTTACTGTTTTCACATAGGAGGTTTCCACTGGACCGTGCTGGCATATACAGTATATAATATTTGCGCGGGGGCATGCGTGGCTGTTTCAGAGATAGAGAGTTCTCTTCTCATTAAAACAACCTGACTCCAGCAGCAGGCTCCGCTGCCTGTCCTTGTATCCTCATGAATATAATGGCCTCCGCATCTCCCCCTTCAGAGCTCCCAGGCTCTGCACCGCTCACTGGGAATATGAGGACAGAGAGGCCTTTTTAGACGCTGATAACTGGAATAATCAGGCTAAAGATTCTCTCCTTGGGAGTACGCTCACTTCTCCTCCCTGTTGCAAATCACTTTCAATGGCTCTCTAGGACCATAGAGGGCTATAGGGCTTTTTTTTTTCTCCACGCGTTTTGCATTTTGCTGCATCACAATACGGTCTCTGCCCCCATCAGGGAAACGGTTACCAAACATGCATATTATCATGATTGTGGTCAGGTGGAAAACATGTATATCGTGGCCGTCAGAGGGAAAAAAACTCTTATCTCCATCCATGTTTTTTCTTTGTATTTTCTATCATAATTAATGGACCACTTGATGATACGACAGTGTGACATACTGTAGATAGCCAGGCTAAAGCCAGACCGAATCAGCTGTTGGCAAAAACAAATGCCTGTCAGCAATTTGGTCTGGAATAGCCTAATTGTACAACCATTTCCTACTTCAGAAAATTTTCCAATCAGGACACAGTATTGAAATATGATTACACACTGTCCTGATTGGCCAGCCCAATTGTCTGGAGTAGGAAATGGTTGTACAATTGAGATATTCCAGACCAATCTGCTGACAGGCATTTTGTTTTTTCCAATAGCTGATTCAGTCTGGCTTTAGCCTGGGTCTGATCAAAAATTTGAAAAAGCTTGAATCATGGTAGCCTAAGATTTAGACTCTCATAGAGACTAAATGGATGAAAAATGGGTTGCAAAATTGAAGGATAAAAGAAAGCTGGAGATGTTCTGCTATTTTTTGGGAACATCGTGCACCATGTGCCACCATGTGTGCAATTGAGTTCCAATTTCAGACAATTTGTCCTCACTCCAATGTGCATTATTGAAATTCAATACCTTTGCACGAGACTGCTGTTTATAAGTAGGGCAATGATACCAAAGTCTTGACATCACTCCCACTACCCCTGGTTCAGTCAAAGATTTCTTTTCTATTTTCTTCTATTGAACATCCCCTAGGCAAATCTAGGCATTGCATCATTACTGCATGGCCCCATTGACCCCCACAAAATGACAAGAACTACTTAGTATTGACCTAAACCAGAGCAGAACTCCCACCACGGGACTCTGGCAATCAATTAATACTGTTGACATCACTATATTAATGTGAAGTATTTTATACAACTCAAGGTCCAAAAATCTGAACTATGCCTTTAAGTCATAAGATCCAATACTTAAGAAACCCATAATAGGGCCCTAAGTTTGAAGAAAAACAAATAAAACAACTTTTTCACAGTGAGTCGCTTCTGCAACTCCATAATTATGAGTGTAATTGTCAGGAGGTTTATTTTTGGAACGTAGTTCCAGACACGTTCTAAGATTTAAGAATTTAAGAATAACATACAACTGTAAAATTATAACATACAACTGTAAAAATATAAGAATAACATAAATTGTGTTAAATACTTTTTTGTTTATATGTCCTTAAACCTTAATTGTAATGGTTTGAGCCTCAATTGCAACTCTGATATAACCAGTTCTTATCATGTCTTTCTGGACTTTGAAAGCAATTTAGCTGCAGTATCAGAATGTCCTGAGGTGGCGGGAGGCGCTGATATGCAGATGACTTAATATTTGAGTCATTATAATACTGACATGTTTCCATTCCATGCCAACATGGAAAATCCATTTGGAACTGAAGACTGAAAGAGAGGAGAAATTACACAAAGTAGGGTGCATTGATGACATCAGCACAAAAACAAAATCAGAGCAATTTCTGAGAGCAATTTCCATTAAAAAATGCTTTCAGGAAGCCTGACTGTTTAAACATGGCTATTTGTGGGGATAGAAAGCAGACATGGGAGCACCAAAAACACACACACAAACACAAAAAGTTGAATTTCATGTTATTCTACCTTTAAAAATAAAACTCCAAGGGGGATAGTGCCTTCTAAGCCAGACGCTGTGTTCTCTATATGGACTATGAATAAATACTTGTAAAGTTGAAACATGGATATCCAAGGTTACTGCTACAGACAGAAAAGATATCAAAACTCCGCTCTGCATCATAAGGATCTGCACCACGGTCTACTGTTTTCATTTTATTTTGGGGTTGGTTTTGCACTGTCGGGGGGCTTAGAGGATATAGAGTTTTTCTGCTCTGGCTCAGCTCTTTTTTCTCTCCTGATCTGGGCAGCGGGACACACAATCCTCAAACAGAATGTCCTACAGGGAATGTCTGTTTCTCTGGGATGCCGGGGTGATGTCAGCGCATGCTGATGAGCGTCTAGACCACATATGTCAAACTCAAGGCCCCCCGGGGGCCAAATCAGGCCCGTGAATGAATTATCTTCGGCCCACGGGATGATATTGAATTAGTATTAGAACTGGCCCATGATAAGAAATTAATGCAACTAATTGTTTTACTTCCTCAACTCAGTCTCATTTACTTTCTCAATTAACTATGAAAGCAGCACTTGGTGAGGATCTTAGAAGAAAAAAGAAAAAGAAAACTTAAAACAGTTTTTAATGCAGGCAGTTTCATCTTTACAATTATCTTGCCATTAAGTGACATTTATTTTTGAAGGGAAATTACTTTTTTGCTGTTTGACAGTGACGTCATAGTAAACCGGTGTTGAAACACAGACAAGTATCTCCGGCCCTTGACTTGTACCAATTTTTCAATTTTGGCCCACTCTGTATTTGGGTTTTACACCCCTGGTCTGGACGCTAGGAGGTGGTGTCTGGACCGTCGCTATGGCCGCACCACAGGGGCGGATCTAGGCATGGGCATGGGGGGGGGGGGGGGGGGCTAAATGCCCAGACTGCCCCACCAAACATGATGGCATGCGAAAAAAAGTATTTGAAACACTACCACACTGCTACTAACTAACTACAATCGTCTCACCATTAAACCAACAGCATTTCATCATTGAAAACAGAAAACTCTCTGAGTCAGACCTTTAGCTTTATGCATGCTGCGTGTCTGTTGCAACTTCTACAACAACTGATGTTATTACTGATGCTTCATTTGCCTAATAAAAGTCCTGCAGCTGAAAATGGTACGGGTGCGGCTTCATCACCCGTGGTGCAAAGCGGCACGGGCGATGAAGCCGCCCCCATACCATTTTAATCTTCCCCCCCAAAAGGGGAAATGTTACATCTGCCCCTGGCACACCACCATCGCCACCACCGCCGCCGGTGGCATACTGTGTGCTGTCAACTCTCGTGAGAAAAATAAGCCAACTCCACCAAAAACAAGCCAAAACCTGTGAGAGATATGTCGAATCTCACCTTGACAGACCAAACCAAAACAAGCACAAAAATATGGTCTATATGAATTAATGTTTTGGCTATTCCATGGGAGTAACTAGTAATGTAAAATCATATTACAGTAATATTATTACTTCTTTGTAAAATAAAAGATTACGTCATACAAAGCGATATTACAGTTACTTCTACTAATATTACTAGTGACTTTCATCATGCTGCTGCTGTTTTCAACAGTATGGTGAAGGGAGATGAGCTAATGCCACTTGGATTTGACCTAAAAAAGTGCAAAGTACAGGCTGCAACTCTCAACATACAAAGCCATCTAGTGTCAAAGTAGTGACATTGGAGGGGCAGAAACTGAGAAACTGAAATGGCAAAAGTAATATGTAACTTGTTACATGTTACTTATGAGTCCAAGTAATGAGTCATGTAATATTAGCGTATTGCTCTCCAAGTAATAAGTAACTACTTACTATTACTCTCCTAAGTAATATTGTCCAACACTGGGTTATTTATATAGCACCTTTACATGCTGTAGTGCATTACCTTCACACACACAGTCATACACCGGCAGAAACCATGCAAGACATAACCAGCAAAACGGGAGCAATTTCCGGGTTCAGTGTCTTGCCCTAAGACACATTGACATGTAGAGAGGAGGAGCCGGGATTCGAACCGCCAAACCACAGATAATAATAGACAATAGACCTTGCCGTGAGCACCCCCCAAATGGAAAGTGTGGATACTGTGTCCACTGAGTGTGGACACAGCCGGGCTCATTTATTCCAATGTAATGCTTACACATTACTTACTGGTTCGTTTTTTGGAACCAGACCTTCAAAATCTCTTCCAAATCCGTCACAAGGCATGCAGTGTGTGTGTGTGTGTGTGTGTGTGTGTGTGTGTGTGTGTGTGTGTGTGTGTGTGTGTGTGTGTGTGTGTGTGTGTGTGTGTGTGTGTGTGTGTGTGTGTGAGAGAGACATTTATTTTCTTAAAACAATGTTTTATCATATAGGAAAACTATTGGTGGAAAGGATTGTTGTCCATCACATGTGATGCTTATAGCTGTGATTGAACCATATCAGTTTGGGGGAGGGGCTTACTGAAAGGTCTATTGCATGAGTGTACTCACCCCATGAGGGGGTCCACCGCTATGCCTTTGGGGTTGACCAGGTCCAGGTCTAGGATGGTGACACACGTGTCCCCGCTGCTGTCACACACAAATATCCTGTCACTGACTCTGTCCACAAAGTAGAAGTTCCCTGTCAGCCAGTCGATGGCCATGTGCTCCACGTCTGCAAGGGACAGAAAGGGAAAGGATGTCAGAGGGAATACTGTGTACTGCAGGGGTGCCCACACTTTTTTGACTTGAGAGCTACTCTCCAAATGACTAGCTCAACAAGATCTACACATAAAATATGTGATTGTTCCATTACTAAAAATCCATTTCAAGGCCCCTAGAAAGTTTGAGCTTTAGTGGTGTTACTTACTGTTATAGTGCTTGAGAATAATGCACTTATTTAGAAGGTATTCCTGTATATGCTATTACTGACGTTTGAAAACAGTATTTGAGGTTTGAGTTGACAGTTTGTGATCTTGAGTTTAGTTTCTTGCACCCAAAACTAAGAACTTTCACGTTTTTGTCCACAATTGGGAAAGAGAACTGGCAAAATGTTGTTCAAAATAACAATTATTCTCCATTTTCTAATTGCATGGACTCTTGAAAATTATGTAATTCAGATGTTTCAATATAATTTAACTCTTGAGAGTGTAAAATGAAACCAAATGGACCCATAAGGGTCCATTTGTTTTCATTTTAACGCTCTCAAGAGTTACAGATCTATAAGTCCAAGTGCTCATGTGATCTACCTGCATGGCTTGTGTAATCTACTGGTAGATCACAATCTACCTTTTGGGCAGGCCTGGTGTACTGTATGTTTAAAGCAATTACAGTGCATTTCAGGTGGGGCACTGAGCTGGATCTGTGTGATTGCTAAGAGGACCAAGCTCAGGGTTCATCGTACAAAATACACAAAAACAACCATCACACCTACTCTGTAAACTCTGCTGCGTCTTGACCTCCTGCTCCTGGGTGAAGCCTCTCAGGTTCCTCATCCTGGCACAGCGGAGCTGTCCGGCGGCGTGGCTGGACAGCACCCAGCACACCGTGTCCTGGCCGTGCCGGACGTCCAGCGCCAGGCTGGCGTTGCCGTCCAGGGAGCGGTACGGCTGCAGGGCCGAGCCGTCCAGCTGCGTGCTGACGATGCGCCCCGAGCCGCCCACCAGGAACACAGGAGACAGCTCACCTGGGTCTGAGGCACAGAGGAGACACGGTGGCAGTGATGGGCAAGTTACTGTGAAAATGTAGTAAGCTACACTACTTGCTTCTCTCGATAAAAAGTAGCTAAGCTACACTACAAGCTATCCCCAGAAAATTGTAGCAAGCCACACTACAAGCTACATGACAAAAGTAGCTTGATGTAGCTTGCTACATCAAATATCTCAACTTAATGTACAACTTTCTAAATAATACTCATAATAATTAAATAATATCAATAAATGTGTATTATGTATATTAGAGGGATGTATACTTGAGGTTTTCTACCCATTAAAAGTGGGTGGAATTTGAAAATGTGTGTGGGAAAATGTAGTAAGCTACAATCTTTGTTACTCAAAATAAGTAGTGTAGCTTCACTACAAGCTACTCGAAACAAGTAGTGTAGCTTCACTACAAGCTATTCCCAGAACAAATGTAGTAAGCTACACTACAAGTTACGGGAAAATGTAGTTAAGCTATGTAGCTTAGCTACTTGTAACAAGTTACTGCCCATCACTGCACGGTGGATTGGTTCAGTGCTTTTCAACCTTTTTTTATACCGACTACTTATTCAGCGTTTGAGCCACGGACGGCATTTGAGGACATTTTAGCCCCACAGACCCAAAACAGACACCTAAAGGTTTATTTTTGTTTTTTTTGTTCACAAATACCAGGCTGGATTTTGGGTCCCCAGACCACTGGTTGAAAACCACTGGATTAATTGATTGATTTATTTGATACAACATCCATCTATATGTCAGATCACTGTTTTTAACAATTTATATCCATTATAATGAATATTTCCCTTAAAAAACAACACTATCCACATGTTCACACAAATTTATAATAATCAATTTGTAATTTCAAATCATCAAATTATATATTATCATATTGTCATCATCAACTACGGTAATATCGTCCTGATACATCATATCGCTGTTAAAACATATTACTGTGTGTTACGCCCCTAGTTGTTAGGTAATTCAAGTTTTCTACACTACAGTGTAGAAAGTAGAAGACCAGAAATAGAAATATTTGTTTCTTTGAGTACAAACCTATTTGTTTCAAGTATTTGAAATGAACTACCAAAAGTACAAAAGAAACATTTGAAAACATCAGATGACAAAAATACATTATTAACCATCATTGATTGATGTGCAAAAACATTTTGTACCCCAGAAAGACAGCCCAAATTCAATTGCACTTTCATTCATATTACATTATTGACGCGCCATTCAATGGTGGCTTTTATAATACAAATGACCTATTCAGGGCTTTCATAATTCTGTTCACTAGCCATTAATAAGAGGAAAAAATGTTTTTCAGACAGGTTTTAGAATTCAACATTCATTTTACCCCATTATACTTTTCGAAAGAAGTACTTATGTAAAGACATCACGGTCAAATTGAAATCGGCTTGTGTGAAATCATGACAATAAACAATGTTTTGAGCCGATTGAATAAATTAGTAATAAAATAAAAACAAAACAAAACCAGTTGTACTCTGCCCTTTTCTTTCTTGTTTTTTTTGTGTGTAATTATTAGATAGTTCTAAAACAGTGTGTTTGTTTAGAGCAGGGGTTTTCAACAGGTGGTCCGGGGACCACCAGTCGTCCCTGAGAAGGTTCCAGGTGGTCCCCAGCTAAGTTGTTTAACCAGATGTAACTCATGAGAATATAAAAAATGAAACGGGTCCATTTGGTTTCATTTTTACACTTTCAAGAGTTAAAATATTCATCATGTGAATTAGCCCAAGTCTACACAACTAGAGAATGTAGAAGATTCATAGAAATCTTTAGTTTTGGGCTCTGCAGGGCTAAAATGTCATTAAATGGTGGTCCGTGGCTCAAATGCTGAATAAATAGTGGTCCCTGGTAAAGGTTGAAAACCACTGGTTTAGAGTTGTTGACATTGTCTGCAGCGTAAACACGTAAATGTACTTTTCTGAAAAGTCTATATGGGGAAAATGAACAGGGAATTATTTTCTGCGACTCTGCCGGGCCAGTTACGGACAGAACTGTGCTGCTACTGTATATGTGTGTGTGCGTGCGTATGTGTGTGTGTGTGTGTGCATACGCGTGTGTGTGTGTGTGTGTGTGTGTGTGTGTGTGTGTGTGTGTGTGTGTGTGTGTGTGTGTGTGTGTGTGTGTGTGTGTGTGTGTGTGTGTGTGTGTGTGTGTGCGTGCGTGTGTGTGTGCGTGCGCGTGTGTGTGTGGGAGGGGGAGATGTTGGATGAAGGGGCCACTCAGCCGAGTACAAGCGGGACACTGGTCAACAGAGTATATAGGGTTTTGAAGTGATGAAGCCTTGCATTGCAGTAGAGGAATGCCGCCACAGCCAGACTCCACTCCCAAGGGAAGACAGACGGAAAAAAAATGAAAAAAGAACAAAGCTGTATGCCCTGTTACAGATGCAATGTGACATAATTCTTTACAAAACTCTGTACCTCCTCCAACAGTGTATGTGTAGCCTACATTCCCCATTTTTGTTTTCCCATGCCAATAAACCTCCTTTGAATTGAACTGAATTGAAATTGACAAACTGCATCGTGCCTTCTTCAAACCTAGGACGGCCCACAACACCATTCGAAGTAAATAAATAAATAAATAAATCATTCAGCGATGCTATTATTTATTCTGTTTGTCACCTCATTAGATTAGTCAATCTATAGCACTTTACGCATCAGATTGATTAACATAAGGACGAGTAGAGGACAGGCCACCGTGGTGGGAGTGAACCCCCTCCCCTTATTTTCATATATAGTGACCAACCTGTCCCCTTGCGTGCCGTGAGCTACGGTTCGGCTAAAACAGGGGTGTCAAACTGAGATACAGAGTGGGCCAAGTTTGAACAAACTAACCTTTTAAAGGGGAATTCCACCCATTTTCTTTTTTTTTTTTTTTTATAATTTTTATCCCACGATTTTGTAACCCATTTTTTTACCCAGTGCCAATTCCTAATGTGATCCTGGGCTCTACACACCCTCTGCCAACCTGGGGAGGCAGCAGACTGGGCTCATGCTTCCTTCAAGGCATGAGGAGTCGCGCCGCCTTCTTTTCACCTGACAGGGGGGAGTTTCCCTGGTTGGACGTAGCGCGTGGAAGGAACACGTTATTCCAACCAGTTCCTGTCCCCTCCATCAGGCGCCCCGGCTGGCCAGGGGGAGGCAGTTTAGAGTCCAGGATTACAGCATGTTTTTGTGAGGGTATCTACCCTAGGGGACACGGGGAGAACATGCAAACTCCACACAGAAAGGCCCTTTCGCCAACTCCGCCTCAGGTATGGGCACTGATGACGCGGAGGAGCAGACACGCCGCCAGCACCCACAGCAGCGCCCCTAGCGGGAATCGAACCCAGGACCTTCTAGCTGTGAGGCGACAGCACTAACCACTGTGCCACCGTGCCCCCAATTCCACCCATTTTCAATTTTTTCCTGAGAGGGTACAAATGTGAACCAAATGGACCCTATCGGGTCCATTTGGTTCCGTTTGTACTTTCTCAGGGAAAAATGGGTCTGAAAGAAAAATCATTAACATGGTGAAATACATTTCGGTGATGTCATCAGATGTATTTCACCATGTTAATGATTTTTTCAGACCTGGGGGAACTTTTTTTATCATGTCCACACAACATTTCTAAGGTATATTAATGACATATTAAAATGTTGAAAATGGGTGGTCTTCCCCTTTAATTTGATAATGTCTCAACGTTCCAAATGAAATTACACAGCGGGCCAAATTTGGCCTGCGGGCCAGAGTTTGACACCCATGGGCTAAAACTAACACAACCTGCTTTATAGGCCTAATTGACCGTGCACGTCCCTGTCCCCCCCCGTGTCCCCCCCCGTGCCCCCCCCCCTCCCCCGACACCCCGGATCAACCAAAAAATAAAATCCTGATTTATCCTGATCCCCCACATAAGTTCAAGTCGGGGGGCTGCTCCCCTAATACGGGCCATAAATCAGGACTGTCCGGCACACAAAACCCACTTCTCTTATCCCTGTGAATCAACTTTTAGGAGCCCGGGACCATTATTCTCCCACCGCCGTGGGGTGTGGGGTGGACGTACGGTCGCTTGGACGGGTCTTTGGCCGTGGCAGCACCCTGAGCTGATAAAGATCTGCAGCGGCTTTCAATCACACAGGGTTGGAGAGGAGAGGGGTAATAGTAGCACTAAAGGCCTATTCAGAGATGGATTTTCGGTGCCCACCGCGACCACCGCGACCACCGTTTCCTACAATATGACGTCATACCACCGCTACCACCGCACCTCCCAGCCCTCCTCTCGGATTTTACTAACCACCGCACCGCGGTGGTTCCAGTACTTGTTTTTAACGGCTGCCAGCTGGTAAAAAAAAGAAAGAAAGAAAAGAAAACACACCACAGCACGACGGCCAGGAGGAGAACGAAGGGATTCAATGATAGACAATGACATAAACAGAATACGAAATAAACATAAAAGCAGCAGAATTTATTATAATTGAGGTAGGAAGTAGAGAAAAGCAGAGGGGAAAATAAACAACAATGGACGCGAGGAGAACAGGGGAGGGAGGGCGAGGTGCTGCTAGTGGTATATGAAACAGCGGTGGTCGCGGTGGTGACAGACTATATAATAGCGCGCGGTGCGGTGCTCTGAGCGGTGGTCGCGGTGGGCACCGAAATTCCAGACTCTGAAAGAGCCTTAACTCTCTGCATGGAACAAAAGCATCATAACCTCACAGGTCAGGTCCTGTGTGTCGGGATGAAAAACTAACGCGTCTTTTTAACCCCCTGTTTTTGTTTTTTTGTATCCTTTTTAGTTTTAGTCGAGTTTCCCCTCAGCATTTAAAGGGGAACTGCACCCATTTTCAACATTTTAATATGTTATTAATATACCTTAGAGATGTTGTGTGGGCATGATAAAAAAGTTCCCCCAATTCTGTATTTCCTAAAAATGGAGGTCTGAAAAAAATCATCAACATGGCGAAATACATCTGATGACATCATCAAGATGTATTTCACCATGTTAATGATTTTTCTTTCAGACCCCAGGATACAAATATGAACCAAATGGACCCTAGCGGGTCCATTTGGTTCCATTTGTACCCTCTCAGGAAAAAAATGAAAATGGGTGGAATTCCCCTTTAAGGCACTGGTTGGCACTGGAACCAGAGCACACACACTCATATGGATATATATGAAAATATATGAAGTGGAATATATGAAATGCATATATGCTGACAAAAAACAACGTAATACTTTCTAAATTTAATATGGGCATCAAAGTGATGTTTTAAATATTATTTATAAGCATATGTATACCATATATTCCATAGGGCTGGAATATCAACATATGACAGGAGCAGTTGACCATTTGAGCATTTGAGTGAAAGATTCTCGATTTACGAGTACGGAAGAAATAAGATATTGAAGGTGTTTTTTATCTTCACCTTTTAGTTACAGAAAGCAAGTATAGTGTTTTAAGGCATATTAGCCAGAGATCCTTTTCAATAACTTGCCAACCCTGTTCCGCCCTGTCACGTTCCCCCTCTTGTCCCACAACTGCAGTTCTTCTGTCTCAAATGAACAGTTTGGATCTGGTCACCCTATTCAATCGTGGAGAATGCAACATGATTTGTAATAGTGTTTCTAGCATCAACGTCATTTCATTAGGCGGTAGTTTCGTCCCAAATACCACAACTTCCAGCCGATAGACACTCTACAGCATACCTGCACTGTAAATGATTTAACTGTAAATTTACGGTAATTTACTGGCAACAAAGTTGCCAGTATTTTACTCTTATTTTACAGTACATCTACTGTAATTCATTTTACAGTAGATGTACCGTTATTTCAATTACAGTATATGCTTGTATTTTTATGGGGGTTTACTGTAATTTAACGGCATGCAGTTTTTTGTCAATACAGTACACTACTGTAATTTAAATGTGTTGTTATGGTAATTTAACAGCATATGGCGTTTTGATTTTTACCGTAATTTTACAGTATATTCAAATATTCCTTTTTCACAATAAAAGCCATATCCTACAAATATAGAAATGTACATCAAAACACATAGGTATAGATATTCAACAGTTTATTTTTTATCAAAGTCAACAAGTCTCCATTACAACTTTGTCTTTTTCTTTTTGTTACGCAAATAATAGCAAAAGACTTGTGAGGTCGGCAAACTAATATTTCTAATATGAAAAATACATGTAAAAGTAAAATAATAAATTCAATAAATACAGTTCCTAGGGACAAACTGTCATGTAAAATCCTGAATGACAGGAAAATGCATTATAATCCAACATCACTGAGCACAGCATCACTGCATGAAATATTAGCATTCAGCATTAACAAAATATTTTAAACAGCAGTACACAGTTGAAGTGCAAATACTTAACGTGAATGTGAGAATTTGGGTAGCTATGCAGAAGCGAAGAGGCCTTGGCTTGGCTTGCATCACTTGGCTCCTCAATCGCCAGTGCCTGTAAAACAAACAACACACATATTTAGCAAAACAATGAATAATAACTTCACAATAATAAAATACAGGATTAAAGTGGGAAACTTTGAAAGGAGGTGGAGCTCGCACACCAGTAGTGTAGAGAACAGAAAATGTTCCAGTTACAGTAGGTGACAACCCACAGATCGAAAAGGGCAAAAAAAGAAGGAAAAAAGAGAAAAAGAATAATGATTTGTTACAGTGCTATTAGAGTAGTAGCTGTGACATACCAATGAATTCCCACTCAAACTGCACACTGTCATCTTCTGGACCAGCTTCCCCGTCATCTTGGAGATGGCCGTTCCAGTGGTGGTGGTGGTGGTGGTCTTGGTACTTCTTTCAAGGGTTATACCGACGAACCCCCTATGGAAAAATAATAAAAAACAACAACAAAAATAATTTTGACACAAACTTTAAATTGTATTTTTGTCTCCACCAGTATGGTGGTGACTATGTTTTACCCCCTGTCCGTCCGTATGTCTGTCCGTGCAACTGTTACGTCACCCATGAGGGTGATGTAACAGTTGACGTGACACCAGAGCTGGTGGAGACCTGTGACAGATCTAGTTTACCTATATTCTGGTGGGAGCATTCACAGAAAATAGCAGATCTACCAGCTTACTATCTGAGCTTGGATTACCTATGATGTTTTTAGGTAATACATACCTTTGAATGAACTCCAGGGTTCTGAAGGCCTTGCCTCGGTACTGAAGGTTGAAAATGTAGAAGACCGCAAAGAGTGCAGCAAATCCTGACCTGGGTGTCCATCATCCACCGGCTCTTGTCATCAAGGGCTCATTCCCTGTTAAATACAGCATTTGAAATTAGATGGAGACACGTATAAGTATGTACTGCATTGCACACTTACACACTTGCACATTTGACTCCAAGATGAATAAAATAATTCTCAAAAAAAGACTTATTGAACAGAAGACTCTCCCTATTTTTCATTTTCATCACAATTAAAAAACACTTTTAACCTGCCTTCACCTGCCCAATTACCAAGCTATCAAGAAAGCTAACAGAAAATGCAGGCTTTAGGCTGGTTAGTGAACTGCTCACAGCCCTCTTATGACACACAGACTGGTTTTTCAACTGTCCCTCCTATGAGGCACAGACCGAGTAGAAAAAGATTGTGGTATTTTATCATGAACATTACTGAGGACCACTTACGTATATGTGGTATATATTGTGGTCCTGTCAGCTGTTCAAAGGTTGCCTGATTCTGATGATAAAATGAACATACTATGAACAAATGTACACATAGAGTATGTATACATTTATATGTACACGAAAATACATACTGAGCAGAACGAGTCCAGGGCTGGGCCGGTAGGGTGAATGCACCAACATCAACACTTGTGTTAGACCACTGAAAGGTTAAAATAAAGCAGAACACAAATTATTAATTAAGCATGTGTATAAAATTGAATCATAATTGATCCATAGGGTACCCACATTAGCAAAATCATCAGTGCATCTTTACTTTCTCCGAGTTGGGCTGTAAGAAGCAGAACTACATGCAGTCAAATCCCCATCCAAGCCCTGGGAAACAATGTACACATCACTTTCTCTGTATGTTTGCAACTGTCTGACATCCAGAATGAAGACATTTAAAAGAAGCATTGGCTTTGCACATGTGGCTCCTTGTGTGCCTCATAATTATATTAACATTGTCAGAGCAAGAATTTGTACACATATCATGATATCATCTTGCTCACCTATTGATGTTTCAGAAAAGGGGAAAAAGTTGTGTAGCTTGAGCAATGTTTTTAGCAGCTAGCATGTATAAATATAGAAAACATACTGTAGACTGTAAGGGACTTCCTTACCTTAAATCAATCTTCTTTTCTTCTTAACTTGTCAGACTTCTTTTTGCTTCTTCTTTTGTCCATTTGTGATGTTTGTTAGTTGACTATATTCTAATGGTTGGTTAAATAGAGTAAAGTAGAGAAGGCTCCTTTGCTGTCCACCAACTGACTAAATTTGAAGAGAAAACGTGGGTGTGGCCTATTTCCACATGACTTGGCAGAAAATATTGTATTATACTGTTAAAATACAGTCAAATACAGTAAAATAAAGGCACAAACTGTTAATTTACAGGAAAGGGATTATTTATTTAACGGTATTGTACTGGTAAATAACAGTTTCTACTGATATTTGTTAAATTACAGTATAAAGTGTGAATTTACAAGAAAGAGATGGCAATTTAACAGTATTTTACAGATTTTGTGAAAAACAGTAAGATACTGTTGAAAATCCACCGTAAATTTACAGCCATTGATTACAGTGTGGGCATTATGCAGCCCGGGGGCCAAATGCGGCCCTTTGGCTGACTCTGACCGGCCCCGGGACCACCAGTGGTCCTTGAGAGAGTTCCAGTTAAATATGGAAAGCTGGTTAACCAGATGTAACTCTTTGAGAGCGTATAAATGAAACCAAATGGACCCTTGCGGGTCCATTTGGTTTCATTTTTACACTCTCAAGAGTTAAAATATTCATCATCTGAATTAGCCTAATTAGTCTGAATTAGCCTAATTAGTCTACACATTCAATCAGAGAATGTAAGAGAATGGTCATTTTTGTTATCCTGTTTTGTTTCCCAAATCCAGCCTGGAATTGTGGACAAAAACAAAAGAAATCTTGAAGAAAGTTTTGGTCTTACTCTTACTTTTATATTGAAATTAAATTAATTTACGCAGAATTTACTTCAGCTTTTAGTCTTGGCCCTCCACAATATTTTATGTATCTCATTTGGCCCCATTGGGAAAAATAATTGCCCACCCCTGCTCTACAGCGTGTGTCTCGCCCCGCATGCTGAGTACGGTGTGGGCTAGCCCCTCCACCCCCGACCAGTAGCGACAAATATCCCTCTCCTCCCCTGCCCAGGCTTATTTGTTCCCCCGAAACCAAACCAATTGTTTTCGTAATAAGACGCAGGACAAAGGAGGACAAAGGTGGACAAAGCCCAGAGGCACTGCGGGGTGCAGTCGAATCCCCAACCACACTCAAAAACTACAGTCCGGCGTGAAGCCAAAGCTTTTCATTCTAATTGTAGTAGAGCAGTGCTGAACAAAATTCCCCCAGCCGAAATTACACACTTGAAACATTCTATCCACACAGCATGAAGCAAAAGCTTTTCATCAAGCGGGATATAATGAACAATTACCCCAGCAACATTATACACTTCAGTGAAACATTCGAGAGACCTGGGGATTGGGTGTCATTATTACCCTGAAATTCATTTATAAACCGCGAAAAAAGAGAGCCCGAATGAGCAGTTTTTTTGAAAATCAAATTAACACTTGTGTTTTCTCACATGCTGGGTCGGACCAGGGACGGTTCTAGGCATAAGCAATATAAGCCTAGAGCCACAAGCAGTAAGGGGGCCTCATCACAGGGAGGAGATATATTTTATTGTTTATGTATGCCCTATACCAGGGGTTTTCAACAGGTGGTCCGGGGACCACTAGTGGTCCTTGAGAAGGTTCCAGGTGGTCCCCAGGCTAAATGATGGAAAGTTGGTTAACCAGATGTAACTCTTGAGAATGTAAAAATGAAACCAAATGGACCCTTGCGGGTCCATTTGGTTTCATTTTTACACCCTCAAGAGTTAAAATATTTGTGATCTGAATTAGCAGCACCTAATTAAGACATTTAGACCGTTTTGTTTGCAAAATCCAGTCTGGATTTGTGGACAAAACCAAAAGAAATCTTTAATTTAGGTATTTGGTGTGCAAATGTCCTCAAATGGTGGTCCGTGGCTCAAATGCTGAATAAATGGTGGTCCCTGTAGTCAAAAAGGTTGAAAACCCCTGCCCTATACCATACACAGGTTATACTGGGAGCATGTGGCCCCCACCTAACACAGGGTTGTGTAGGTGTCTGTTGGTTTGTATCATTTATGTTGTTGTTGCACTGGAAGAGCAGGAGGGTAGAGTTTCTGCATGTTGGTTGTGGTGTGCCGCCCTGGACCAAATTTGCACAAAAATAGGCCTGGATGTAACCTTTCTTAATTGGGGGGGGGGACAGGTGGAAGTGGTATGGGGGCGGCTTCATCGACAAAGCCGCCCCCCATACCATTTTTGTTTTAAATTCACCCCAAACCCCCACATTATATAGATAACTATGCATTTTGCCATGGTTATTATATCTACACATCTTAATACAAAATCTATTCTATTTTATATATTTTCTTTAGTTCTGTGCTCCACAAGATTTGTATCTTGTACTGGACTTACATTAGGCAAGTACGCATCAATAATAACATCAGTTGTTGAAGTTGCAACAGGCACTGTTACATTCTCTGACTCAGAGAATGTTCTGTTCTGAATGATGAAATGGTGTTGGTTAAGTGGTGCCACAATTGTAGTTAGTAGCGTAGTGTTTCATATCATTTCATCATCAACAAATCATATCATCATGTTTGGTATAGGGCAGTCAGGGCATTTGGGGACTTTTTTTTTTTTTTTTTTACACGACAGGTGATCTCCCGTTGGACGGAATGGTGGAAAAAGGCACACCTATACAGTGTCCCGTGCTTAACATATAATCTGCAGATGATTTATTGAGCGCGGATAAGAGGCATCCATTAGACAGTAGAAATGCTACACCTCCGGGGTATTGCTTTCAAAGAAGCAAGTGGACGTGGAGCACACACATGGGGCAAGAGGGTGAGAGAGAAGAGAGAGAGAGAGGAGGTAATAAAAAAGGAAATCTCTCACTTAACAAGATTGAATTCCGGCAAAGGCAATCGCTGCCTCCCTGAGTTTTCAAACAAAAAAAAACATTCGGAAACACCAAAACACTCCAACGACGCCTTAACCCCTCCACTGCCGTTGCCCGGCCTTCGGAAAGCGTACATGTTCCCTATCGCCGCACACTCCCCACCCCACCCCTCTCTGAAATTTATATTCATGAGCCTTCACAACTAATGGTAACCCCATATAGTTATCCCTGGTACCGCAATCCTTCTCTGCTAAATTAATATTAATGCGTGTGAGCATTGGGTTCAGTTAAGTTTATGGGTAATCATATTCAGTTTATTCCTGGTAGGACACCAGTCACGTTGATTAAAAGCAGCAACGGCGGTTTGCTCTCCCCAGCCTAGGTGTGTGCTTTAGCTCCCAGCTATTTTCAACCCCACATGTGCCATAATAGCGGCTACAGCAAACCCCCTCCTCAATCCCGCCACCAAACAACCGTCAACAAACAGAAAAAAAATGATTTCGCTTCACGGTTCGACAGACAAAAATATGCCTCGCGCAAGGTTAAACTTGTTTACTGGTGGACGCCGGGACCACCGCAACACCTACTTGTTGTTGTTGATGTTTTTTGGGTCTCTTTTTAAGTAGGCTATTTTGCATTTTTGCGGGGACATATTATTTGTTACAGGCGTCTGGACATTAGCATAAATCAAGGTGGCGCTGGGCATTGTCTCTTTGCACAAAACACTCCCGACTGCTCCCACTTAAAATCTTATGCTCATTAATTTTATCATTATCCCGGCCCTGACCAACGTCTCCCCGCTCCCATGTGGGTGATAGATGTGGTCACTGGTAAACCACATTAATCTTTGCTGCAACCACAAAGCTGGTCTGGTGGGGGTGGGTGGGTGAGGTGGGGGGGGGGGGTATACTGTATATATTAGACTGAACATAAACTGGAACTCCCATTCACGTCCATAACTTCTGTTTTATTAATAGAGATAGAAACGACAAACTGCTACCGTATATGCAGATGATGTTGCTGTTCTCTCTCACCTTGTTTGGCTTTGCAGGACGTCCCGTCAGGCTGCAGCAGGTAGCCGTCGGTGCAGCTGCATCTGTATGACCCGTAGCTGTTCATGCAGGTCTGGCTGCATGCGCCGTACACCGCACATTCATCATGATCTTATGGAGAGAAGGGAGAGGAGAAGAGAGAGAGAGAGAGAGAGAGAGAGAGAGAGAGAGTCATTTGTAACAAATTAGGTGTGCTCAAACATGACCCAAATACATAAAGTATACTTAATGTGGCCTTACTCCAGCACCTCCGATATAATTACTTTATATATCCGACGGGGTGGCGGGGGGCTTTTCTTTTTTCTTTTCTTTTTCCGACAGACTGCGTCTTACTGTACGGAGCCACGGTTACCAAACGACTGCTACGCTTACATACCTTCCCTCAAACATGATGGAACGCACGGCGACGGCTGCAGCATTTGTATGTTTTTACGCCATTACGTTCGCCATATGCTCGCGGCGCTTCGCTTGGTGCTGAGTTATGTCAAATATGACATATATACTGGGGTCCACTTTTTTTTTTCTTTTTTAGCTCATGCTCCGAAAGTGAAAGTAGACGTTTGCCTGCTGGAGCTCCATAGTAGTGGAAACAAATCTGTACAGATCCATAAGCTCACAACATGTCGCTTTGTGTGGTGTTTTAGTTTTTAATTTGCTCGGTTTAGTTTATTTAAACAATGACATGACGGTTTCATAACGGTCACGTTATAATTGCAATATTTTAGTACATGTTATTAGACACCATTACACACATTGGTGAAGACATTTCTTGCTAACAATTTAGTTTCCGGGCTTTCATAACTTTCCCTAACTAAAAAAAAAAAAAAAAAAAACTTAATTGGTTTTCCACAAATTTAAGGAATTGCAATAAACATTCCAAACAATGAATTATCATAGTCAAGATACCCAAACCAAACCAATAGGCAAGAACCAACACCACACAATATCCTGCACCTGTGTCGCATTGGTTGGTTGGTTAGTGAGCGCCCACGCACAGCCGCTTCATTTGGTCTTAATTGTTTTCATCATAGACCTGATTGCTTAAAACCTGGCCGTGGGTTAGGCCAGAGCCTCATCATTACCTCTGCAGCTCGTGCCGTCCTCGCCCACCTCGAAGCCGTCTGCGCAGAAACAGAAGGTTCCGTTCCTGGTCATGACACAGCCGTAGCGACAGCGCAGCTCATGGCAGGCTGAGAGGAGCTCTGCAGGGAGGGAGAGGGAGAGAGAGAGAGAGTATAATCAGTAAGGCCAGGGGTTTGCAACCTTTTTGATACCAGGGCCTACTATTTATTTGGCATTTGAGCCATGGAGCACTAGTTGAGGACATTTTAGCCCCACAGACCCCAAAAACCACAATACCAGGCTGGATTTAAGAAACAAAACAGCCAAACATACAGATCAAAATGACGATTATTCTACATTCTCTAGTTCTTCTACATTCTCATCTGCTAATGCAGATGATGAATATTGTAACTCTTGAGAGTGTAAAAATGAAACCCGCAAGGGTCCATTTGGTCCATTTGGGTCCATCTGGACCCCCGTCCCTATAGATCCGGCCCTGATAGTGAGTAAGGCCAAGGAGATGTGGCAAATTACTTTTTTTCGGATTACATTTCTGATTGGGTAAGGGAAATTTTCCATTCCTCTTCATCTGCTCCTTGTTCTCCTGTATTTCTCGCCCGTCGCTCTCTGGCCAAACAAGTTACTGAGGCATTGCCATCTGACAGTGTCTGGGGTGTCAGTGTGTGTGTGTGTGTGTGTATGTGTGTGTGTGTGTGTGTGTGTGTGTGTGTGTGTGTGTGTGGTGGGGGGGGGGGGTCGATAGCTGTTAGGCGAGAGTGTCTGGGTGAAAACACCACATGGAACTAATGATGGAAGGAGCAGAAGCAGCTTTTGGTGTAAAGTGCAGACTCTGAAAGTTGGCTGCAGGCCTCGCTGAACTGGCTGCAACGCCAGGCGGCCCTCGAGAAATCACACAGAATGACAGACGGACTGGGAATGGGAACGGAATAGAGCAGAACAAAGTTAGAAAAGTCGAGTCGAAATGTGTGACTTCCTGACTGTGTATAGAGTTTAATGGCCTCTAGTGTTTTAGTCCGCTGGACCTGAGTTTGGCGTCCAGGGTCTGGTCGACAGGATTCTAACCAAAAAATGCACCCATGTACCTGTCCAAATACTTCCTTAATGTCAACCCAGTCCACTCCCCACAACACCAGAGGGAGGGCAACTGACCATAGTTCAACACACACACACACACACACACACACACACACACACACACACACACACACACACACACACACACACACACACACACACACACACACACACACACACACACACACACACACACACACACACACACACACACACACACACACACACAAAGGACTTCATTCCCTTTCGCTCCTATGCCACCAAAATGTGGAACGTCACACCAATAGTCATTAAGACATGCAAATCCCAAGGTCCAGAAGTTTGCTTGTTTTTGACAGCTCAAGCCGTAAAAAGTAGGAAATAAACATAAAAGGAGAAGAAAGGGTTATAATTGAGGCAGGTAGGCAGACAGTGGAGACAGAAAGAGGAAAAGACAATGAATGCTTTCAAGGAGAATGAGGGATGGAAGATTGGGCAAGTACGCATCAATAATAACATCAGTTGTTGAAGTTGCAACAGGCACTGTTACATTCTCTGACTCAGAGAATGTTCTGTTCTGAATGATGAAATGGTGTTGGTTAAGTGGTGCCACAATTGTAGTTAGTAGCGTAGTGTTTCATATCATTTCATCATCAACAAATCATATCGTCATGTTTGGTATAGGGCAGTCAGGGCATTTGGGGCCTTTTTTTCTTTTTTTACACGACAGGTGATCTCCAGTCGGACGGAGTGGTGGAAAACGGCACACCTATAGTACAGTGTCCCGTGCTTAACATATAATCTGCAGATGATTTATTGAGCGCGGATAAGAGGCATCCATTAGACAGTAGAAATGCTACACCTCCGGGGTATTGCTTTCAAAGAAGCAAGTGGACTTGGAGCACACACATGGGGCAAGAGGGTGAGAGAGAAGAGAGAGAGGAGGTAATAAAAAAGGAAATCTCTCACTTAACAAGATTGAATTCCGGCAAAGGCAATCGCTGCCTCCCTGAGTTTTAAAACGAAAAAAAAATAAAATAAAAAAAATCTTCTCCTTTTATGTTTATTTCCTACTTTTTACGGCTTGAGCTGTCAAAAACAAGCAAACTTCTGGACCTTGATTGAAATAAACATAAAAGGAGAAGAAAGGGTTATAATTGAGGCAGGTAGGCAGACAGTGGAGACAGAAAGAGGGAAAGACAATGAATGCTTTCAAGGAGAATGAGGGATGGAAGGGGGGGGGCAGTGGTGGTGGTGACAGACTATGAATAGTGGTGGTTGCGGTGGTCGTGGCTGGTGCGGACGCCGTGGTGATCACTGAAAATCTAAACTCTGAATGAGCCTTTAGACTGTTATCCGTCTCAACTGCTCAACTATCTCTGACAGAAATGCACAATCTTTTTATTTGGTTCTCAGGTACCCAAAGTATTACTGTAACACAGCTACAGTACATGTTCATTGTAATGTTTTATCTTGATCGTTTGTTCCACTTTTGCTTTGGCAAATGTCAACGTATGTTTTATCATTCCAATAAAGCTCCTCTGAATTGAACCGATAATATGATAATACAATGACAGTTTCTCATAACATGGGACACGAGGACGGGAGCATGGACACAGCGTAAAATATGGGTTAATTTAAACTCTCATAAACAGGCCAAATGTACAGTACAGTTGCCAGATACAGTACATTTATAACCCCCACAATGCAGTTAACAAATATGATGCTACTGTAGCAAGTAAAGGTGAAGTGAGATGGTGAGATTAACGTGCAACAACGGGGTGAGAATCATGCCTTTAATAATTGTAATAATAAACTTTATTTATAGCACCTTTCATGACATAAATGTGCTTTACAGGTCAATAAAAAGCAAAGAAGAGACATAAAATAATATTAATAGTGAAGAACATACTGTGAACATGCATTTTGTAGAAGTTGTGGTCTTTCAGTTGTATATTAAAACAAGAAGCCCGGGGTCAATGCTTAATGAGAGAGATCATGAAAATGTTGCACAAAATCTTGGAATATTCTACATATTTTCAGATGGGGGTTGGCAGCTATTATACGGATGATCTCGGGGGTCCTTGACATGAAATATTACGGACCAATCCTCCCTCCCTCATTAGAAATAATCATGATTTTTCAGAAAACTGATGTAGAAGACATTTCTAGAATCCAATCTCAGGACAAAATAGGTTAAAGGGGAATTTTCCTGAGAGGATACAAATGTGAACCAAATGGACCCTAGTGGGTCCATTTGGTTCCATTTGTACCCTCTCAGGAAAAAGGGGTCTGAAAGAAAAATCATTAACATGATGAAATACATCTTGATGATGTCATCAGATGTATTTCAACATGTTAATGCTTTTTTCAGACCTCCATTTTTAGGAAATACAGAATTGGGGGAACTTTTTCATCATGTCTTCACAACATCTCTAAGGTATATTAATGACATTAAAATGTTGAAAATGGGTGGAGTTCCCCTTTAAAGATCTACACGGGACCATTTGGTTACCAGTGTTCTACTGTGCAGTAGCTGTATTAATACTAATAATAACCTTGGCATTATACTGTACTGTAGCTTTATGTCGCTGTGGTCTGGTGTGGTTGTGTTGTGGTACAGTCCTGTATCTCCCAGGACAAACATAAAAGCTATCCCAGCCTTGGATTATGGGACCCCATGCTGTAGGTAGGAGGGAAAAAAATCTAAGCCCCAGATAAAATGTCGGTCAATATTATGAGATAAGTGATCGCAATTTAAGATGTGGCTACTACCGAGGGAGGTTCACGTGCAGACCACCGCTGTCCTCTGCAGAAATAGACAGAATCAATGGTGGTGGAAAGTAACTGAGTAAATACATGAGCAGGGCCGGATCTAGGCATGGGCATGGGGCATGATGGCAGCCAAACAACCCAAATTTCAAAGATTATTTCAAATTGAAGTGCTTACAATGAAAATAATTTGAAACACAATGCTACATATGCGTCACAGCAGTTTGGGGAAATTGTCAAGGTCTCCCGACCCTTTTAAAACAGTCGCAACCTTTTTAAAAGCTGTTGCGAGCTACTTCAAGGTCGCAAAATGATCTCAGTCTCTCGTTTTTGAGCTTCAATGAAAACAGGCAAAACAGTGGAAACAGTTTTAAACTACACAATTCTATTAAGTAACTTTGTAACACCGGCAACAATCTATTTATCCCATCACTGCTTAAAATATTTGCTACTAGTGAGGAAATAAACATTTCTAGGAATTCAGCAGCAGCACGGTACATCTAATCATATATAATTGGTCCAAAGTGAACACAAATTAATTGCTCTTTTTTAAAACACTGGCTCACAGGAATGGTCAAGACTTCAATGGTACATGCTGTTTATGTGTACTAGGCTCCAGTGTGCTGGCACACATTTGCATACTCCTTTTAGTACAGTGTGTGTGATGTCTGTTTACTACTCTATATAGCACGTACAGTACGATGCACAAAGCATGGGTTTGTGTAGTCCAAGTACAAAATCCTCATATCCTCACAAAGGATCAATAAAGGACAACTATTTTTATTTATTTAATTTCTCAAACAAGGTTCATGTTTTAGGTTGTTATTAGACAAAGTAAAAGATACATGTTTTTCATTTGCTGCTTTCTTTAATTTCAGGAATTTTAGCTGTTTTGATGGTCCAGGGCTGGAAGTCGCTTAAAGGGGAGCTCCACCCATTTTCAACATTTTAATATGTCATTAATATACCTTAGAGATGTTGTGTGGACATGATTAAAAAAGAAAAAAAAAAAAAAAAAAAACGCTCTCTCAACAATTACATTGTCCTTTAACAAAATGCAGGTGTCCAAAAGTGTTCTGTCCAGAGGACATCATCAGGGTCGACTGGTAATGACAGCGTCACACATCACTAAATAGTGCCGACTAATTGCCCACAGACCCATAACCGTTCATGGAGCTCAGCCCTCACACCACGGACATCGCCTGTTCGAGACCCTTCCATCCAGCAGACTCAAGGTCATTCTAATGGCCTGCAGGACCAACAGGCTGTCTGACAGATTTTGATCCCTGAAGGCTGTGAAAACACACTGCTCAGTTCACACACACGCACACACGCACACACACGCGCGCGCACACACACACGCACGCACACGCACACACACGCACACACACACACACACACGAAGCCATCGGGCAAGTGAATACTATATAATCCCCAGTCGTTTTGGTGTAAGGCTCTACAGATCTGCTATTTCACACAGCTTGATTCATTTATGTTTTTTTTTTTTTGCACTTGCCTTCATGTTACCCCTGCAGTATTTTCACATAGCACCCCACAAGCACAAAGCTGTCCATGTTCACCAACCTGGTCGTCCCACGAAGCCCAGGAGGTGCAGGGCAAAGCTCCCCCGTCCCCCTCCCTGCCCTCCTCATGCCCCTGCTCCATCAAGCTGCCCCCCTTTTCATCCCAGGGCCCACCATTTATTCAGAATCTAAGCCACGGACCACCAATTGAGGATTATTTTTAGACCCACAGACCCCAAAACTAAAGATTTCTTTTGCTTCTGTCCATGACCATTAATTTAATCTTCCAGTTGTGTAGATTTGGACCAATTCGCATGATGGATATTTTAACTCTTGAGAGCGTAAAAATGAAATTTGGTTTCATTTTTACGTTCTCAAGAGTTACATTTGGTTAAAACGACTTAGCGGGGGACCACCTGGAACCGTCTCAAAGAACCACTGGTGGTCCCCGGACCACCTGTTGAAAAGCCCTGGTTTAAAATGCAACCCTACCGTCGCTAGTGCGACCTGGTAGCAACGTGTTTGTTGGTTGCTAGGGGATTTCACCCTTCCTGGGCATACAGTAAGTGCTCACATGCAAAAGGGCTATTAGGTAGTAGAATAACACCACTATCTCCAATCCCCCACAACAGCACTCCTGCCGTTATCAGAGTGTTTGGAAACGTTCATATTTTACAAGCACAGTCATAGCTGATATTGAGCCACTAGACACAGGGGCTTTCTTCTTTTCATCTACTGTACTTCCATCTGAACTGGATTAGCCCCAAAACGGACTAGACATGCCCCGATAGCAGCTACCCTTTTCTTCATACAATACATTGTGGCTGAAGGGGAAGCCAAAACAAATGCAGCGCTCAACGTCAAGTAAGTGCGGCGACTCAACGCTATATAGCTACAGTATATCATATAAAGTGCTCTAAGAAGATGTAACAGGAGTAACCCTAACCCTAATTGGTGAGGAGTGAGGATGCATCTCTGCATCTCATAAGTGCTGCTGGCCTCACTGAGTTAAGAATAACAAGCAAAATCTCAAAAGTAACATGTTCAAATAATTGTAATGGCATATATGGCACAATCTTTGTCTCCAACATGAAATTCGGGAGAAGTAAATGTATAATACATTTGAAATAGTCCAGTAAAGTAACTCACTTAAAAAGTATGCAATTTCCACCCCTGAAACTTGTGCATGCATGTGTATGACGGACGATGTGTGTGTGTGTGTGTGTGTGTGTGTGTGTGTGTGTGCGCATGTGCGTGTGTAGGGGTATGTGGTGATGGAGCGTGCTCAGATGTGCAGGTCCACTGTCCGTATGTGTGTTTGGTGGGTGTGTGTGTGTGTGTGTGTGTGTGTGTGTGTGTGTGTGTGTGTGTGTGTGTGCAGGGGCGGATTTAGGCATGGTCAATATGGGCAGCCGCCCAGGGCGGCATCGCGAGGGGGGCGGCATAGTGAAGCAAAAAAAAAAAAGAGAGAAAAGAAATCGGCTATTCCGTCACTTATTGTCATTGCAGCATGGATCTACAATACAGGTATTGCGCCCACTTGCGCACAAAAAATGGTAATGTCGTGCAATTCAGCGTGTGTGATGTGTGTCCTGGTCTGGGGGGTCCAGTTGTGGTGTTACCGCTGGACCGCTTGACTTCAATGTTAAATGCGCTCTCCAACGCGCTCTCCAATGCGCTCTCCAATGCGCTCTCGCATGAATCTTTTGAGATTTGAAAAAGCAAGAGTTCACTGGCGAATGGTGGCAACAGTATTTATGATACAGTAAATAAAATCTTACCTCACATGGTTTCTTGGGAAGTCCTGATTTTATTTTTTAAAGGTTGAGAAAAGTCAACAGGGCCTTTTCAAATCTCAGAAATTTAATATGGAACTCTATGGAAATATGGAGCGCATTCTTTCTGTCAGTGTCTTCGTGCAGCAGGTGCACTAATTAGTGGGGACTTTCCACAGTGGTTAAAGGAGAATTCCACACCAAAACATATTAGGAGCAATCTACCTTGATTCCTGTGACATGTGTAATAATGCTCTTGATTATTGTCATAGATGCCCCCTTTTCCAAATTTCACCCTGAGGTCCCCCTTCCTCCAATGCAGTTTGCATTATAGCTACTTATTCATTGAATTAACTGAAACTATAGTAGGCTATAAAGCATAAACTCAAATGCAATCAAGACTAATAATAATAAGGGTAATAATAATAATAATAATAATGCCACCCCATGGAAGGCTACTTTTTGCCTGTGTGATTTATAGCCAACTTTGCTTCGAAGAGTTCAGTAATGCAAATGCATCTCAAATTGATCATTAGATTATTGATATTATTATTATGAACAAATAAAATAAAGGGAAAAAGAAATCACACCTGTGTGAAGAAGGTGGTGTCAAGGTGACATGCTCACTAGATGGTGATATCTACTCAGAAGGTTTATGTATTTTATGTATTATGTGTGTGTGGCATTTTTTTTTGTAGTAGGCCTAGTATGGACGATGGTCTGTTTAGTCTTGAGTCTTGTGTGTTTGCGTGCACGTGTGACTGCAGGACCACACTTTTTGCAGGAGGATGAAACAAAAGAGCACAGGCAAAAAAATGACGTGCGTGATGAATGCTCAGCGGAAAAAGTGACACTACCAAAAGGAACGACCCTCAAAAGAAAAAAAAAGAAAAAAAAAGACGAAGTTTTAATTGCACAAAGATGGATATATCCGGCGCTGAACATTAATTACTGTCAAATAATAACTGCCTAGAGATGACGGCACTCATTGATTGTCTTTTATTCCTCCTCCCGGCAACAGCAGGGGAGACGAGTCCACTCTGACTAACCCACAGTGGATATTTAACCCTGAACGTACTGAAACGTACAAAAAGAAATCGATATGCCAATATATTGCGATTCGTAATGCCGCAATATTAATATCAAATCGCCAGGTCTAAAATCTTGTTTTTAATGCTTAATATCATATTGTTTATGTCCCTCAAGCTGATTTCTATAATGGTTTGAGCCTCAATCACTAGTGGTATAACCAGTCCTTGTCATTTCTTTATGGACAATTTAGCTGCAGTACCACAATGTCCTGAGATGGTGGGGACGCTGATATGCAGGACATTTTATAGTGGAGTCATTCTAATAGTGATGCTAGATAAAACCAGGTTTGTTTAAATTCCATGTCAACAATGGTGGACATTATAAACAAATGGAAATGCAAATTTGGAACTGAAGAGGAGGAGGAATTATGCAAAGCAGGGTGTATAAATGACGTCATTATGAGGCCAAAATTAAACAAGCTGTTCCTGTGAGCCATTTCTATTCTATTCTAAGCTCCTTAAAGACTGATTGTTCAAACTAGATCACTTCTGGGGCTAGAAAACACACATAGGAGCAGTAAAAACACAAAAGTTGAATCTCATGTTATTCCTCCTGTTCTACTATAATATAATGATTATAAATAATATAAATAATAAATAAAAGCAAAGCAATTTCTATGTGTGGGGGGGAGGGGGCATCACAATTAATTGATATATCGGGAAATATCGACATCGTATCGTAACGTGAGGTCAGTGAATTGCCCCACTCCTACTGTATACAGATGGAAACATTATTATTACTGTATACTGACTCCTGGATGGGGTTGTTTATGTCATGTGGTCTGACTCGACGTCTCCTCTCACATGTGACAAAAAAGCGTTACTTTTCCAGGATTCAAACTCAATAACAGAAAAACAAAAACTGCCGACAACCACATAAGCTCAAACGTGGCCATGCCATAACGACCGGGAGCCCCTTGCATAAAATGTGTCTTCTACATCCTCACAGGTTCATGAAAAAGAAAAAAGTAAATACTGTACATGCGGTGCTCAATGCTCCTCCACAGGGGCGGATCTAGGCATGGGCATGGGGGAGGCAATGCCCCCCTGACTGCCCCACCAAACACGATGGCATGCAAAACAACCCAAGATGTTTCAAATGAAAGTGCTTATATTTAAAATGATTTGAAACACTACTATTGCTACTAACTACAGTTGTGGTACCACTAAACCAACAGGATTTCATTGAAAACAGAAAACTCTCTGAGTCAGACCTTTAGCTTTATGCATCTGGTGCAACTTAAACAACAACTGATGTTATTGCTGATGCTTATGCTAATATAAATCCTGCAACCGAAAATGGTATGGGGGCGACTTCATCGCCGCCCCCATACCATTTTCTCTTGCCCCCGCCATTGGGAAATGTTACATCCGCCCCCTGCTTCTCCATCTCTCTACATTTGGCCACAGACACCCATCTCAAAATCTTTTGATCCAGGGGCATCCATGCACTGCGCCAGAAGAGGAGCTAACTGCCAATTTATGGGCAATAGATTTGCCTGTAAATCTCAGCTTTAGTAGGCCTATGCAGTAATATACAGTAATACGCAGACGTGATGGTACAATTTGGGAGTTCACAGGAGTTTACCGGAAAGTTTCGCTGGAGTTTTCCTCCCTTTCCTCTAATACCTGTGCCGACATCAGTATCCCATGCTTTTATGCGCCTTTGCTGGAAGCAATCATTATTTGAGTTAAAAGAACTGCAGAATATAACAAGCACGCAGAGCCGCACAAAGTGTTAAAAAAAAAACGTGATTTGTCTGAGACGCTACAGTTTGATGAAGTGGGGCATTCATTTACGAAAGAAAGAAATAACTAGTTAGGAGGGAGGAGAAAAAGTTGAACTATAAGAGGTTTCTGCCAGACAGCAAAAAATATACCGGAGAGTTACAATAACTGCCGCTTTTACTTTGTAAAGTAAAACCGAATAGTAATATACGTAATTATACAGTGTTGCGACAGCAGACCAGTTCAGCTGGTGACAGCAGTACAGTGTTATTTACAGTTAACATGGGTGAAGTGCGGGTCACAGCATAATCAGAGCTCTGCTTATCAGTGTTTCTAAGGCACTAATGGGGAGAGAGAGAGAGAGAGAGAGAGAGAGAGAGAGAGATTAGTCTGCATTATGTCAATCTCATTTCGGAGGAATTAGAGGCAGAGTTATGCAAGGGTGGGTGGCACTCTCTTTGCTTAGACTCGGGAGTTTTATCGAGTTGTCAGAAGTCCATTTTTTATTAATGTAACAGCACGGCTCTTTCTTTCTCCCTGTTAGCTCATGGATATGGTGAAATTAATTGGACAGCCGGAGTGAATGTGACGTATTATGAAAACCTTTTTTGCAGAGATTTTCTCAAACAATGTGATACTTTAACGGATATTGATGGCGGAGACAAAAGGGGACAGTGGAAGCGATTAATACAAATTGCCAGAGCCATGTGTGCAGGAATCTGAATATTATCGAGAGAACCAGAAAACCCTGGGTATATATAAGGGCATTATTGTACTACCATGGCACATCCATCCTACCACCAAGAAAGAAATTACTTTCCCTGCAGAACATGGTTTCATGCTGCCTGGTGATCGTGATGATCGGCCAGCAAAATGGGATTATCCACAGCAGTGTCCAGGTGACATGAGATGTGTAAGACATGGAACATGGTAGAATGCAGAGTACCGCATGGTTATCAACCGCCAGGCTGTGTCCACTCGATCGATAGATAGATAGACTATAGACCTGCGCAGTGACGTCACCGCCCCTGTTCCAGAGATGGATTCCCCATTCATTTTTCTCACAGACTTTTCGAAAATAATTCATATCAAGACGATTATGCCGCGGACAAAGCCAACTCGAGTCGTGACGAATCATGATGACACACACAAACTTTTGGGACAATCAAATCAAGATGAAAAACGAAACAAAAAGTCTTGTATCATGCCGTTTTCTACTTCTTATTAATTATATATTATATGTAGATATTGTGTTTGTTGTCATGATTTGTCACGGCCCGAGTTGGCTTTGTCCGCGGCGCGATCGTGTTTTTATTAACCATTTTCGAAAAGTCTATGAGGAAAATGAATGAGGAATCCAATGGAGGCATGTCGGAATGGAGCCATGTCGGAATGCAGGCATGTAACCGTGGAACGGTGGAACAGGGCTGGTGACATCACTGTGCAGGTCTATATAAAGCCCTGGATAAAAGGCATTATCTAATGTACAGTATATAGCATTTATGGTGCATTTATATAACATAAATGCACCAGTACAGTACAGTACAGTACAGTAAGGTACAAGCACAGGGTGTTCAGCAGTAAGGTAACAGCTCTATGCCAGTTATTTCTCTTTGGTTTGCAATGCCTGGGGTCAACGAGTGCTGATCACACAGCACAGACACTTCTAAGGAAAAATAACCTTGTGTTCCAATGGATCCAGTGTAGCTATTATTTAGTCCTCAATACAGCCCTGATAAAGGAGAATTCCACTCCAGGCAGTCCAAGGTATTCTTACCTCTATTTATAGTTGGTTTATTTTCCGAAAAAGTGGTCCCGTTGTCATTTAAAAATATATTTTATGTCTGTTTCTCCTACCCCATCATAAGCTTAGAATGGCACTATGGGATGTTGATCAAATTCACCTCATTCCATTGGTGCAAAATGCATTTTTTGCTATATATTGTCCCTCCACCATGACAATAGTGTTTGACGCTCACACTTTCACTTTTGGTTTCAGATAGTTGCAGTGGTTCAGCCTAAACCGTGCATCACACAAAACATTCCATATTGGAGCGATGGAACTAAGTGAATTTGAACATCATCTCATAGCCTCATTCTAAGCTTATGTTGGAGTAGGGGAAACGGCTATAAAGGAGCTTTTTTCCGGCAACGCCAAAAAACAGTGATTCAAGTCCAGGGTTGAACAGGAAGGATGCATTGTGTAGCTTTAGCCACCTGTCATCGCTCTTTTGGCAGTATTATGATAGGCGGAAAAACACTTTCCAAACTAGCTCACAATGTGAAGGTCAGGCTATTGTACTTCAGACTTTAAAACAGCCTATTCATATATAAAAGGAAAAAAAGAAAAGGATGAAAAAATGAAAATAGAAATATAGATAAAAGATGTGTCTTGCACTGATGATAGAAGCTAAAATATCACCACGCAAAAAAGAAATGCCCACAGATACGAATAGTAACGGTTATCCTCCAATACAATAGTTCTTTTCTTTCAGTTTAACAATAAATGCTATAGCTTGCAGAGTTAGTTTAGTCAGATATGCTCGAGTGTGTCCTTGGTATGCTCAAGGAAGATAATTAATGTATCTGACAGGTTAATATGCTGCCTTCTATTGTATTCAGTGTGTGTAAACCCTCATGTGATTCGCTGATGTGGCAGTCAGCTGTCCAATTGGGAAGGGTATTTAAGCTCACCTGACTGATCGCTTCTTCCCACCTTCCTTATGGTTCCTGGTTGGTTATGTGATGGTTTGCTCCCACCATCACCCCAGGCTCTGGTATTTCTGTTACCCATGGAGAGATGTTACAGTATATAGTGTATATCTATCTATCTATCTATCTATCTATCTATCTATCTATCTATCTATCTATCTATCTATCTATCTATCTATCTATCTATCTATCTATCTATCTATCTATCTATCTATCTATCTATCTATCTATCTATCTATCTATCTATCTATCTATCTATCTATCTATCTCCCTGCTCTTTATGTAAATAAGGTTTTTAGTTGTGCCGGGCAGGGAGAAAATGTAGCAGTGCCGAACGGCAAGACAAAATATTCCATGCTCCTTTCTATAATAATTATCAGTTAAATCTTCTCATGCACTCTTGTATTCTCATTCCATAAATGTTGGATAAAGCTAATCGTGAGTTATTTGACTGAACCGCCTCGCGTGAATAGTCTTTCAAGTGCAGAATTAACAAGAAAATTACACAGATTAACGTTATTTGGTTGTCTCCAGGCAACCTAGTAGTGACTAGACCAATTACAGCACGACTTTGCCTGCCCGAATTAACATAAGCTGTTGTTAATATTTCAGTAATACTTTATAATATCACTTCACTTTAATAAACAAATATGTGATAACATAAAGGGCTGTTTTTGGTGGGGGTTCTCTTTCTCTCCACTGGGTATAACACACAGTAGTGCCAGTAGCAGCTGAGAGAGAGCTAAAACACTGTTCTATGGAAGCGCTTTGGTTAAAGGCAGTCCTGGGAGTGATAACGCTGTATATTGTAGTCATATAGTGAGACAGAGAGAAGTTACACAGTCCACTGCGTTTCATAACCAGGCTATTAGTATATCACAGCACGTGCAATTTCCGAGACAGCATGCGGCCCCGATTTATGTGAGTCCCATAATATTAATATTATAGAATATATAGGCAGTGGTGAAGGTCGTGGGTTCGATCCTGGACACCGCCAACTCATCGCTGTGAGTACCATGGCTTGCATGGAGGAGGCGAGTTGTGCTGTAAAGTACTGGGAGGGAGGGAGTTGATGACAGGTGGTGTTCTATTAAGAGGTAGATGAGAGAATGTGTGCCTGTGTCTGTGTGTGTTAGGGCTGTGCAAAAAAAATACAGTATATTTCAATATATAGCAATACTTACTGTCACTATATCAATTGAATTGCCAGGTTCAAAATGTATTTGTTAATTTGCTCATGTCAGAAAGTCAGTCTGAGGGTTATCTGGCAACACTGAAGTGTATGATTGCACTTTTCATGATCTATATTGTTGAGAATTGCTTTCAAACGTTCTAGTGTTGATTGAACTTTTCATGGTTTCTATTTTAAAATCCTCTAGTATGATAACTCAATGTAATTTATGGCAAAATGTGCAATATATCAATACATTGAATTGCTACATAATTAAGAATCACAATACAAAATGATTTGGCACCCTAAATATCAATATTGTATTGTGAGTCAAGTTAATCATCCCATTCCTAGAATGTGCGAGTGCGTGCATAGGTAAGTGCGTGCATGTGTGTGATGTATGCGTGAACGTGCAGAATGAACTCTGGATGCATGCTCACACACTTGCAAGCATTGATTCACCAATTGATCAATTATGAGTTATGCAATACTTGCATAATTACCAAATATTAGCATTAATTATGCATGCACCTTGCAAGCGTCTTTAGAAAGAAATGAAAAATTCCATACGTTTGGGTGCTGCAGAGACACCAAATTTATCGTTTGGGTCTCAAGAGAAAAATGTTTGGGGGACCCCTGTAATTTACTGTCAACAGTGCAATATCTATCATGCATGGCAGGGCCCATAAGTTAAACTTAAGGCAGTAAGTGTCAACATGACTGAGAGGGCCCTGGTTCTTCATGATCTCTCAGGCTGGACTCTGACTCCCACATTTCATAATGTCTGACACGTACTGTAGGAGCTAGACAGATAGCAGACTATCAGGCCACAGAGTGGTTGTTCCCAAACATTTTAGTCTGTGAATTCGATGTTTGCCTGACGATTCCATTAAAACATAAAAACGTTAAACTCACCTACATTGCAGCTGTGCGGAAAGCTTGAATTATAATTTCGATCTGCAAAGTTTTCCTAAGACTCCATCCTAGAAATGTCATGAGCTACTTTCTGTCAAGAACTGTACCTGCATTTGATACATTTTCTAAGAGTCAGCATTTGGAAGCGCTTGTTATCAGCAAAGCAACCCCTTGCTGCCGCCTGGATTATGTGCAAATTCAAAACAGGTGGTTCGCGTGGGCTGTTGAGTGATAATCAACAAGCACTTACTTAAACATCTGCAAGGAATTTCTTGACTGGTAACTGGATTTTTTGTGAAACAAAGACATTGCAGATAGAAAGAGGATAATTCAAGCTTACCGTTAGCATACCGCTGCAATGTTGGTGAGTGGGGTATACAGTACGTTCGGGCATAATTTGTACACTACACCAACCAATTATACCAGGTAAAACTGGGAGAGTGTCAACGTGGACGGAGATAAAAGTGGAGATCCAGGTTCAAAAGCTAATTGTTGTTTATTTCAGCTCCCATGGGCCAAGGATTCACACAATTCACAAGGCTTGTAGTATGCAGGTTCTACAACATGAACATTTGCGCAGACAGTCATCACCAAACTCTCTGGGTGCGGTCATAAACATTTAAATGAAAGTCCTTTGTTCAACTGCTGTCTGTGTCATGTCAAGTATCTCAAAAATACAATAGAGATGCGCAGTGACGTCACTGCCCCGGTTCCGGAAGTCTTTCCCAATTCATTTTTCTCATAGACTTTTCGAAAATAATTTATATCAAGACGATTACGCCGCGGACCTAGCCAACTCGAGTCGTGGCGAATCATGATGACACACACAAACTTTTGGGACAATAAAATAATTTCTAAGATGAAAAACGAAACAAAAAGTCTTGTATCATGCCGTTTTCTACTTCTTCCTAATTATATATTATATGACGATATTGTGTTTGTTGTCATGATTTGTCACGACCTGAGTTGGCTTTGGCCGCGGCGTAATCGTCTTGATATAAATTATTTTCGAAAAGTCTATGAGAAAAATGAATGGGGAAAAGACTTCCGGAACCGGGGCGGTGACATCACTGCACAGCTCTATAGACACATATAGCCTAGGCTCACTGTCTCTGCTAACAACAACAGTATATATTGACTCCAACACTCACGCAGGCTTCAAACACTAATAACAAAAGAACTACAGCCCTCCGGCTCTCAATAGTGACGTAAAGAAATGTTTTCCCCAGATTATGGTTTCCCCAGACTGTGGCTACTAAATTGGATCAACTTATGGAGTTGCATGTATTTTATGAATATTGATTATTAGATTCACATCATATTCCCCTCTCGATGCTTTAATTAAGAAAGCATCATAAAAAAAGACTACAGTATATTCCATATTCATAAGAGTTTCAGAGTTTAATAAAAAAAATGAAATGAACTTAGAAATAAAATAAACTACAATATTAATTAACCCTTTGCGTACTGAACGCATTTTGGTGTTCTAACCATTATGCTATTGAAAAATAGCAGATCTACAAGCTCATAGCGCGCCACCGAGTGGCAGGCTACGAGCTTGTAGGTCTGCTATTTCTGAAAAATCAATGAAAATGTGGCAGAAATCTTCGAATATATTATTTCAGAATCAAACATTGTAGCTCAAATCTTTTAGCAATCCAGGTTTGCTGCTTTTAGGTTTCCATGCGACAGTGGCATTATAGGGCTTAAATGGCTAACGGAGCAAATAGCGTGTAGTCAGTAACCTGGTGGCTGGTGCTGTGCCAACGCTAATGCATAGCACAGTGTTAAGTCATTAGACCAGACAGGAGATCAGGGCATGCTGACTGTACTTTAAATACAATGCCTGGTTGCAATTTGCCACTTGGGTAGAAACATACAGTACTTAGGAATATTTAACTTTCAAAAAAACCTTTGGTCATTTTATGGTCTACTCAGGCTCATGTGAACATCCTAGACAGTTTATAAGTTACTCCATTCAATGTTTTAGATATTTGATGTGCATTTTAGCTGCCCCACCCCCTTCTTATGCAAACCTAAAACTCAATTTTAACGATGATAGATTCATCCAAAACATACAATGTTTTAGTTTTTTCTGGTGACTAATCTTGTCCTCCTAATACTAGATGTGAGGATTTTCATTTATTGTCATAATAATTGTCATTTATTGTCATTTCATTTATTTTTCTAATATTGTTTTGGAAAATGTAGCAGCCGCTAGTCAGAGCCAAAGGAGTGAAACAATATTTGCATGTGGATATTAAAATGCAGTGAGAATTGAAACAAAACGGGTTGAGAACTGCTAGAGTCATGCAAATCTCCTCTTATGGGGGTAACCATCCCTGCCATATCTTCGGTCCGCAAAATAATTAAGTGTCAATTTGGGGGTCCTTGGCATGAAAATGTTTGGTGGGAAAGTGCTGTACAGTACTGTACAGTATGCATCAGGCTCAACAGCTCCCTGCTGAGAGCTCATCAAAAGCTCATTGTTAACTTCAAGTCCTCCGCGAACATCTGGCTGAACAACAGCTGGACCTAATTATAACTGTTAATTAGTTGAGCTGTAGCAAGTTACACAATGCCGTGTTGTTGTTGTCTCAGACATTTCAGTTGCCTTGTACTGTACATCATTGGAAATTACTGTATTTATGAATGCTTTTATTATTGATGATTTTTCAGCATATCTTTTTGCTGTACAGTCGTCTTCCCCCAACACATACTCCCTGAGCGTGTGTCGACAGTATGCGCATGTGCACACACATGCAGCCTTTTTGTTTTATCCTTCTAAGAGTTACTGGTATACAGTAACAGTAAAAGTACACATCTCATCTCTGTCGGGTGGAAAACCTGAAAATGTGATACTTTAGGTCAGTGGTTTTCAACCGGTGGTCCGGGGACCACCAGTGGTCCTTGAGAGGGTTCCAGGTGGTCCCCAGGCAAAATGATGGAAAGTTGGTTAACCAGATGTAACGTGATGTGAATTAGCCAAAATTCCAGCCTGGAATTGTGGACAAAACCAAAAGAATTCTTTAGTTTTAGGTCGTTGGGGCTAAAATGTCAAATGGTGGTCCGTGGCTCAACTGCTGAATAAATGGTGGTCCCTGGTGTCAAAAAGGTTGAAAACCCCTGCGTTAGGTGTAGCACTGTAGAACCAGATCGTATACAAGTCAGTGGTTCACAAACAGGGGAGACAGAGGCCAAAGAGCTCAGTGGGGGTTGCCATGTCTGTGAGAAACCTTCCAATTCCGGCACAGCCGATCTTTTCCATCGTACGTGTGCGTCTGATGGTCTGTGAAACGGGAGAGTGCGGCCTGTCCACTAATTACTGGATGGACGGGGGATGAATAAAAGTATGATTGTACAGGTATGTTTGGGTCACCTTTTCATGCAGACGACCATGTATTGGCATATTGGTCAGACCAGGTGGGCGGAGGGGGCATATAGGTTAATCGGACTTATTGACAGTTCTAGACAACAATCAAACCGACAGGTAGGGGCGAAATCAATTCACGGCAGAGGCATATACCGCATCAGATACTCTGCAGCAGATACTGCATCTGCTGCGGCAGATCGCCATCCGTTGCAGATTGCGTATGCCGCGGCAGTTTAAAGGGGAATTCCACCCATTTTCAACATTTTTTCTGAAAGAAAAAAAAGAAGCGTCTAAAGGAATCCATTAACATGGTGAAAATACATCTTGATGATGTCATCAAGATGTTTCACCATATGGTTTTCTTCAGACCTCCATTTCTAGGAAACAGAATGGGGAAACGTTTTTATCATGTCCACCCAACACCTCTAAGGTAGGCCTATACGTAGAATGTTGAAAATGAGTGGCCTTCCCCTTTAATATCTGCCATATGCCACATCATTTTGGATATCTGTGTGTGTGTGTGTGTGTGTGTGTGTGTGTGTGTGTGTGTGTGTGTGTGTGTGTGTGTGTGTGTGTGTGTGTGTGTGTGTGTGTGTGTGTGTGTGTGTGTGCGTGCGTGCGTGCATACCCGTCGTGTGACCTGTCTATTGAGAAATGTTGCATGGCGTTTGCTACCGTACACCGAACTGTGAAAAGCACGAAGTCCGCTGGACTCTTCATCGGTGTAGGCATGCTGCTACCTGTTTAGAGTCTGCAAAGCTTTTAGACTTGGGCGGTTAGCGGGCCGCAATTACATAGAAAGTCAATGCAAAGAGGGGAATTGTGTGAACTGGCGCGGTGTGTTAAATTCAAGATAGAGTTTGAACACAGATTTAGAGAATTGCCGCTAGCATGGCGAGAAACCCGCCTGATCCTGCTCTTTCTTTCTGTGTTCTGCTTGAGGCTTAAACATGAATGAAATCCTTGATACAGGCTTAATATTGTGTTTACAGTATACAGCCAGGAGCTTTATGAAGACACCCAGCGTTGTTGGGAGGAGTAGAATGTGGTTGTTTGATGCACATTAGGATTCGAATGATACGTCACACCTGCTAAACTCTCCAACAACATGCAGCAGGATTCGTTTTAATCCCAGTAAATATTCCCTGTGTGAAAAGCGACCTTAAACACGTAAAGAGGCATTTTTTATGCCTCTTACATCCGATGCACGTATGCATTGTGTTTTCCTTACTTTCGTCGCTCTAAAAAAGATAAAGGCTCTGCTAAATGGTGGAATTGTAATTTGTGCACATGCTTGCTCATACACACACACGCACGCACACACACGTGTACGCGCGCACACACACACACACACACACACACGACAAGGTTCCAAGTGTATTTTCCGCTCAATTTCACAGGGTATACCATATAGGTGCTGAATGCAACATTAGGTCAGCTCCTGATGAAATGTCCTAATAGAGCCACAGGTGACCCAATACATCCCTGAGTATAATGCCCTAATGTTACAGCACTGATTACCACCATCCGACTCACTTTGCTCAGCCGCGAATGAATCACTTTTAACTAGCAATTACCTAGTGTGGCAGGAGGTTACATTAGCGATGCTCAGTGAATCAGCAATTTGTTTTTCCCTCTAATACGGACTTCCTGCAGATCATGGCTAGCTTTGGCTTCCATAGAGACTGCATTCCACTCCGGCTCTCTCTGTCTCTGAAATATCGAGTTGTATAATAATTGTCCTGGCGTTCACAACAGAAATGGTTGCACAACATATTTGTAGATCGTCGTTATGTTTACAATTAGAAACAGATTCAGTACTTTGGGGCTTATAGTGTTAGGATTATAAAGAAGTTAGATTTAGGGATTAGTCGATTAGTTATGCCTGATTAACACCCAATGGTGCCGTGCCTGATGGCAAAGCTCATAGCTATTTTTTTTTTCCTTTACACACTGGTAAAATAGTATTACACACTGTGTACATTTCCAAATAGTAGCCCAGGCGTTTAATGCACAAATTCGATTTGGACCTCTGGTATTAAAAAGGAACCAGGTGGCGTTATATCCTACTCTTACTGAGAGTGTGGGTTACATTTTCTTTTTATATGTAGTCCCTGCAAATAGTCCCTCATATACCCCCAGCATCGGCTACACGGCTCAACCTTCACAGACGGTCAACTTGACTCGAGCGAGCCCATTCCCTTGAAGTGAGTTATTATGAATAAAACCAAACAGCCACAACATCAACACCACAGGGTTAGGACCATTCACTTGCCTCCTGAGTCGATACCTATCAGGCAGGGGCGTTTTTGCCATTAGGCAGACTAGGCAGTGGCCTAGGGTGCCATGAGGGGAGGGGGCGACCACCAGACATGCTTTAAAAGGATCCCAGGCTAATAAGCCTCATTTGGATAAATACATTATACTTGTCCTCTATAACTATAGAATTGAACATTTAAAACACATATAATATGTTATTTAGTTATTTAGTTTAAAAATAATTCATAGTTTTATCCCTTGGGGGGGTGCCATTTTACAGAAGATTTTCCCTGGAGCCCCCCCTTACCAAATGGACCCGTAAGGGTCCATTTGGTAGTTATGGTATGTGTTCTCCTGCTCCCCCAATTGGGAAATATTACATCCGCCTCTGGTGTGGAGTCGTGAGGACACGAAGGTCCCTTCATTTGAATTTTCCAAGCCGGGATGAAGCTACCACGCAGCCATTTGCTTTGGTCATGCAGCCGCGTGATTTGACTTTATAGGTAATAGCGCCACTCACATCTGAAACGCAAGCCAGGGGGTTATTTCTCTGATTGGTCAATCACTAAATTGAGCATTGTGCTGTCTGAGTAATAACTTCTGAGCTCAATAGCAGACCTCTAGGTCTGATGAAAGCCTCAGAGCACCTGCTGCGCTGCTTGATTTTGTGCCATGTCCAACTTGGCAGTCAGGTCCTTTATTTCTTTTCTTTTTTTTATCTTTATTTTTTTCCACAGCTAAACATTGCCGCATTCTCAATAATATTTTAAATAAACGGTGGAGTTGGAGTGGAACGGTGGAATAAAAGAGAGCGTACAAATATAACCACGGTGGAATAGAACGGTGGAATAAAAGAGAGCGTACAAATGTAACCAAATGAACCCTGACGGGTTCATTTGGTTCCATTTGTACGCTCTCAGAAAAAAGAAGCGTCTAAAGAAATCCAAATCCAATCTAAAGAAATCTTGATGATGTCATCAAGATGTTTCAGCATGTTAGTTGTGTTCTTCAGACCTCCATTTCTTGGGAACACAGAATGGGGGAACTTTTTTATCATGTCCACCCAGCACCTCTAGGGTATACTAATGACATATTAGAATGTTGAAAATGGGTGGACTTCCCCAACGACAGCTACATCAGGCCGCTACGGAAACAGGAAGTCGATCAGAGCTCGATAGGTAAGCCTGCTTGCCGTCGCAGCTGTTGCTGCTATAGCAGAACCTACACTTTAATGTATTGTTTACAACGTTGTGTCATAAACAACTTTTCTTAAAATAAACTGTCATACATTTACAGCGCTTGCACCGTCACATCTCTTATGCTGTGCATGTGTCGGCAGGCTCTGAATGATGAAACAACACTGATGTTATTTTAACAATGATTATTAAAATGATTTTAGAATAATACAGATTTCCACTGCTCCTCATGTCCAGTGCATGCATGTGGAGAAGGAAATAGTTATCAATAAGTTAGATAACGTGTGGCGTGCATTATGGTGTGCATACAGACATGTCACCATGGTATTTTGTATCCCAGGCCAACTCTGGATGAGTCGGGGAAAACCTCGCCCCCCGATGCTCAAAACACACTTAAAACACTGCAGACGGGGCCCACTTTGCTGGACGCACTTGTTCAATGCTATGACGTATATGAGGAAAAGACTCAAATACGAAGTGCTTAATTACTTCCACTGCTGCCCATTGTGTCCTGTCTAGATTTCTCCTTTCTGAATAACATAATATTCAAAGATTTGCACTACGTTTTCACGATTTTTCAAAAATAGCAGAGATACAAGCTCATAGCGCGCCACTCGGTGGCATGCATTACCTAATGAATACCACGTGAATAAGAATGACAGAGAAATGAAATCTGCAGCTTGTCATTTTCTTTAAATGAGCAATCCATCATGGCAAATTGTATATAATATAAGTAACTAAAGCCCACTCTAACCACAACGTGATTAAAAGTTGTATTATACTGCAATGAAATGTCAAAAGTTGTTTACGTTGCTGATAGGTTACTGAGTCTCACGTGTTGGTTCGCATTCGTCTTTAGGCATTGAGCTCTGCACTGAAGGGCAATGCATTGCGGTCCTATTGACTTCAATGCAAACGGTAGGAGCGATCTGGGTCGCAAAACGTGCGCGACCAAACCACTTGAGGGCAGCACACAACACAGTTTTACATAGAGTTGAACACAACTCCACCACAGACATGAATGAAGAGACACAGAGCCAGGTAAAGGGAAGAATATACAGTAGGCTAGTTGAATTAATTTTGACAATGGAATAACAATTGAATTGAATAACAAGACAAATATATTATAAGATAACTATAAAGCAATGCAGAAAACAACAATTGAAAGCAGAACACTGCAGGAATTTTTTAAAAACTAAAGAGCTGGAACCAAATAAATGTAATCATCACACAAAAATCCAAGGACAGAGGAAGAGAGTATCGTACACCAGTAGCCTACCCAGGAGGCCCAGGACCTTCTCAAAGAGTTGGTAAGGATTGGGTGACAGCATCCATTCACACCAACTCAGTGTTTGCTTCCATTGAATGTGATGATACCTGGTACATATTCTTGACCCCCCCCCCCCCCCCCCCCCCCCCCCCCCCCCCCCCCCCCCCCCCCCCCCCCCCCCCCCCCCCCCCCCCCCCCCCCCCCCCCCCCCCCCCATTATTATTATTATTATTATGATGATTTTTTTTTATAGCGCACTCCCTAAAGAAAAAGTCACCAGCCGCCACTGGCTAGTAGTATAGCCTAGCATTGAAATTGCTTTACTTGTAGTCATTTACATGATGGAGTTTCATGATTACTATATAGACGCCTTTACAGACGACGTCACACGAGTAAACACCAGTATGCGCGTGCACTGGCTGCAGAAGAACCCTGCCTCTCATAACATGCAATAGAAAAGTTCCAACTTCACCCACTTGTTAAAAACGCACCATCAAACTCTCAAATGCTGTTTTTATCCCAATATGGAAGAAAAAAAAAATTAGGATTGTTATTGTGTTCTCTCGCCCTTGAAATATATAATCCTCGGGTTCTGTTGTGCTTCAACAATAATAGCAATTCCAAACAGTTTTCCTCCAAACCACTCCTCCAGTCGCTGTCATAAGAACGAGAGGTGCGCTCAACATGATCACGGCAGCTCAGCCTGATTGTGTCATAACCTATAGACAGAGTATAGACAGAGTTACGCAAACTCCGTTCACTTCATGAGGCTAGTCTAATGGCAGCTCCTCCAGGCATACAGTCATAGATAATGGGGACAAGTACAACAAATAGGGACACATCTTTTTTTATTTTACTGTAGATCGTTTTGCAGTAATTTAGTTGTTACTTGTTACTGTAATACTTTGAAACAGCTGACATGTTTTGCGCAATATATTTCAAGTCCAGCTTGTCCCTCTTTCAGGCTGCATGGGGCATGAACAGCAGCTTTATCCATTGACATAGGCTACATACATATAGTACTCTATAAGGCTTGAGCGCTCAGTTTCTTACCCCTCAATGTCGCAACTCACTAGATGACTGCACCCCATGTGCACCTGCAACGCATCTGTGTAATTTATGCTTCGTCGTGTGACGGTATCGCATACGCAGACGTCTAAGCTCACAACAGTCACGTCCATGACGCGATGTGAGCTTGTATATCAGCGGTTCTCTGTGCGCAGTACTGTTGCACAACGAAGTATAAACGTATCCTAGGGTGCACCTCTCTAGCCAACACACAAGAGGAGGTTGAATGAAGTGAAACCAACGCTCCCCAAAACAACATGTTTGGAGATCTGTTGGGAATTGATTACATGAAACGGTCACCTGTGCATCCAGTCCCAATGTTTGTAAACAAATAATTGGTCTATACTACCATGTGTTCCTTTCACTTTAAAGATAACGAGCATCTGCTATAAAAGGCCTGGTATAATTGTGTGTAGATATACAGTAAATGCATGGGCCTAACATGATATAAGAGAAAAGTGAAGAGAATGACACTACAACAATATAGGTACAATATTAGGTACAATTACATACACATTTCTTTGAAATCTGTATTGCTGTGCTTTATGGGGCAAAGAAATACAGTGACACCAGAAGAGAAACAATGGAGACCATAACATTAAAACTTGATTATTGGCCTTTAGAACATAATATTAAAAACGTGGGTACATTATTGGCCGATAGAAAAGTCTAGTCTGCTGGTAATGTAAGGAGGGAAGTTAATTGATATCGATATTAGGTGTCATCGCGCATCTGAACATCGCAGGCCTGGTTTGCAGTGTGTTTTCATTGGGTTCTGAGCATCGGGGGGGGCTTTTCCCTGGTTTGCCCAGAGCTGGCGTGGGATACGAAATCACGCGCTGGACGGCTGTTTGATTCGCTTGCTACACTTTTAACGCTTTTAACAGCTACGGCTATTAGCCCCCGTACTTCCGCCAGCGGAGGCTCCCCACGGTCTCCACTGTATTGCAACCGTCCCACTAAAGTAAAGTCAAACGGTAGGCTAATAATACTTCCCGAATGTCCGGCTGTGTGTTTCGTGTAATTACACACAACACACGCACCCACGCGCGGTTCATTTACCACACATACTGGGGGCTAATACACCTTAAATAGTATTCATTTCTCCCAGGGAAAAGGCAGACGGTCCCAAGGCGGCACTAGCAAAGCATGCCTGGTGGTGGTGGTGGTGGTGGTGGTGGGGACACGCAGATGGTACCGTATACACAGAGTGTGTGTGGTACATACAACTCCCTCTGCCAATACAAACAAGGACCTCCACCATGAGCAAGAGAGAGAGAGAGAGAGAGTGGTGGGTGTAGAGAGAGGTAAGTCCAGGCTAATAGCTCTCTTTCTCTGTTCTCCCCCATCTGGCCTAATTATGGCTTCTCTTCAGGGACGTCCATGGCCTTTGTCTCTGGAAGGCCAGCCTTTACCCAACCTCTCTGTTTGCACTCAAGGCCTCTAATTAATGTGGGACCAAATTAAGACGCCGCCCTGGCACCGACGGCGCGTCCGTGGCTGGGCTGAAGGACCTTTAAGATGGCGTCCCGGCACCAGAGGCGCGTCGACGGCTGGCTGAAGGACCTTTAATAAAGCGCAGGGCGGATTTCACAGAATCTGCGTCTTAACCCTTTTAATTCCGCTGGAAAATATTGCTCTCTTTATGGCTGTCCCTCTGGGTTGGCGAAAAACTAACAAGATTGATGTTGCAGCTGGAGATGGAACTGGGACATAAATGCGTTTTTTCTTTTCTTTTCTTTTTTTCCTTTTCTCACCCATCTCGCGGGTTCAACAAACGTGTTATCTCGAGACGCTGTGTGTTTTGGAAACAATGTTCGTTCATTTGAAATAACACGACTTCTTGAAGCGCTTTTTTAGAAACTTATCAAGAGAAGATTACAGTAAGTGTGTCAGCTTTGATGTGACATCAAACTGTCTGGGCTGTACATTTTTTTTCCCTCCCAGATAAATTGAGATGCACATTGTAGTTTTCAAAACAACATATACTGTAGTAAATTAGTAATCACACTGCTCGGGGAGAGAAAAAAAAAAACTAGGGCTCGAACGTACATGACAGTAAATGTTGTTAATCCCTCAAAGCACAATTTGCAGAGGGATTTGAGAAGTGGCGCGCCCACCAAATCTTCTGACGTGCCCTTCAATATCGGCGGGGAAACATCACGGGGGAGTCGGAGCATCGGAAATCTTCCCAGCGAACAATGAAATTTTAATTTCCAGCCACTCCTCAGGAGGAAAATCCCCTGTAATAGGATTTGATGAACACCAGAACGGTTTCCTCATATTAGGGAGTCCATAATGACATGAGTGACAATATCTCGACTAGAACTTTGCCAAACAACAAAGCGAGACGCATGAAATATTCAGTCGCCGGAGACACGGATCTCTGTTTGTACATTGTGGCGTCAGGGCCTGGCATGTCAACCCCCGTAAACCCCGATGTTAGCGAGATAACGAGGCTTGGAAGTTCATCTATATCTGCCACGGGGATCTGAACTTTTGATGTGACTGACAGGTATCGAGGGAAAGTTAGCGGTGGGGGAAGTATACTCTGTACACACTATACACAGTATACACTGGTTTACTTAACCACTGAGGGGAGGACGGAGAAGGCGATCAGTCGGAGAATCGGAGCAGCAGTCTCTACCAAGCAATCTTCATTCCTACTCTTACCTGCCGGTATGGTGTGAGTCACGACCGAAAGAACAAGGTCACAAATACAAGCGGTCAAAATGATTTTTTCTCCGATGGGTGGCTGACTGGCATCTCCCTTAGAGATAGGGTGAGATGACCTCCTTAGCCCTAGAAGGCCCAGGTGTATTTCTAAAAAAAAAAAAAAAAAAAAAACTGTTTCCAACCTTACTACTACTACTACCTATTACTACTACTTACGTACTACCATGATTTATTAAAAAATAAATATATATTTTATTGATGCAAATTAGGATAATTATTAAAATAATTATGATAAATTAAAAATATATATTTGGGTTATTTTTTATTCTTCTTTATAACGTATGTACTAGACATTCTAATGATCACAAACAGGATAAGGATAAAGGTCAAAGGTTAAAAATCATCAAAAAATCAAAAAGTCCAGAATCTTTTTAATTGGGTTAATTGCAGCCTCTGTGTGGGGTATTGAGATGTAAATATGACCAATGGCAATGAAATACCAAACAATGACCATCAACCATGATATTTATGTATGAAAAAAAGATATTTTTAAATTAACAGTTTTCATGCCATGGAAATAGATCTATTCTACGTCATCCGTTATCATTATGATTTACAGCAGCGGTTTTCAACAGGTGGTCCGGGGACCACCAGTGGTCCCTGAGAGGGTTCCAGGTGGTCCCCAGCTAAGTTGGTTAACCCATTTAAGCCTGACCAAAGCTTTTTGAAAAACTTTAAGTATTTATATATCAGCATAAAAACAAATTGAATGTTTAAATACTGTACATACTGTACAGGATCCAAATATGGATTCCCGTCCTTAATGGGTTAACCAGATGTAACTCCTGAGAGTGTAAAAATGAAACCAAATGGACCCTTGCGGGTCCATTTGGTTTCATTTTTACACTCTCAAGAGTTAAAATATTCACCATCTTAACACAACTAGAAGATTAATAGTCATTTTGGTCTGTACGTTCGCCTGTTTTTTTTTTTTTTTTTTTTTTTTTTTTTACCTCAAATCCAGCCAAAAGCAAAATAAATCTTATGGATTGGGGTCTGTGGGGCTTAAATGTCCTCAAATGGTGGTCCGCGGCTCAAATTCTGAATAAATAGTGTACCCTGGGATCAAAAAGGTTGAAAACCACTGATTTACAGTAACAACTGATGCCGCTGACGTTAACGCTACTGTACGTGAGGTAACTTACCGACGCCGGTTCAATACGATCCCCATGCTAACAGCAGCTAGCAGCGACCGCGGCGACCATTGCTAGAGCATAACAAGGGACGGCCTAACCAAGGAGAATTCAAAAAGGAGTTGTCGCGAAGGCACCCACGGGGGAGTCCACATGGGTTCATGGGAGGAAACAGACATGCGCAGTACATTCCAGGAAGTTTGACGCTTGCAAACCATGCATGCCATTGGTCTCTTGGATGGTTTGACTTCCTGATCTGTACTGAGCATGTCTGTTTCCTCCCATGAACCAATGTGGACTCCCCCGTGGGTGCCTTCGCGACAACTCCTTTTTCAATTCTCCTTGGGCCTAACCCGGAACCAAAAGTGTGTGTCCGTCCACTAACTTGTCCATGGGGAAACATGGACCGAAATATGAAATATGAGTTTTTGATGAAAAAAACTGGCACTGGCTACCTCCAAAAATATGAAAAAGGGCTGGCACGGAGAGTGTTAATTAAGGGGTTAATGGTACTAAAAGGCAACATTGGGCCTTGTAGGGTTAGGGAGACGCTCGAGAGGCATCCTAACCAGATGCCCGAACCACCTAAGCTGGCACCTTTCCAGGCGAGTGGCTCTACTCCAAGCCCCTCCCTCTTCCAAGCACTGAGGAATGGCCATTGAAAGGCAACATGATCCTCCTCGTTTATCTTTAGTTCTATCAGAATGTCCAACACAAGGTTAGTACTGAAAGCACTTACTGTATGTAAAAGTATGTACAAAACACACATCACATCTGTATCAGTCTAATAAAGTGAGTGTAGTGAGGCCCTGAAACACCCCGGAAAGGAAAAAGCACAGAGCAAAAGAACAGATGAGAGTTATCACAGTTGCCTCCTTACTGTAAATGTTCCATCCATTAGAAGGGCATAAATTCAATAAATATGCTAATATGTTACAGAGTACAAGGCTGGTTGGCAGAATAGTCTCAACTCTCAACCTTGTAGAGAAACTCTGTGGCACACACGCGCACGTGAGGAAAAAAAAATGGATCTGTGCAGCGCTGCATTCATGGCTAGTCATTAGGATGAGAGCTCTGCTTATCGCAGGGGCTTTTCCTCGCCCTGGAGAAAAGTGGTTTGTTTGTTTTGAGTTATCGTAATGAAAAGTTAATCATGTGAGATAATTGAATGTTGTTGGGAGACAGAAGGTTGAGTATGGAGGGTTCATGTCTGACATTGGCTTTCTTTTCATTATTCAGTGACAGTGAGAGCAGAGTTTGTCACACCACACACACACACGTGTCCAGGTATAATGTAGCTCGGTCAGTAGAGTGCTCACCCTTTAGAACACAAGTTTGGAACAATCAGCCTTTCACTGTGACATTCACTAAAGCAGGGGTATTAAGCAATTATTTTTCCCTGGGGCCAAATGAGATACATAAAATATTGTGGAGGGCCAAGATTAAAGGCTGAACTAAAGTCTGTGTAATATTAATTTAATTTCAAGATAAAAGTAAGACCAACCATTTCAACACCAGGGCCCTCTATATAGTCAGTATTTGAGCCACAGACCATCATTTGATGACAAATTAGCCCCACAGACCTCAAAACCAAAGATTTATTTTTGATTTATCCACAATTCCAGGCTGGATTTCACAAACTTACGGATCAAAAATGACCAATCTTTTACATTCTCTGTGTAGATTTTGGGCTAATTCGGAGGATGAATATTTTAACTCTTGAGGGTGTAAAAATTAAACCAAATGGACCCGCAAGGATCCATTTGGTTTCATTTTTACGCTCTCAAAGAGTTACATCTGGTTAACCAACTTTCCATATTTAACTGGATCTCTCTCAAGGACCACTGGTGGTCCCCGGGCCACTGGTTGACAACCACAGTACCCTTTCACAGGCCGGTCAGAGTCAGCCAAAGGGATGCATTTGGCCCCCGGGCCGCATGATGCCCAGGTATGCACTAAAGGAAAAAAACAACAACAATGGGATCATCAGGGCTGTCATTTTGTGCAAGAGAAGCACAGAATTAAATGAAAATGGTAAGCAACTACATGTATACACTGTTTAATGTTCACCTTTGGTAACACTTCTGTCCCCATCTCTGACCATATACAACATACACTAAACAACTAAACAACTAAAATAAACACTCAACACAACACCCATGAACCCCCACTCCCAACCTAATGAGCCCCAACCATAACAATAAATTAAAACAATGAACGAAGTCCCACAGTGTTGAACCCACAGTGTTGATCCATGTCGTGCACACACACTATAGTTGTGTTAGGGATAAACAAAGACATAAGGCTCCATTTTCGTCACCGGTAAACCCCTTATCCCTTAATTTCTTTGCCCTTTTAAACTATTAAAGAAAAACATTTTTCAATAGTTTAAATGGCCAGTCTACAAGCTCACAGTGTGTCAATATATTGGCACGTTGAACTATTCCAAAATGTTTTTCAAAATAGTAAAGAAATGATAAGGGGTTTAGGATAAGGGGTTTAGATGGTAACGAAAATGGAGCCCATAGCCATGGCCTGTTTGTTCCCCTGAAACACCTGTGTCACTTCCTCTATTAGTAAAGTTGGGTGACAGCCCAATCAATCAATCAATCAATCAATCAATCAATCAATCAATCAATCAATCAATCAATCAATCAATCAATCAATCAATCAATCAATCAGGCCTGTTAGCTCTCATGTGAACTAGGAATACTCCTATGGACTTAAAAGTCCCTTCACAGTATTCTGCACATGTATCTCACATTCTGCTATATACTCTAAGTAAATACCGCCAACTCAGTGTATGAGTAGCATTGCTTAGTGCAGCAAATACTGCGGGAAGTACTAAGAGCTGATGGTATAGGTCTGGCGCTCCACCTCAGCAATCCATCTCCCAGAGGTCTAGTGCTGTGGTTTTTAACCTTTTTGATACCAGGGCCCACTATTTATTCAGAATTTGAGTCACAGACCACCATTTGATGACATAAGCCCCACAGACGCAAAACTAACGATTTCTTTTGCTTTTGTCCACAATTCCAGGCTGTATTTGGGAGACAAAACAGTCAAACATACAGATCAAAATGACCTAATTGTTTAGACTTGGGCTAATTCAGATGATGAATAGTTGAAAGTTGTAAAACGAAAGACGATTCTGCTTCAAAGTAACTCTTATACCTTGTACAAAATCCAACATGTAAGATCCCAAAAATATAGTTCAACCTGTCCGATGACTATTCGCCCAGAAACTGCATGATGAAGAGCCGTAGTTTTTAGTCTTGGAGTGCCATGAATTTTTTCTACCCTAAAACATGACCATCAGGTATTAATGTTATATGAAAAGTAAGATTTTTTCCCCCAAAGTGTACAGTGTTTGTTAAACTGCCATTTTTATAATTCCTCCCAGCCAGTTCATTAAGTATGCCTGGTTTGCCTGGTGGGTGATGATGGGTGGAGATCCACCTGAACTGAAGCCACACCCACAGCTTTAGTTGCATGATAAAGGGGGGGGAGTTAGGGGAGGGGCTGAACATGTGATGTCACTATATTGAAGTTTTTTTCATTGGCACGTTTCTCTGGAAAGGTTCAGCCCCCAGGAAGAAACCCTAAATACAAAGGGAAGACATCATTGCACATTAAAAACACACCAAGGGGTCTATTTACATACTGTCACCTCTTAAACATGTACAAAATTGGAAAAATACAAAAATCACGGCACCCCCACTTTAATAAAAACTCAGCATCTGTGTTTCCATTCCAAATGGCCATCTTGGCCATTTCCTCACTGTTTCGCATTATAGGGCTTAGCACTGGTGCAGTGGTCAGGCCTCTAGCAATTTAGGGACCACAGAGCAACCGGTACAACACACACATACCATGAGAGATTAAGTATATAGGCCCAGCACTGTCATGTCATCTTCCCTGTTCCCTTGTCTCTCAGAGGAACAGCTCATGTTACTTTTCACTCAGTGGACACTAGAGGAGGAGTTTGCTATGATTTTTCGAAACCCTGCTGAGCTGAGTTCAGAGCGGGTAGAGATGCACTGTCTTCTCTCCAAAGACGCAAACCAGGCGAGACAAGGCTTTTGACAGGCACCGGTTTGATACGTGGAAATCAGCGCCGCATAAAAGCATCCGCCTCAGACCCACCACCCCCACGTGGCAGGAGAGAGAGAGATCAGGGGCGGATCTAGGCGTGGCCATGGGGGGGGGGGCAATGCCCAGTCTGCCCCCCCAAACACGATGCCATGCAGAACAACCCAAGATATTTCAAATTACAGTGCTTATATTTAAAATGATTTGAAACACTACTACTGCTACTAAAGTAACTACAATTTTTGCAACACTAAACCAACAGCCTTTCATCATTGAAAACAGAAAACTCTCTGAGTCAGACCTTTAGCTTTATGCATGCTGCGTGTCTGTTGCAACAACAACTGATGTTATTATTGATGCCGCCCCCATACCATTTTCTCTTGCCCCTCCAACATGTTCTCTTGCTCTCCCAAATGGGACATGTTACATCCGCCCCTGAGAGAGAGAGAGAGAGAGAGAGAGAGAGAGAGAGAGAGAGAGAGAGAGAGAGAGAGAGAGAGAGAGAGAGAGAGAGAGAGAGAGAGAGAGAGAGAAAACATTCCATATTTCCACCTGGATGCGATGCTGTCACCTCAGAGCCAACGTTAGAGACAGCTACACCTCATCACCGTAATGTTCGCAGGCATTCCAGGAGGATTATTCTCATCCCTGACGCTTTCCTATAGCGACACGCAGGCATCCAAAGTGAGATTGGCAGAAGCTGCCACCGTGGGTAGTCCAATCAAATATGTACACGCCTAACGCTAATCAAACGTGCGCTCCAGGAAGTGATTTACGGCTCTTGTTTTGTTGATGACGTGCTTTTTCCTTTTTGACTTCATCGTTAATGTCACTATATACAGAGCCGTTCAGGGTTTATTTTATTCTTTTTTACAGATCACAGCGCGGTGTGTCAGCCGGTGAAGAGCTGTTGAAGGGAAAAGGAAGAAAAAAAAAACAATAAGCATGCAGCGTTTCTGTATTAATGGCGAGAGCGTCAAATGCTGTCGACCAAGGTAGACACATTACGGTGAAATGAGGGACAGTAATACTGTATTTGCACCCATTTTCTAAGAGTCTCCTCTGACATTAAGTGTAAATCTTGAGATACGTGTAATCGCATTTCCATCAGTGTCAGAGGACACTCGACGCCAAGCGGCGCCGCCGTAGTAACTCACTGGCAAACACCCAGCGGCTAATATCACTGTTGGATATTTCCCAGCGTTTTGCTTCTTGAGCTATACGACTCTCAGCAGCCCTTTGAAAAAACACAAGCCTGGGGTTTGCTAGCGTATAAGCTGCTATTAGGGGCCTGAGTGAAGTCACCACGGTGCTTTTTTTATATTTTTAAGGGGCTGCTCTGCATTTATATCAACAACAAATGGGTCGTTTCTGCGGTAAATGTCAAGCAATCATGAGCCATTACTCTTAATCATATTATAAATGATGGATTTAATGCGTCGGGTCGAGCTTGGTTAGGGGTGAAAATAGCAGAGTACTTTACTAATGAGCTATCTAAATGTCAATAGACGCCAGACTTCATGAACTGCAGCCTATACTGGCTGCCTCATTTGGAGCTCTGTATACCTTTTTGCACAGCGTGCCTTTTGAAGGATAAAAGAAAAACAGGAAAGGATATGATGAGGTAGGGATGTATTTTTACTAACTACCACTAACCTTGTGTACTACTACATGCGACACAGTGAGAGAATGCTTGTAAAACAGATCACTATTTTAGTGATTTGTTTTCCATTTGTGCATGCCAGGACTATTGCGGTGAACACGCTAAAAATTGTTCATACATTTGTGTTTGATTGATTGACTGATTGTAATAAACGATTAAATTTAATATATTAATATTCAATCCATCAGTCGAACGAGCACAAAGGGATAACACATTGTGCTGCAATAATAATGTGGAAATATGAAAAATGCGATTACATTGTGTACCAATTGGCTTGACTGAACTGAGTAGTAGCATAAAGGGGTTTTGGAATGAATGAATGAATGAATGAATGAATGAATGAATGAATGAATGAATGAATGAATGAATGAATGAATGAAAACTCTAGAGGCACATCCGCTTATACTAGTTACACCATGATTCAAGGAATCATCATCAAATGTGAAGCGTGTTAAATTTGAACAATTTAGAGTGGAGTTTTACCCTTGGTCTACAGGGAGTGTACATGTCATGTATTGAACTGCCTCTGAGTTTGTACTGTACAGTCTGCTTTAGTTAAATAGTGTTTCCCTGGTGTTTTCCGTCTCGTGCCTAGTGTTGTACAGTATATACTGTATGCCTGCCTCATCTGACCTGTATTCATTGCAACTGAGTTCCAACTGATGTGTTGTAGTTATCTTGTAGTTACGAACCTGTGCCTAGTTCCTGAACACTGCTGTGTTTCCCTGCCAGATCATAGTCTATGTTACTGTGTCATGGTATATGTCCTGCTACACCTTATTGTGAGTTTCATGTTAATAAATATATTGGACAGCATCAGTTTGCCTGCCTGGTTCTGCTTCTAGGTCCTCACCTGACACACCGTGACAGTACATGCATGTTGTGCAGTGGTATACCAGCAGCTTGGCTGGACAGGCATTACAGACCGTGACAAACTTCTGAGAGAAAACCAAGAGGCACAAAAGACCCAGCCGTCTTCTATGCTAACAGGCTGAACGGCAGCTTTAGACCATCACCAACCAGCCCTGCCGTTGCAGCAACACAGCTATACTAGGTAACTTTTTTATTAAAACAAATCTTAGATTTGCTATCCATTATGACATAGTTGGCATATTTGTCAAATACGCCATTCCCTGAATCTGTTCAGGGAATGGCTGTTCTAAGTATGTTTTCTACCAAAAGTGATGGGGGGGCTGTTTCCCAGGAATATGACATCACACACGTCTGATTCGTCCTTGATTACACGGACCAATCAGGATGCGTCTGGAAGTGCAAGGGATGCAGGGAAATGTAGTGCTCGATCTAAAAACTGCAGTAACAGCAGTGACCAAGTTACTAGTACAACTTTAAAGGAACACTTCAGTACTTTTCAATCTGCCTTCATAAAAATGGTCCACACTAGTGTTTATCATGAGACGTTTGCGCATTGTCTTACCAACATTAACATCCACTATTTAACCATCCAAGTCTGAACCAACTGTTATGGAGACTAAAGGCTCAATCTCCATAGTGAAGAGGCTTGCAGTGAAAGGGTATCACCGTGGTGTAGTTTTTTAAGGCTTCACCCTGGATCATACATACTCCAGGGTGAAGCCTTAAAAAAACTACACCCACTTCACCCTGGAGTGTGTTTTAGCCTTAATACAGTAACTACTACCGCTACCACCACCACAATCTGGGTTCAGTTCCACCAAGGTCAATCTTGGACCCAAGTAAAAACAAATTAATAAAATAAACAGGAACTCAAGGTTGGCTCCACTGTGTCTGGTTACCTTGGTCTTCATTCCTATTATCAATTACAACAATACAAGGTTAAATGAGAATTCAACACCAAAAGGCTCCCTTACCTTCATTTGCAGTTAATTTATTTCCAAGAAAGTCCTCCAGTTGGGAAAAAAAAAAAGCTTATTGGGTTATCTCTTATCTCTAAAACATAAGTCTAGAATGGGGCTATGGGATGTTGTTCAAATCCACCTATTTCCATAACTCCAAAAATGCATTTTTTGTTAAATATTCTCTCTCCACCATGTCAGTAGGGTGTTGACACTCACACTTTCACTTTCAGTTCAGCAGTGGTTCATCATATACCATTATAGCCAAATATTTTGAGGTGATGGAAATGGGTAAATTTGCACAACATCCCATAAGCCCCATAAGCTTATGGGCAGGTAGTGGAAACAGCCGTTAAGGATGCGATAACATCTGGACCATGTTTTGGAAATAAATCAACTGCAAATAAAGGTACGGAAGCCTTCTGGGGTGGAATTGTCCTTTAACACAGGCAGGCATCTCCAGAGACTAAACGATGATGTGTGCCGAGATTCTTAAACCTGTGAACATCCATCCCTCCATCCATCTGTAAGACTCTCACCGCGGCAGGCCTCCCAGGCCGCCGTTTTCCGCGCGTGGACCAGCTGGTGGAGGTTTTTGAGGACATTTTCAACCTCTCCCTTTCCAAGACTGTGGCCCCAGCAGGCTTCAAAATGGCCGTCATCCACCCACTCCATGGTGACATGCCTGAAGACCTGTCGCTCTCACGCCAAGTCTTTGAGAAGGCGGATAATGAGATTTTACACGCATTTGGGTCCATGCTACCTCTCTTGAGGCGGGACCACGGCGTGTCTGCATACCATATTCCATATGGCATACCGTCTGGTTTGGGTTCAGTTTATAAGCATGTCAATGCACGACAATCTGAGGATCATTGAAATAAAAAGGTTGAGAATCAATCGGCAAGGCTAAGATTTTTGGAGAGACAGCAAAATCGTTTCACTACAAAAAAACACTGTGACCATTTGCAGCGACCGCTGTAAATCAATTGTGACTGTTGGGCCAAGAGTCGTGAGCCTCACTAACAGTCAGCCTTTGTACTACCTGTTGCGACCTTCAGTCTGTTCTTCACCGGTCACTAAACCTAACCTCTGTAAAACCTATGCTTAGACCTAAACTTAACCCACGACCGCTGGCCCCAACGGTCGCAACCATTGGCTGACTGACGACATAACTCAGTTGCGACCACTGGCCCAATGGCTGTGGTTGGGAAATTATTTTGTTCCTCCTGGATTTTTGATCGATTCTCGATGTTTGTTTGTTTAGAGAGGAATCTTGATTTGCCTGAGCCTGCCCACTGGGCTGAGTAAGAAATGCCACCATATTCATATTGGCCTACTATAGCTGGGCCACCCCGTAGGCCCAGCGTTGTATGTTTGGGGGGTACCTTCCCAGATAGCAAAATCCATTGATTCAATGTTGAATTCTGGTTATCTAACCAAAATTCAACGTTGAATCAATGCATTTTGCTATCTGGGTTTGTATGTTTGATCGTCTGAGCACAGAATTTTATGTAAAATGATGTTATGATAATAAGAGTGCCCCTCTGACTTTATACGAGTGTGAGCAAAGTGCTGCCACGTCTCCACATCTCCACCCTTCCTATGTTTCTCCATGGTCTCTATTTGAACGAGGTTTCACAGCCCCAAATGCCTTTCATTGGCTGATACTTACTATTTATTGGTGATTTGATTGGTTCAGGTGCATGGCCTGCTACATTTTTCCCCACAATATGTTAGAATGCATCCAGAGATTCACGCGTCATGAAGATGCCGTGAGCAGCAGGTGGAGTCTCTCTGGCATCTCTCTCATAAAACTCTACCCACACGGCAACTTGGACACAGCCTTTCCGGTCTTCTGGCCAACACTGCAAGTTGCTGCATGTGTGGAGTTTTGTTTAAACCCACCAGCTGTTTAAAAACCACCAGGACGAGACCCCTTGCCGTTCGCAAGCATCTTGTCGCCCCCTTGTCGCGTGTATCTGGTTGTACCCTATAGGGAGGAGGAGAGGTGTTGCCAGATATTGTGAGAGGAAGAAGCAACCAGCTTCTATGAAAACAAGACAAAAACGCTACTATGGGCTACGTTGAGCACTGTAACACTGTATCCATGCATACCAATGACTTAAAGGGTGGAGGCAAAGTTAAAGGGAGAGGGACAATTAAAATTGGTATTTTTAGTGACTTCAATAAACAGGAGAATCTGAGAGTGCCCATGCATGCAATAAACACTCTCAGATTCTCCTGTTTATTGAAACAGAAAACCACTGATAACTCAATATGTAGTAGGTCTGACAGTTTAAAAAAAACTTTTTGGAATGTAAAATACATTGGGGATAGTAAAAAAATGACCTGACAATATTAATTCTACAAAACGTCCACTCTGAAAGAACGTATAATGTTCTTTCAATTTTTTGTGTTTTCACAATTCACTCTAAAATAGCAGGTGTGCATGTGTCATAGCGCGTAAACACCTGCTATTTTTCAATAAATAAATAAATAAAATACCCCATACCCCGTGAAAGAACACATATCAGGTACATGTTATTGGCATGAATGGTTGTTGGGGTTTTGTTGGAGAACAAAACCCAAAATAAGCAACTACACATTTTCCAAACGAGAAAGAAATCCACGACTACCAATCATTTACAAGCAACAGAAAGAAAAAACAAAAGCCCCAAATCTCTGTTAAAGGGGATTTCCACCCATTTTCAACATTTTCCTGAGAGTATACAAATGGAACCAAATGGACTCGTTGACGTGCGTTTCACCACGTCAATGATTATTTTCCCAACATCCATTTCTAGGAAACACGGAATGGGGGAACCTTTTTATGATGTCCACACAACATCTCTAAAGTATATTAATGTAAAATGTTGAAAATGGGTGGAATCCCGCTTTAAGAATAAGCACATATGGCCATAATCTGCTCTGACATTGATGTAGTGTAGATGTGATGTAATATATGGGGGGCTGACTTCATCAAGACGTCTCGAAGGGTGACGATTGTCACGGATCACACTTTATTCTTCTTGTTGTTCTATGGGAGGGGTGTGGGGCGTGCGTGGGGTTTGGCGAGGGTTGTCAAAAAACAAAAAAATAAAACAAACACCTCTAACCTTCCCCACTCGGCTGACATGACAGGCAGCGCCCCGTCGAGATGCAAATCGGCGGAGAATGAAAAATGAGACGGCACAGAAGAAAACACCCCGCCGTGATTTCAACCGCGGATGATAATAAGGGCAAATCTCTGGGTTCAGAACGACGCGGTGCTCAAGTGCAGTATAGCAGACAGACAGCACACACACCAGTGGAAGAGCTCCAGACTTTTTAATGGGGCTGATTCGACAGACACGCCGAATAAGGCCAATTACCACAGACTGAAGAGTAGTTAGGAACCAGGCATCTGCGAGTGACGCTATCAATTACATCACACACAGCTAGCATCCATTATTTTCTCGTTTTTATTTCATTTTGGAGGGTGTTCATGGGGAGGTGGCTTTTCTATTTTGTCAAAACCTGCTTAACCTATCCTGTACGGGGTGTTTAAAGTTTTATTCAAAAATAGCCGGTGTTCACGGCTCATGGCGCGCCACTCTGTGGCACGCTATGAGCCGTGAACACCAGCTATTTCTGGTGGGAAATCGTGAAAACGCAGTGCAAATCTTTGAATATTACATGTTCTTTCAGAGCGAACGTTTTGTACAAACTATATTGTACAAAAATGAAAATGGATTAAAATGGTTTAACGTTCACCTGGCTCTCTCCTACACTACGGCTCAGAAACCGTTGTCGAAGAATGCTAACACCATGAAATGTTGTTCCATTGAGTCTTGACAGGTTTTTCTTCCCCCCCCCCCCCCCACACACACACCGTGCAAACTACGGGTTTACTGTACAAACAGAATATTCTCAAGGAGGGAGGCGCTAAACAAACAAGCAGCAGCCACCAGGTGATATGCGGATAGAAGATATGTTGATGTTGGTGCAGAGACTTCAGAGATCCCAGCGCACAGCCACGAGCACACCATTAAGAAACACCGCCAAGTTTTCTGAAGGTGAAAGGAAGAGTTTTTGGTATGTGTGTGCGTGTGTGTGTGTGTGTGTGCGTGTGTGTGTGTGTGTGTGCGTGTGTGTGTGTGTGTGTGTGTGTGTGTGTGTTTTCTCTCTCTCTTTCTCCATCTGGGCACCTTCATTTTCACAGCCTTCTGGGACCTTTCAGCATGTATATTCATAAGAGGTTCACGGGCACGGGAAGATGGAGGGAGAGGAGAGGAGGAGGGGAAGGAGGAGAGAGAGAGAGAGAGAGAGAGAGAGAGAGAGAGAGAGAGAGAGAGAGAGAGAGCCTGCAGCGTCTTGTATAAAACTTCTCTTTAATTGGTAGCCTGGATGGATTTTGTCCCATGCCTCCCTGTGAGCCAGTTGCTTAGTCCTGGTAGTGTTGAGAAGCATAAGGTCCGAAGGTCACCACCAGCACAGAAACTGACAGTGTAGTCCATGAGTAATAATGGAACTTGACCTCAGACTAATTGCAAAAGAACCAAACTCAGCTGGTTTTGTATCTCAGTATAACAAGAAAAAAACAGTTGCCTGGAATCGTCTGAGGAGAAAGGTTTGAAAATGGACTTTACCGTATGTATTGTCCTCCATTGACGTTCCATATAAGACAATTACTTTTAAATTAGGGTTAGGTTTCAAACGGTATACTAAAAACAAATCTTAAATTATTTACCCATTATACCCTCAAATCTCTAAATGTGTTTTCTATCGAAATGTGATGGAGATACTGTTTCCTGGGAAAATTATGTCACACACACAACAAATTAGTCCTTGATTACATGGACCAATCAGAGCGTGACTTAAATCGTAAAGGATGCTGGGAAATGTAGGACTCCATATAAAAACTGCAGTACCAGCAGTGACCACCAGTCAAAGTTACCTAGTACAAATGTACTGTAAGTAGCAAGTGGCATCAAATTGTGGGTTTTCATGATGCTGAATCAATTCCAAATTCTACAACGTCCTTGGGCGAAATATTGAAGATACAAAATAGGCTTTGTTTGGCTCTTTTGCAATTCGTTTGAGGTTGCTGCTGTATTTTCCATGGATTTCTTGTACTAGTAATGAAGTATATCACGTCAAGTCGCTCTGGATTAAGAGTGTCTGCTAAAACAATAGTGTCACGTAAAGTTTGAATACTTGAATACTGTATTAAAAAGGACAGTCCGGCATGCAGCCTTTCCATGTATTGAGTTTACAGTACACAGCTTTCTTGTCATTTCAAAGTGCACCACAAGGGCCATCAACAACACATACATAGAACAGAACTCATGTCTCACTCATTCATGCATAATATGCATTTTATTGGATTTATCGGACTGCACACATAACTGGAGGAGGAAGATATTTATGAGCGCTGGTTGATTATGCATTGGATGGATTTACCGACACTTATCACCACACTTTGTGGGTTTTAGCATGGATTTTCTCTAGCTCTTAAAAATAGATACAAATCAGCACAGAGCAAACCGCCGGGGCATATTAAACCAGTAGGACCTAAGGCACACACACACCGCGAAAAAACCTGGAATATGGCCATGTACTGTATATTACAGGAAACTCTCTTTAAGTTAGCAGCAAACTCCAGTAAACTCCCAAATTGTACCATCACACCTGTTATATTACCAAGCAAACTCTAGTAAACTCCCAAATCGTACCATCACAGCTTGAGGTTTATGGGCAAATCCACTGCCCAAAATTGCGTGTTAACACTTTAAGCTGCATAAACAGAGAACACTGTTTAATTAAGCCCGATAGAGTGACGTAGTTGATCAGAGATGATCAGAGTGGAATCAAAAAGACAGATTAATTCATCAAAATCAGCGCTCCGGAGGCTACATTATGATCTCGCCTGTTTTGTTGTACAGTCCTGTTATAACTGATGTGGTGAAAAAAAATTAAGCACTAATAAATCCTGATCTAAATCAAAGGCTATACAATTCTTCTAATCAAAGTGCTTGACAGCCCATAGTGGCACTATCATTGGTTGCAGTAGGAATTATATAACCTCCCTTTGTTCCCCTTCATTGGTTCTTTGCCCGTTGACGTTCTGTGTTTGTCTGGGTGGAAACAATCACAGGTGCACTGATTTAAGAACATGCGCTGTATGCGCTGACAACCTACTGACAATGATGTTCTGGCAACTTGGTTCCATGGTTCCACCGCAAGTGAAGATTTGTAATAGGGGCGAAAGATTTTTGTCCCCGATCTATGAAAACTGTCTCTCAAGATTTAAAATGTCCGCTTGCATTGGACAAAATAAGTGCAAAAATCGATAAACTCATGGTGCAAAGTAACGCAATGTGAGCAACCGAGAATGCTACGTGCTATGTGTTATGCGCTGTTTGTTCAAAGCCGAACAAAGCTGTCATTTACAAATGATCGACAATTGGGATATCCCTGCTATGAATAATATATCCATATCATGATGTTAGAATACTGCCTGTGATTTGAGATATTTCACTATTGTAACGTGGCATACATGTGCTATAAAAATATAGACCAGGATAAGGAAACATTGGCATCAGCACATACTCACAATAAAAAAAAAATGGAATTGGGTCATCCCTAGTTACAGAAGTTAAAAAAATGACTCAGATGCGTTCCCAGTTCTGATGGGTTAAAGGGAGGCTTGCGGTGACCGTTAACATCGAGACAGAGAGAGGGCCCATACAGGTCTTGTAACACTCAGAGAGAATCAAGAAATAATCAAACACCAGCCTATGGATTAAGCCGTTAAGGCAATAATTACTCTGAGGAAATGTGGCAGCATGTCAGGTTAACACTGAAGCAGCAATGCAGGATTGCTTGGCCATGGGATGTGTGTAAAAATATGGTGCCTTGGTGTGTGTGTGTGTGTCTGTGTGTGTGTGTGTGTGTGTGTGTGTGTGTGTGTGTGTGTGTGTGTGTGTGTGTGTGTGTGTGTGTGTGTGTGTGTGTGTGTGTGTGTGTTGCGTGTGTGCATGCTTTGTTACAGTGCAGTAGTGTTGTGTTGAAGATGTTGATGTATGACTTTTATCTGTGGGAAGCGCCAGGACGCGGTCCAGGACAAATTTCCCTACGGAGACACTAAAGTATATCTTATCTTATCTTATAAATCAAAGACGACCTTGAACCTTGGCACGGAACCTTTTCCAATCCAGCAAAAATATTCAAGCTTCCCTCGCCAGCCTGTGTAGCCTCTGCAATATTATCTGGCATGCGGATGAAAAAGAAAACGAATCCTCATTCTTTCTGCACCTGGATATATCACACAACCCACACTGTCCCTGGTAAGTGTGCTGCTGTGCTCCATGTGCATTTCAAACATCAAAACGCTTGGAAACTAACAGACCTTGACCGGGGAGAGATCAGAAACAGAGTAAAAATATATAATGTTGAAGTCATTTAAATCCTCGCGCTGCTGTTGTGTACACACACACACACACGCGCACACGCACACGCACACGCACACGCACACACACACACACACAGACGCACCCCGGCTTACTGATTGATTGATTATTTAAAGGGGAAGTCCACCCATTTTCAACATTCTAATATGTCATCAGTATACCCTAGAGGTGCAGGATGGACATGATAAAAAAGTTTCCCCATTCTGTGTTCCCAAGAAATGGAGGTCTGAAGAAAACCACTAACATGGTGAAATATCTTGATGACATCATCAAGATGTATTTTCACCATGTTAATGGATTTCTTTAGACGGTTCTTTTTTCTGAGAGCGTACAAATGGAACCAAATGAACCCATTAGGGTTCATTTGGTTGCATTTGTACGCTCTCAGAAAAAATGTTGAAAATGGGTGGAATTCCCCGATAATTAGTCTGAAATGTTTTGTGCAATACTGTAGGTAAAAATGTGTAATCTTTACCGGCCCGAGAGAGAGTGCACCGTCCGTTAAGATGACTGACACCGACGTGATTAGGATGAGATTAAAATCGCTTATAATGCTGCAGTTTTAATTGCATTATACTCCCAGTGCCAACTATTAAACTAATCCCACCACAATAGGGTTTAAACGTTTTTTTTTTCTTCCTTGGATTTGTATGCCTCTTTGTATCAGATCTTTTTGGCAGAAAATGAGGGAAATACACATTTTTGATTTGCATTGTTAACGAGCACCCCGAGTACACACACATGCAGTGAGGTTTGGGGGAGGAGGGGGGTCCGCATATTTCACACAACCCACAAATAGAGTGAAATTACACATACACATAATTGCCGTACTTGCGGTGCAATGCGAAAAGCGGTTACATTAAAGAAAGGAAGAAAAAAGGTCCTCTATATACATATATACTGTATAAAGTATATATATATATATATATATATATATATATATATATATATATATATATATATATATATATATATATATATATATATATATATATATATATATATATATATATATATATATATATACTGTGTATATATATACACACACACACACAGTATATATAAATCATATTCCGCAATTCAGTTTTTGGCTAATAATTTCCCATTCTGTACATCCTGTTTGACATTATCACAAGAAGGCTCTGTCATGCCACTGATGCCAGTGGGCAAAGGTTTATGGGAAATTGAGTCCCTAATATTGTTTCCAATGGGAGACCTGCCTAGGAGCACACAGCTATAGGTCCTCCACTGTGTTGTCGTCATGGCCACTATAGGATAGTTAAGTGTTCTAGAGGTAAAATTTTAAATTATTTTCGCTGACATGAGACATTGAGCCAACATGTGACATTGAAATGTGGAGATACAAGGTCCCCGCACCCCAAAAAACAATATGGCCCCACTAGTGTTATTGTGACGCCTCCATACCAAACAACCACCACACACAACAAGCTGATTGAATCACTTCCTGCAGCAGCAACAACAACACTGTCTATGACCATGAGAGAATAAATGGTTTCATTATGCAGACGAGCAGCGATGACTGTGTTAAACGTTCAGCGTTGGCACCAGGCCCGCCCAGCTCTCATTACTCATTTAGCAGCCCTAAACGCAGCCTCTCCCCCCTCAGGATAGACACCATCTTACCCCTTTATAAAACATGAACCTACCCACCCATCCACACCCCCGACACAAGGTTGTTATACTTTTTGAAATTTTCATTAGCTTTTATTTTTATGTTGACTGTTCTTTTTATAGGACACAGCCACACAGCCTTCCTCCGTCCGATTCCTCCTGCACAAAAACTACTGCCCTCACTATATTCCACCATCACCATCATCATTTTCCACTCAATTACAATTTGCAATTTAGGCATTTAGCAGATGCTCTTAATCCAGAGCAATTTGCAGTTAAGTAAAAGAAAAAAAATATCACAATACAACATTAGTTGAATTTACAATTTACTTTACAATTTCAGGTTGTATTAGGTGACTTGCAAAAGAAAGTAGAATAGTTCGTACACCATTTTGTAGACTCCCAGGTAGTTTCATTTAGGACGGGATGACGTTTGGACCACTTGTGGATCTTCACAAGGTATGAGGGAAGACCCACAAGGGGTCAGAACGTTGTCTGAATAAAAGTAGATGGCAGCTACAAAACAGTGTGCACATTCCATCTTTTTAGTTCAGCACCTGTAAGATTTTTCTAGAGATGTTGCATACTATCTTTCTGTTTCAGTCTGTACTAGGCAACTTGACTGGTGGTCACTGTGTGTGTGTGTGTGTGTGTGTGTGTGTGTGTGTGTGTGTGTGTGTGTGTGTGTGTGTGTGTGTGTGTGTGTGTGTGTGTGTGTGTGTGTGTGTGTGTGTGTGTGTGTGTGTTTTTTAATGAGTCCTACATTTCTTATCATCCCTTGCACGTTTAAGTCGCATTCTAACTGGTAATCAAGGACCAATCAGTTGTGTGTGTCATTTTGCAAAACAGTACATCACTTTTCAATAGAAAACATATTTAGAACAGGCTTTGAGGGCTGAAATTCAGGAAAACAAATGTACAATTGTTTAATGAAAAAGTATACCTATAGTATAAGCACTCAAACAGGGTAATACATTTGATGTATTTGCCTACAGTATATAGGTGACAGATACCTAAGTCTACTTAATATGCAATCTAAAATACCTCGGTTGATAAGTGCTATAGGCTGAGATTTGGATTCTGTACAGTATGTACAGTATTCAAACACACAATTGTTTTGGTGCTGCTATATAAATACTTGAGGTTTTTCCAGAAACCTTAGGTTAGGCCTAAATGGGTTAAATCTGAAGGTGTGTGTTTTCAGACTGTTGCGGAACTTAGGATTGCAATGCATTCCAGAGATTTGGGGCCAAGAGGGTGAAAGCGTTGGCCAGGCGTTTTTAGCGGGGGTACTACCAGCTTCCCTGTGTGGGCTAATGTGAGTGCGCACAAAAGGGGCAAATGACCGGCAATCAGAACACACCAGAATCCTTTTTCAATCAGCCCTCCAAGAGGTCTCCTTAGCAATTGTGTAAATCAATCCGGCCCACTGCTCAGAATCCAACGAGGATATGTTGCATTTAGCTGTCTATTCATATTCCATTACTGGTTACTGTTTGCTTGTCACTCACATAATCCACTACATTTCCATCTCTTTTCTGTTTTGCAGCCGCATCTGATAGCTTTTACGTCCGAGATGGTCACCATCCGACCCGCTTTGAAAGAGTTGAAATGTTGGCGCACAACCTGCACAGAGCGACAGAAGCAGCCAAAATTTTACCAAAACAAAAACAACAAACTGAAGCTGACTACTGACTAGTGTCCTCAGCTGACCTCTTCCGACTACTATCTATCATAGAGTTATAAATATAGAGAGCGGACAGGAGCGATAGCCCCGCCCCCTTGCCATTCATTTCAATATAAGTTGCTCAGTGGCGCTTTGAAGCAGCCGGAAGACTGCTGGAAGTTCCCATTGGAATAACATTGTAGGCAACTTCCGGACACCAAATTTTGGTGTCCACATGTGTGCCGCCATGACACCTGTGACGTCATGAAGCCCGTTCACTTCCATTATAGGGCTGCACTTCCACTTTTCGCCACCAGGGCCCGTTGCTTCAAGCCTGGAGGCACTGTCGGTGGATGTGCTATCTATCCACATCCGGTCATGTGGACCGGCGCCCACATCCCCTCCACCGCCCCCTGGAGGCCTGGCGAATGTCCTACAACTAATCCCAATGCAATAACACTGGCTTGTAATCCCCTGTTAAACTCTCATACAAAAATATGTCTGTCAGAAATAATTATGAACTCCACCATACATCTCCCTATCCACTTACAGGTATACACCATGGTGTAGTCCCACAGGACCTGTCCACATTAGTTAGGGAATCCATAGCCAAAATAAACCCATTTCAGTAAAAATGGCGTTGTAACACAAAAAACGGCTTTTCTCCATAACCTTCTCACAGATCATAAGCTACATTTTTCACAGAGACATGGCTTCCTGTAGATGATTATACCCCACTTATTGTAATCTGCCCAGATGATTACAGCTTTTTTTTTTTAGCTCATCTTGCATACAAAGCAGCCACTTTTCAAGCTTTGAGGCACAAGTTATCAAAGTAGGCTCTGTTAGCCAATTTTAAACCAAATGAACCTGTTAGCGACCATTCCGTTCCATTTGTCACTATCTGAGTTCCCTCGGGTTCCCAGAGCGGTCCATGGACCCCAGTTTGGGAAGCCTTGTTTTTTAAAACATAGTTAATGGTGCCATGCCAATGTATATAGTGGCTTTATCCCAGGCGTTTTTCATAGGTTGTGCATTACGTTCACCCATTCATACACCAATGACGGTGGGAAACCATGCAAGGCACTAACCTACACTTCAGAAGCAATTAGTGGATAAGAGTCTTGCTCAAAGACACTGAGAGACACTCTGGGGGGAGCCCAGGTTTGAACTGGCAATCTTGTGTTACAATCCAGGCAACCTTGCCTTACCATCCGACCACTCTACCCCTGAGCCACTTAGGAGAGTGATATATTACACACACACACACACACACACACACACACACACACACACACACACACACACACACACACACACACACACACACACACACACACACACACACACACACACACACACTGAGGATCAGCCTGTCGGCTACGATCTACGAGGCTAACAACCAGTGACTGACCACCATGCTGGGTCCATTGCATCATGTTTACTGTAAAGATTCCTTACTGTGGCTGCCAGTGTCTCGTATGCAGACTACCCAAAATATAGTAATTCCTTCTTGAGTCTCTACTAGTCTGTAAATCCACCACCATGTCTCTTTTTTCTCCCACGGCCATTTCCAGCGTGTGTTTGCAAGTGACTGTAAATCTATTGATTTAGCAAGATAATTCAACCCATAGTGCAATATATCTGTAGGCTACATGGGAACTTAGTCGCACAGAAACTTTCAAACAGAAACCACAGCCTTCATTGGACAAAGTTTCCCCAAGCACTGGTAAAGTATATACCACATGTTAACGTCATCAAGGGCCAACTAGCAGACTCTCACTCTAGCTGCTAACACAAGAAAGCAAACGCCCAGCAGGACAAACTCAAAATCTGATTGGTTAAAGAAGCTGTCAATCTCTATATCGCTCTCATTCAATTAAGCAGCAAGGGGATGCAATGACAATTCTGCGGGCCACTGTGGAGAGGTTTACCTAGGGACAACAGAAGGAAAAAATCTCATTGGTTTAAAAAACAAGCTCCACAGAGAATGGAAGCAGAGCTTCTAGGCTGTCTGAGAGACAAACAGTGCTATGTTAACAGCAAAATAAATACAATATATTTGGGGAAAATAAATATTTATTATAAAGGCCCCGACGGCCCCTGTACAAATAATAGGTTGCAGCCTGTTCATTGCACTTTTTAGGTCAAAGTAAATTAGCTCATCTCCCTTCAAAAACGCAATACTGTTGAAAGCAGCAGCATGATGAAAGTAACTAGTAATATTAGTAGAAGTAACTGTAATATTATTACTGCTCCATAGGGTGTAATCTAATTAAACTACTTTTACAGAGAAAACTAATATTACTGTGGTATTATTTTATATTACTCGTAAATCAGAAGAATAGTCAAAATAGAAGACATCTAAGGGCACAACATACTGTGACGCCGGAAGGTTACAATTCCAGAGCAGGCAGGCAGGCTCCATTAGCTCAGAGATAAAACATGTCAGTTCTTGTGCAGCAGGTGACACAGGATTTTTTTTTTGTTCAGAGCCGAAAAGGGAAAGTTACAACATCACAAATATAAAATCCATGAATATGCTATGAGCTGACCACAAGGAATGGTAAATCAGAATCATTAACCCAGAGAATGGACAATGGACATTGTAGGCATCCAGGCTAATCAATTCCTTTGATTAATGTTGGCATGACTTTCAGTGCATCTGTCAGATGGACAAAGCAAGCAGCCAAATCCTGGCTCAGTGCAGCAGAGCCGGTGGTGCAGAACAAACGCTAGTTTTTATACATTCATTATTTTATTGTTCAGACTCACAGACTCCACACTTCACAAAACTGAAGAATCCATCCATCCGTCCGCCCATGCATCCATCCATTTTCAACCACTTATCCGTAGTCGGCTCGTGGGGGAAACGGCTCCAAATTTCCTCCTGAAATTTCCTCCCTACAGACTATACTGTAATGTGCACAGTCCGTGGTTTCGGTCAAGCTGTGACGTCACGTCCTACATTTTTGAATGGGTTTCAATGGCCACATCAGACTTGTACCTGTCTGCATTTTGGCCGTGGGCAAGCTTTTCCTGCTACCTGACCACTGTCCAAAATACAGACCGGAACTAGCCGGAAGTGCCCATTGAAACCCATTCAAAAAAGCAGGGCATGACGTCACAGCTCGGTCCAAATCACGGACTGTGCAAAAGGCAGTATGGAGGAACCCTCAGCAACATACACGGACCGAGGACCACCCTTGTGAGATGCCCGAGAGGCATCCCAACCAGATGCCCGAACAACCTAAGCTGGCTCCTTACCAGACCAAGTAGCAGTGCCTCTACTCCGAGTCCCTACCGCATGACCGAACTTCTCACCCTATCTCTAAAGGGCTTTTCACACAGGGATGGATACAACGCGCCTCTAGTTAATTCTCAATGAGCCCTGCATTGTGTGCTGAGAAGACGGCGTGTGATAAAGCAAGCGCTAAAGCGATGCAACATCGCATGGAGTTGTTTGTTGTGCGCATGTTCGTTTCATGCACACGCCTGAGTCTGATTTTGGACCTCGATTTTTGGACCTTGCTTTTTTTTTTACAACTGTGACTGCAGTATTGCCCCTACTGCTCCGATTATCCAGCTCTTCTCCTTCTCTGTCCTGCCTTCACTCGTATACAAGACCCCAAGATGCTATAGGAAACCAATAAAGCAGAATCAGTACTGGCATTGGTGCAGTCCATGGGCATCAGCACTACCCCCTAGTATGAACTGTCGCTATTCTACTCTTTTGCTTTTCCACTGAACCAGTTTTGATGAGTCATCGTGCAGAAGCATCATCGCTTAATTTACATCTCTCATCGCTTCCAAGATAAAGAGCTTTTACTGTACACTGTCATTTCACTTTACCACACATTAGCATACTACGCACCCCTCCCTCCACACACACACACGCACCCCTCCCTACACACACACACACACACACACAACACACACACACACACACACACACACACACACACACACACACACACACACACACACACACACACACACACACACACACACACACACACACACACACACACACACACACACACACACACACACACACACACACACACACACACAGAGAGAGAGAGAGAGAGGCGATAAAACCTACTAGACTGGACTAGCAGCTGCTATAGCCCAGGTTTTATAGGCACTGTTTAAAACACTCTCTCTATTCCGCTGCTGTCACTGGACATTTCACTTGTCCTCTTGCCAACATGATGAACACTAAACACTGAAGGATGATTTACAGTATACGCATAGTCTCACAGTCTCACATTGGAAATAAGACAGTGACCGATCTACAACCTTGCGACGCGTTGGGAGCGGACATATTTTTTGGTGCAAGATAACAGTATCACATTAAGTACGAACAAGGACTGCTAAGCTTCGGCTCATAAAAGAAAGAAAGAAAGAAAGACAATGTCTCATCACATAACTCTTTTATCTCATAATTAATTAATCTCTCTTGTTAGATGAATTTAACAGTCCTCAGAGTTACTACAGGCAGGGGGCTGCCAAATCTTTGTGTGTTAGGTCGCGAACGACTGGAAAAAGATATTATGTATATTGAAGCCCGACCGATGTGACAATGTGGCCGATATGCACCTATTGGCCGTTATATCCCCAATGGTATCGGTGATATACAGGTGATGTACTGATATATCGGCCAATACGTCGGCCATTAGCGGTATATCGGTACGATTGGCCGATATATGCATGGAACAGGAATCAAGAGAAAAAAAAGGCAAGGTGTGGAATTATTTCACAAAAGTAAATGATGAAGTATTTACTATTTACAGTATATATATATATATATATATAATATATATATATATATATATATATATATATATATATATATATTGTTAAGTTCTACTTCTCTCTCTCTACTTTAAGTTCCACTCCAAGGGACATGAAAGGAAACAACTCTGTTTTCCAACTCAATTCAACTTTTTATTGAACCAACTTTTTCATTCACAGTTGGCTTCTTGTTGATTGGTTGGTCTTTGTCAGTCAGTTAGGTTGTAAACCTTCAAAACAGAAAGAGACAAAGATTAACAACATTGCCAATCAACAAATACACAAATGTTCCATACTTGATTTTAGTTCTTGTTTTTAAACATTACATTTTAAATAAATAATGTCTTAAACAATAGTGTTTTAACACAATACATGATTAAGTTAAATGTTTTAAAACAGAGTGCTAAATTAAGCATTTTTAAACTCTACTGGTCATTATTTTGAGTAAATTATTAAACATTTTCATTTAAAGTAAACATTTGACTTAAAATACTCAAGTATTTTAAATAAACAAAATCAAGCTTGTAGATCAGCTATTTTACCAAACCATTTTAAACATCAACCATGAAATCAAATTGATAGCTGACCGCATGTATACAAGTCTTTTAAATTCTTAATAAATGTAAATAATTTTAGCATTTCTGATTTTACATCATTGTTTGGTAAAGTATACTTTTAAACTTTAGATTCAAAGAAATACCAATCTTAATCAAAAGTAGCAGTATTCCATATTAAACACTAAACAGCATTTAAACAAGGTTTTAACATGTTCAAGGCTTAAACATAACTGAAATAAAATAAAGCCAAAACATCACCGACCATTGGCCTCCTTGGACTTGGAACTCTGAGTAGTAGGACTTGCTTCTTGTCTTTGTTTGTGACAATGTGTGCTCCCAGCCTTTTCAGGTGTTCCAGCTCAGTCAAACGAGCGGCCATCTTGCTGGTGCACTCTGGGAGTTGTAGTTTTTTAGGGTGTCATGCTCTGATGTATGGCTCTTGCACTATATCTGAGTTTTGACTCAACACCTCCCACTTGAGCTCCTGGGTTTCCAAACACAGAGGTCACATATACTTCATAGCTTTAACTCTTGTTCTTTTCCTGATTCTCTTCTTGATCCATAGGGGAAGAGGTGCGTCAGGTTGCTTGGGTGATGTTGCCTCCCACTGTGATTCTTTTGGGGCCTCCCACTTTGATTCTTTTGGGGCCAGTTTCTTCTCCTTAGAATGGGCTGCACCCTCTCCAGCTGATTTTGGTACAGCTACTGTCCTCATTGAACGAGCAAAGTGTGTTTTTGACTCATATGCTGCCATCTCCACCTCTTCAAGCAAGTCAGGATGTGCCCCGCCCACTGTCTTGCCCAGTGGGCCTTTCCACAAGACTAGGTCTCCGACGACCTTTGCCCTCTGGGGAACGAGTCTTCCCTCCCGATGGCTAATGAGAAGCTCGACCTCTTCTGGCCTCTCCAACTCCTCAATCGGGACCTCTGGGAAGAATTTATGCAGTTTCGCAGGTTCAATTACTTGATGCACTTTGGCAATTTCATTCAAGCCATAGCAGACCAGTTCATGGGCTCTCTCAGTTCCTTTTGGAGTTTTTACTCTGATTTTGAGGAGATATCTTCGTGTCTTCACTTTCATGTTCATTCCTCCAACCCCATTCACAACTAAAGTTACGCTCTCACTTCGTAACTTCAGTCTTTTGGCAGCTTTATGGGTGATGTAATTTGTGTCTGATGCAAGGTCAATCAATGTCCCAATCTTCTGACCTGCATTTGCGGTGACTTGCATCAGCATCATGATGACAGGAAGTTCTGAGATCCCATTTTCTTGTAGTAGTTTAGACTTGTTTGTCATTTTGCGTGTCAATGTCTTATTTGTGAAAGCCTTCTTGCATCTGTATGCCATCTCTGGGGAGAGTTCAGACAAGAACGCCTCTTGTTCCTCCGTTAGTCTGCTTGTCCCACTTCTTCCACCTTTCCCCTCATCATCCCGTGGCTTGACGTCTCCTTTTGGGCAGAGGAAGTAATGGTGGTCCGCTACACTGCCTCCCCTTTTACAGTCTGCGTTTCTGCATAGGAAAGTCTCTCTGCAGTATCCGGTTTCATCATGGCATCCCAAACATTTTCTGCACGCACCCAACTTCTTTACAGCAGCCATCTTTTCAGATATCTTCAGCCCTTTGAACTTCCGGCAGAAGTAGATTTTGTTGCCGTGTCCACTGTCGCCACAGACACCACATACTTCAAGCTCTCGTTTCTTTGTAGTTCTTGTTGAGGCGAACTTTTTACCATATCGACTGTCTGAACGATCTGATCTGTCAGTCTTCTCCGCAGTACTGAGTTGATCAAGTCTCTCCAGTATGTCCTCTTGATCTTTCAAGAACTTTAAAAGCATGTCAAAATGGTTTTCTTGTGTGACACTGTTGCTGGGCTCAACTGTGAACATCAACCAGTCTCTTTTGATGAAGTCTGGCAACTTGCTTTCAATTGACTTGATTACGAGTGGGTTATCTATTGCTCCAGAATTCCCCAACTCTGTGAGATCTGCCAAAGCCTTCTCCACAGTCTGTATGAGGTCAATGACCTTTCTTGGCTGGTGCCCTTTTACATGTGGTATCTTGTCAAGCTCTTCAAGTATTTCTACTGTGATGGTTGATTTGTTGCCATATCTGTTGTCTAGGACTCTGAACACGTCATTGGCAGAGTTGTAGGTTGACAGTCTGAGGTCTTTTGAGATCTTGTCATCTATACTCTCCAAGAGTTGAATTTTCAGGACTTCGGGTGACCGGGTTGGCTCTCCCTGCCTTTGCAGGCTTTCCCAGTCCTTTCTCCATCTGTAGTATTCCCTTTTGCTTCCAGTGAAGGTAGGTAGAGAGGTTGGCTTGATTCTCACCACTGGTGCTGCCAGCTGGGGTGGTGCTGTTGGTCCTGCGGCTTCCTCAGCAATCCTCCGTGCATTGGCAAATTGAGGTTTCTTCAATTTCAGCCTCATGAGGGATTCTCTTAGTTCCTTGAGCCTCCCGTTCATCTCATCCGTGGATTCCACGGGGATCCATCTCTCCCATGTGGACATTGCAGAGATGGCCTGGTCTCTCAACTGGTCTGAGAGGGTTAGGTGCTCTTCATAGCACTCCAAAGTGTCGCTTCTCACCGGTACTTTGTCTGCTGCCTCATTTGCTCTCTCTGCATCAATAATGGCAGTTTTAAGTTCATCTTTTCCATATTTCGACCACAGGGTTGTCTGAACAATGTCTTTGATTTCCGACATCTTTGTTTCGGCTTCTCTTAAAGTGGTTTTGAGGTCAATCTCTTGCTGCTCATCGAGCTCTGCTTCTTCATCCTCAGTTTTAATTTCAGCCTCCAAGCCGATTCTGAGATCATCATTGCAATCGAGGACTGCCCTGAAACAGTCTGAGAGTTTCTGGAACTCCTCCATTAATTCTTTCTGCAGCATGCCATCTGCTCCCCTGGAAATATGGTTTGCTTGTTTGGTGAAGCGGCTCTTTGCAGCAGTCCTGTCCTTCTTGAGGTCCTTAACAGTCTTCTCTTCTGCCATGTTGATTCCCTCCGCGTCAACAGCTTGTATCTGGACTGAAGCCGTTTATCTTCTTCCAGGCTGCTCGGAGTTGGTTTACAACTGTTAAGTTCTACTTCTCTCTCTCTCTTTAAGTTCCACTCCAAGGGACATGAAAGGAAACAACTCCGTTTTCCAACTCAATTCAACTTTTTATTGATCCAACTTTTTCATTCACAGTTGGCTTCTTGTTGATTGGTTGGTCTTTGTCAGTCAGTTAGGTTGTAAACCTTCAAAACAGAAAGAGACAAAGATTAACAACATTGCCAATCAACAAATACACAAATGTTCCATACTTGATTTTAGTTCTTGTTTTTAAACATTACATTTTAAATAAATAATGTCTTAAACAATAGTGTTTTAACACAATACATGATTAAGTTAAATGTTTTAAAACAGAGTGCTAAATTAAGCATTTTTAAACTCTACTGGTCATTATTTTGAGTAAATTATTAAACATTTTCATTTAAAGTAAACATTTGACTTAAAATACTCAAGTATTTTAAATAAACAAAATCAAGCTTGTAGATCAGCTATTTTACCAAACCATTTTAAACATCAACCATGAAATCAAATTGATAGCTGACCGCATGTATACAAGTCTTTTAAATTCTTAATAAATGTAAATAATTTTAGCATTTCTGATTTTAGATCATTGTTTGGTAAAGTATACTTTTAAACTTTAGATTCAAAGAAATACCAATCTTAATCAAAAGTAGCAGTATTCCATATTAAACACTAAACAGCATTTAAACAAGGTTTTAACATGTTCAAGGCTTAAACATAACTGAAATAAAATAAAGCCAAAACATCACCGACCATTGGCCTCCTTGGACTTGGAACTCTGAGTAGTAGGACTTGCTTCTTGTCTTTGTTTGTGACAGTGTGTGCTCCCAGCCTTTTCAGGTGTTCCAGCTCAGTCAAACGAGCGGCCATCTTGCTGGTGCACTCTGGGAGTTGTAGTTTTTTAGGGTGTCATGCTCTGATGTATGGCTCTTGCACTATATCTGAGTTTTGACTCAACATATATACAGTATATATATATATATATATATATATATATATATATATATAGCAGCACACACACACACACACACACACACACACACACACACACACACACACACACACACACACACACACACACACACACACACACACACACACACACAGTATATGCACACGTCTGAACACACCTTTAATGTTTTCTCAGCGTCAGTTGATTCTTCACATCCATGAGTGAAACTGCTAAGGATCATGGGGAAAACACCTAGACCTAGTCAGGATGTGTAGATTACATAGAGACCTCCTCCAGTGCTCAATCTGGCTGTTTACTATAATGAACGGACGTGAGAGCACATCCTCCGTCAAAGCTGTAGTCCTAAAAGTAATCCCTAATGATATTAGAGCTGGCGATAGATTAAAGAAATGGCTGCTACCTTCAATGGGATCGAGGCTCTCTGGGTCCTCACTCCACAAAAGCTACTACAGGCCTGGAATAATTGCGTTGATGTTGTTATCGATATGATGCCCACATTGGTGTCTCCCCAATTAAATGTTTTAATGGTGTTTGTTTGGTCACGTATATAATGTGTGTGATTTGTTCCGTATTACTTCTGACAACTACTACTACGGTTTACTGATTGGATGTTAAGGTGTGTGTTGGATGTTAATGTGTGTATTCATTGATCAGAATGATCTGAACGCACCACACTGGCATTTCACCGGTTTTGGAAAACATATATTGTTGACATTTAGAAGATTTAGAACACTTTCATGGGGGTCTTTAAGTGTATAATATGTAGCCTGGGATCCAGTCTGATTTGACACCCAAAACGGTGTGTAGTGACGTAAAGTGTGAGTCATGACCCTGATTGTAAGACCCTGTTAAAGACTGACGTGTTGGCCATTCGCTGTTTCCTTGCTCAACAATAAATGCCTTTTGTTTTCACCTGAACATTGAGAGGCCATCTATTCCTGCACGGAAATTGAACCACTTCCACTGCAAAGGGCTTTAAAGATAGAGACATAATTGTATCTCTCTGAGCTAAGCTCACAAAGCATCATGATGCAATGCGCTGTGAGCTACTTTCTCTGGTTTTGCACGGCGGCTGGGATGAGAATCAGCGGCTCCAAATCTGAGGCCATGGTTCTCAGCAGGAGGCCAGTAGATTGTACAGTCCAAGTAGCGCATGACGCATTACCCTGCCAGGTAAAGGAGTTTAAGTATCTCAGGGTCTTAATCACGAGTGAGCTGTACGGAGCTGTACGTTGCTGTTGTGACGCAAAGAGAGTTGAGCCAGAGGGCAAAGCTCTCTGTATACGGAGCAATCTTCATTGCTACTCTATGGTCATAAAGCGTGGGTTGTGACCGAAAGAATAAGGTCATGAATGCAAGCGGCTGAATTAGGTTTTTCTCTGACGGGTGGCTGGCATCTACCTTAGAGAGGATGAGAAGTTTGGTCATGTGGGAGAGTAAAGCCGCTGCTGCTGGAACGGAGCCAGCTTAGGCGGTTCGGGCATCTGTTTAGGATGCCTCTGGAGCGTCTCCCTAGGGAGGTCACTCGATGCATGTCCCACGGGTAGAAGACCAAGGACCAGGCGGAGGGATTACATCTACTCTCTGGCCTTGAACCGTCTCGGGATTTCCCCCAAGAGGAAGTCACTGATGTTGGAACCGCTTACAGATAATGAAACCTAGAAATAACGGCTGTGGCTCAGGAGGTAGACCAGGTCAGCCAATGATCTAAGGGTCAGCGGTTCGAATCCCAGCTCTTCCTGTCTACACGTCGAAGTGTCCTTGAGCAAGACACTAAACCCCACCTTACCTCCAGTGGTTGCCACCACTGGTGTGTGAATGAGGGAAGTGAGGAAGCTGGTGTTGACCGCTTCACCTCCCCATGTATGAATGAATGGACCATTGTAAAGCACTTTGAGTATGTGTAGTGCATAGAAAAGCACTATAAATGCAATCCATTATTATTATTATTAACTGACAGTGAAAATTGCCAATATAGAAGATTTCAATGTGATGTGTCATGTGGTTGTAAATCATTCATTTTCACTATATGAAATACAGCGTGCAGTAAGTGGTTCATTCACTTATTCCCTTCCTAGAAATGTATTGGAGCCAAAAGTACAAGATTTGGAGTGAAAGTCATCCATACAAGTAAAGAACACTCAAAGATTTACAGTCCATACAGTGGTCAAGTAACCTACTACAACTCCAACTACTGGGACGATTCATTATCAACACAATAATGGATCTGTTGTTTTGTTTTAATCTGTTTTAAACAATAGAGAAGATATGCTATAGGCAGGCGGAGTTATAGTGCTAAATCCAAGCACAGAATTGCAGATATGGGAAGATTACTCTACCCACCAGTGCCGACATACACAGTTAAAGGGGTACTCCACTTTCAAAAAAACTTTTGGTCATTTCATGGTCTACTCAGCCTCATGTGAACACACCAGACAGTTTATAAGGTAGGGTGCCTAGGAGAAGAGATTCACAGAGATTAAATTAATATTGATCTCCCTAGTGGGTGGACATTATAACAGTGTGATATAAGTCTGTTTGAGTTTTAAAATGGATCATTTGAATGGATGTTTTTCCCCTTTCTTCTTATTCATTTTTGCTTGGGGGGTATATATCACCCATTGAATTAACAGAGTTTTGATCTGTGTTTGGTTGGTTTGTAAATTGCTTTCGGCAGGTGTTGGCAATGTAACATTCTGATGATTTAAAGGGGTGCTACACTTTCAAAAAAACTTTTGGTCATTTTATGGTCTACTCAGCCTCATGTAAACACACCAGACAGTTTATAAGTTACTCCTTTCAGTATTTAGATATTTGATGTTCATTAGTCTGCCGGAACGTCCTTCCCATAGAAACCCATTATAACTTAAAACTCCATTTTGACCATGACAGATTATTCGAAAACAACCAATCTTTTTTCTGGTGACTGATATTGTCCTCCTAATACGTGAGAGGGCCGTGGAATTGCATCTACAGTTTTCATTTATTTTTAAAATATTGTTTTGGAAAATGTAGCCGCCTCCATATTTGGGTAGGCCTACCCAAATGAATAAAACAATATTTTAAAAATAAATAAAAACTGTAAATGGAATTCCACGGCCCTCTCACATATTAGGAGGACAATATCAGTCACCAGAAAAAAGATGGGTTGTTTTCGAATAATCTGTCATGGTTAAAATGGAGTTTTAAGTTATAATGGGTTTCTATGGGAAGGACGTTCCGGCAGACTAATGAACATCAAATATCTAAATACTGAAAGGAGTAACTTATAAACTGTCTGGTGTGTTTACATGAGGCTGAGTAGACCATAAAATGACCAAAAGTTTTTTTGAAAGTGTAGCACCCCTTTAAATCCTCAGAATGTTACATTGCCAACACCTGCCGAAAGCAATTTACAAACCAACCAAACACAGATCAAAACTCTGTTAATTCAATGGGTGATATATACCCCCCAAGCAAAAATGAATAAGAAGAAAGAGGAAAAACATCCATTCAAATGATCCATTTTAAAACTCAAACAGACTTATATCACACTGTTATAATGTCCACCCACTAGGGAGATCAATATTAATTTAATCTCTGTGAATCTCTTCTCCTAGGCACCCTACCAAAGTCAATTCATCAATGCAAAAGCATTATTGTATTGGAGCACCGACATTGGGAGGAGGCCATTTTCAGCCCTGGTGCCAACGCACACAAACTTGGACTCGTTTCAACAGCGTAAGCAGCGGTGGCCAAGGTCTCGCACCACACGCACGCACACACACAGACACATGCACACGCACATGCACACAGGCACACAGCGTGAGTTCGAACTTGTGGGCCAATAAAGGTCATCGCCAGACAGGGAGCTACTGAATATGTTGCCAGATTTTCGGAGAGAAACAAACAGAAATGTCTATGAAAATTACCGTGCAAAAGTATGCATCAATATCGAAATGACTTCCTGTAGCTTAGCATCAGAATCAAGCGGGGCCGCGTGTTCATGGCCAAACTATACGGAAAGTGAACGTGTGAGTGTCAAGATACTGTTGACATGGCGGAGAGACAATATACTGTATAGGAAAAAATGCATTAAGCAAGCAGAAATAAGTATATTCTTCAAACAATCCTCCGGTAGTCCCTCCAAAACAACACACACAAACCACCTATATTTACAAGTGACTTTACACCCAAAGTTGCTTATAACAAGCAGAGGTGGCAACACTGTGCAGACTGGGCTACATACTGACTGTGCAGACACTCTTTAGGAAGTGTTGACCACATCAGACGAGCCAATGTGTCCACACAGCAGTTTGCTATTGTAGCCATGTGAGATACAGTGTAGTACAACACAACACCTGGTGATACAACCCATGCTGTGACCAATAACCCGCCGGCACTGACGGGATGTGCAATAATAGCAACCAATCTGACCACATCATGAGCCGATCGCGACATGAGGGCCAGGTGCTTCTGCAGAAAACTTTAAGTGCCAGCCCTAATAACATTCATTGAAAAGGATTGATTTTTATGCTATCCGCTATACCAGATTCAACACCACATAAATAATTCTTTTCAAATTGCGATATCTGTGGTCACGATTCAAAACGTACTGACTGCAATCGTTGATCCAATCACTCACGCCGACAGTAGCCTGGAAAACCAGATGGAATCCATTCTTGACCCGGCAGCTAAATCCCACTGGAGCCAGTTTCCTGACAAATATTTCTTCTATTGTTAACCACTTACACAAAGACCACTGCATCCATGACCAATATATCTTAGGTACTATAGGCAACTTTTAGCCAAAATTCTAAATGATGGTAAATTTAAAGGTAAATGATGTTACCTTTAGATTCATAAATGGGTCGTCACTAACTAAGAGAAAGTTAAAGGAGTTTTCGTTTTTCTTCATTTGCCGCTTTCCTTTGTTTTAGTGATTTTATCTGTTTTTGACAGGGGAGGATTCATATTTCTACTATAGACCCACTAGAGCTCAGAAAATTATATTTGGACATACAAGTTCACAGGATCTACTGGACGCAAAGGAGGTGACAAACTGACTTATTAATCCAACTATAGTACCTCTTCACATTCAGTAGATCTTATGATCTTTTGTGGCAGATGTATTTCCTGATGTCCTAGTAGAACTATAGCAGATACTGTAGTTAACATCACTTTCACTTCCTCTAATAACTACCTATAACAATGTTTTTCAACAATTTTGATGCCACAGCCCACTATTTATTCAACATTTGAGCCACGGACCATCATTTGATGACATTTTAGCCCCACAATACAAACCCAAAACTAAAGATTTATTTTGTCCACAATTCCAGGCTGGATTTCGAAAACAAAACAGGCAAACAGGACCACAACATGACCATTCTACATTCTCTAGTTGTGTGGACTAGACTAGGCTAATTCAGATGATGACTACTTTAACTCTTGAGAGCGTAAACATGAAACCAAATGGACCCGCAAGGGTCCATTTGGTTTCATGTTTACGCTTTCAAGAGTTACACCTGGTTAACCAACTGTCCATCATTTAGCTGGGGACCACCTGGAACTCTCTCAAGGACCAAGATCTACAAACTCTCACTGCATCAGAGCCACGCTCCAAACAACAGCACTTGGCCGGCCTCCTCTCCTTACCTCGACAGTGCACTCCTTCATCGTAGCCGTCGTCACAGTCTCTGGCCCCGTTGCACAGCTTGTTGAAGTGGATGCATTTCCTGGAGCCGATGCACTGTATGTGATTGAGGGGACATCGGATCACCACCTCCCTCGCACCTGAAACAAAGAAACAGGAGAAGAGAGATTTATATTCGTTTCGGCTATTAACTAAATTGTGGTAACACAAGCTTTTGCAATGCAGTCAGTCAGCTCTGTTGGCCCTGGGGTACAGCGAGTGTGGGATGAAGTCTTCTTGCGTCAGATATGGCTAACAGCAGAATATGTCAACAACAACTGCACTGTTGATGTTGTTGCAGTTGTCATCCAACCCGAGTTGCTGTTTCAACATAAATGAAGATGTCCCCAGAAGTTAAAAAACAAAAAAAAAAAAAAAAAGGAGAAAACGAGGTTTCACCAAATTGGTTCTGATTGGTCTGTGTGTGTGTGTGTGTGTGTGTGTGTGTGTGTGTGTGTGTGTGTGTGTGTGTGTGTGTGTGTGTGTGTGTGTGTGTGTGTGTGTGTGTGTGTGTGTGTGTGTGTGTGTTTTGATGGTGAAATAGCCTCTCTCTCTCTGTCTCCTCACAATTCAATTTCATTTCAAATCAAAGGGCTTTATATTGTTTAACTAATTGGACCCAGTGTTGCAGTGCTACTTTTAGAAGTGGGGCAGGGATGGTCATAAGGCATGCGCACATGCAAACGCATGCACGCACATTTGCGTGCATGTGAGCCATGTCTGTATAGGCAGACATGCATTGATCGGCTCAAAACATTATGTGTGCGTCATGACATGTCACGACCCGAGTTGTCTTTGTGCGCAGCGTAATCCATTTTAAATAAATCCTTTTTGGAAAAGTCGATCAGAGAAATGAATGAGGGAATTCATTTCTCGGCCACGGGGCGACATCATGAAAGAGGCGGTATTGCTCAGCTCTATAGGAGAACGCCATAAGAATGCATTAAGGATGCACAAACATGAAGGAAAGCGAACAAACAGCGAGGGCTTCGTGCACATATGTGGGGAAGGGGGGAGGCAAACAAAAAAGAAAATCACTTCATCAACATGAAACACAAATAGGCAGCAAATTTCATTATCATCATCAGCATTTCCTCCACGTGAAGCGCACTGTTTTCTTCGCCCCCATATCGCTAATGTCTTCTCCAAAGTGCTGATTCTCCCAGACCTCCTGCTATACAGTATATTATATACAATACGTGGCAGCCAGAATGTATATTATGGATTTGCACACATGCAAATGTATTTACACTTCAGAGCATTGTTCTTTACACACAACAGATGTTCGGCGCAGCTCGCGCTCCGCTGCGCGCTCCGCTGCGCGCCTCCTTGCCTCCGGTACGAGCGGCGAGGCGAGGAGAGGGGGTGTGTGGGGGGGGGGGGGTGCGCCCCATAACAAACTGCCCCATCGCCCCTCTCTCCCCGACCGGGCACAACGGCAGCCAGCAGCTGCTTAACCATTTCTGTATTGTACGCATTTTGGTGGTCTGATGCTTATTACTGTGGTTTAGCTATTGAAAAACATCAGATCTATACAAGCTCACAGCGCGCCACTCTGTGGCACGCTGTGAGCTTGCAGATCTGATATTTTTGAAAAATTATGAAACGTGGCACAAATGTTTATTTCAGAAGCAAACATTTTTAACTCAAATCGTTGCTTCTGGGGGATCCCTAAAACAACATGTTTTCAGATGGGGGTCCGCAGCCAAATATAGATCATTCTGGGGGTCCTTGGCATGAAATATGTTGACCGTCACTGACACAGGAACATAGATTTTCCAGAAAACTCGAAATACTGCCAGAAACTTGAATGTAGCGTCAAAAACTAGATACTAGAAACTCTATAGTATCAGAAACTACAGTATAATCTAGCGTCAGGAACTAAAATATAGCATCTGAAACTAGAATCTAGTGTCAAAAACTAGAATCTAGTGTCAGAAACTAGAATCTAGTGTCAGAAACTAGAATCTAGTCAAGACAAAAAGGGTTAAGGATTCATGAGGCACATAGGTGACCCCCCCCCAACCCCCCGTCCATGTGGCGGACCGGGCCGAGAGCACATAAAACACATCTGACCGGCACGCCGGAACTGTAAATGTGTCACATCTCGCCAACCTCCGCTACGTCGTCGGCATCAATTACCGCGACACCACAACGCCGCGGCCACTTAACGGCGGGATTTATCAAGCTCCGCGTGACGGGATGTGTTACGAACGAACACCAACACCTTCCCCCCAAAGTATCACCCCAATCCCCCCCCGTTCCCCCACTACTCCATCACCGCCAACCTGAGGGACTGGCACATCATCCTATATAGCCCCCCACTCCCACTCGGACCGGTCGAATTACTTATTCACGGCCTCCGTTTATACTTCATAACAGTAAAATGATGCCCCAATTAGGCTGCCTATTACAACCGAGGGGCTGACGGCGGTCCCCTGCTGATTTAATGCATGTATTTTTTATGTGTTTTGGTGGCGTGGCGGCTGTGAGCGAACTGGACACAATAATGACTCATTTTAGGCCAGTGCTGCTGCTGCTTCTTCTCCTTCTTCTTCTTCTTCCTCCTGTCTGTCTTGGCAGCTTTTATTATTGCCTTAAAAAAAGAGGGGATGGCAGGCGGATCTCATCCTTTAATGTCTTATTGCTTGGCGTACGTCCCTCTCTCCCCCTCCGAAATCTCCAAGGATACTTTACAACATACTGTATTTAGGGAGAACTTTGAAGAGAAGTGAACTGGTGTAGTCGGAAAGAAGTTCATATTTCATATATACGTGAGCAGACACACGCTGGCACTCTTCCTTTACCGGGATCATACTATGTTATTTCATTTTATTACTGAACCGATTACTGACAGTGCTGGCAGTGTCCCCAGCAGTGGGACTTGAACCCAGGACCCTCTATCTATGTGAGGCTTATGGCTCATATGTTATTTCATCAAGGTTCCGGATGCGAGGCTTTCCTTTTCCAATGGGGTTTAATAGAGGAACATACTGTACGTGTGATTTCTAGATTATGGCATCGCCATTCCATTCAAACATGCTTTCTAATCTTGTTTGTGACTTCACGTAGCAGCAGGCAGGCATGACTTTCCCCATTGTGTTATACAGTATGCCAGGCCTGGATGGCAATATCATACACTCTCAAGATGGGCGAGTCGCTGGTGTGTGTGTGTGTGTGTGTGTGTGTGTGTGTGTGTGTGTGTGTGTGTGTGTGTGTGTGTGTGTGTGTGTGTGTGTGTGTGTGTGTGTGTGTGTGTGTGTGTGTGTGTGTGTGTGTGTGTGTGTGTGTGTGTGTGTGTGTGTGTGTGTGTGTGTGTGTGTGTTTTGCCTAATCTGCAGCTACCGTATTTAACAAGATAAATTGTACGTAGGCCTACTATACAAACGTATGACGAGGAATTAGAAACAGCAAAAACAGGCCGTTTATAGAAGGGATTATGGACAGTTAAAGTGTTTATTCTACCTGGGGTCTCGTCAATGCAAAGCCTTTTAGAAATTACATTAAATTAGGGCTTTTTGGTGGCATTCTGGCTGCTTGCTTCCAATAATATAATGTACAGTATACATCAGCATACTGAAGCCTGGGTAGCAGTCATAGCAACTACAGAACAGTAAAAGGTGTACTAGGTAACTTTGACTGGTGGTCACTGCCGGTACTGCAGTTTTTAGACAGAGTCCGATGCACGTTATTTTCAATGATGAAATACTGTTTAGTGTACGGTTTAGTGGTGACACAGCTGTAGTTAGTTAGTAGCAGTAGTAGTGTTTCAAAACATTTTAAATAGGCACTTTAATTTGAAATATTTTGGGTTGTTTTGCATGCCATAGTGTTTGCTGTGACAGATTGGGCATTTAGGGAGGCATTGCCTCCCATACCCATGCCTAGATCCGCCCCTGTTTGGCCCACAGGCCGCCTATTGCCTACCCCTGGTCTATACTCTAAGGCAGGGGTTTTCAACAGGTGGTCCGGGGACCACCAGTGGTCCCTGAGAGGATTCCAGGCCGAGCTAAGTTGCTTAACCAGATGTAACTCTTGAGAACGTAAAAATGAAACCAAATGGACCCGCCATTTTTACACTCTCAAGAGTTAAAATATTCATCATCTGAATTAGCCCAAGTCTACACAACTAGAAGATGGACAAAAGCAAAATAAATCTTTAGTTAGGTGTCTGTGGGGCTAAAATGTCATCAAATGGTGGTCCGTGGCTGAAATGCTGAATAAATGGTGGTTAAAAAAAGGTTGAAAACCCCTGCTCTAAGGCGCTGGCACATAGTGCAGCCATGTCGGTAAGAGACTCTTTCGACTTCCTTCCACACGCAGGTGTTACCAATGATACTAATGAAATCTCCGTTCCATTCTGGTCCAACCCAGACAGGATGCTGATTATTGTGTGTGTGTTTGTTGGCTCACTGGAAGCATGCACTCTCTCTCTCTCTCACTTTGGTGGTTTAATTCACTTAGGTGGTTTAATTGGTAAGACGTGCGAAGGAAATAAGGAGGAAGAGACCCAATTCCATTCAAATGTGGCTGCTGTGCATAGTAATAATAAGCAGTAAGGCGCCTTCGGGGGCCGAGAAGCGGCTGCACGTCGCAGTGACTTGTGAAAAGTTTGCAGCCCTGTTTTCATGAAGTTGGCAACACCCCCTGTTTGGTGTGTGTGCGGTACAAGTGGGCTACTAATTGAAAATGAAAATACAGAAAACAGTTTGGGGGTTTGGTATCGGCCTGCATTATTTCATAGCCGTTTGACGGAGAGTATAAACTAATTCACACTAATTATGTATATGATTGTTGAAACAATGTGGAGAATCATCACTGCCCTCGGATATTAATCGATACGGAACTGTCATAGTCACCACCCATCAAAGCGCCCAGCAGAAACCTCTCACATTGACTCAGTAGAGACGGGGTGTCAGTTTGTCACCATGAATTCAAACCGACGTTATCACGCAACAGCCAGCGCGTCCCATCCACTGCTAGTTAACGCACAGCTGTGCTGCTTTCTGACAACAACAACGCAGAGGTGTCATTATCTGAATGACAACTCCACCACCACCACGCTCTCTCTCTCTCTCACATTCTCTCTCTCTGGCCTGATCTAATGCCATGGATGGAACGAGGGACGCCTCATGCATATTCAGCAAACGTAATCTGTCATGCAGGAGGGTGGGCTAGCAGATGGTCTCTCTCATCATCAGCCAGTGCTTACATCCACCTCAAACTGGTAGCCCAACCAACTGGATTGAGGAACGAAACGAAACAAAGTGGGAAGCAAGCAAGAAAGCAAGCAACAAACAAACAAACAAACAAACCCAAAAGATCCAGGGCCGGTTCTAGGCGTAGGCAATATAAGCGGTTGCTTAGGGCCACAACCAGTAACATGGCCACATCACAGGGAGGAGATATATTTTATGTTTTATGCATCCCCCCTATTCCATACACAGGCTATGGGTGGCCTGGGAGCATGTGGCCCCACCACATTCACTTCAACCCATTTTGACCTGAAAACTGATTCTACAAAATGTCTTCTAAACCTGGACGGTTTTCTGAATAAAACCTCAGCTTTCTACATCAGTGTTCCTCAATATTTCATGTCAAGGGACCCCCATAATCAACTGTATATGGCCTACTGACCCCCATCTGAAAATAGTGTACTGTAGTTACAGGGACAATGTCAGGAACCAAAACACTTGCTGTGATAGAATACAGGTCCTTTCCAAAAAAATTAGAATATCAACGAAAAGTTGGTTTATTTCCACAATTCCATTCAAAATCCCGAACTTTCATTAATTATAGATCCAGTGCTCATATTGTAAATGATTTCAAGTATTTATTTGTTTATTTTTACACAACTTTGGCTTCCAGCTCATAAAACCCACCAAATCAGTATTTCAAAAAAATTAGAATATTTTATGAACCAACTAAAAAAATGCGTTTTAAACAAGAAATGTTGACTATCTGAAAAGTATATGAATGTATGCAGTTAATACTTGGTCTGGGCTACTTTATAGAACAAATTATTTCATTAATGGGGCGGGGCATGGAGGTGATCAACCTGTGGCACTGTTGAGGTGTTATGGAAGCCCAGTTTTGCTTCAATAACAGCCATAAATGAATTTGTATTTTTCAGTCTTATGTCTCACACCTTCCTCTTGACAATACAACCCAGATTCTCTGTTGGGTTAAGGTCAGGACAGTTGGCAGGTCAGTTAAGCGCAGTAATGCCATGGTCAGTACAGCAGCTACTAGTAGTTTTAGCTCTGTGGGCAGGTGCCAAATCGAGCTGGAAAGGAAAATTAGCATCCCCATCAAGCTTGTCAACATACCGAAGCACAAAGTACTCTAAAAAGATGGCTGTGTTGAAGTTTTCAGCCGATAACATGGCCTAAATCATGTGTTTTGCCATGTCCAGTCTCCAAGCCATGTTATTGGCTGGTGTTAATCCACTGACAGTGAAAACTCACTGGTCAGTGCTTGCAACACAGCCATCTTTTAGAGTACCCTATGCTTCGGTATGCTGACAAGCTTCATGGAAATGCTAATTTTCCTTTCCAGCTCGATTTGGCACCTGCCTACAGAGCTAAAACTACTAGTAGCTGCTGTACCGACCATGGTATTACTGCACTTAACTGACCTGCAAACTGTCCTGACTTTAACCCAACAGAGAATCTGGGCTGTATTGTCAAGAGGAAGGTGTGAGACATAAGACTGAAAAATACAAATTCATTTATGGCTGTTATTGAAGCAAAACTGGGCTTCCATAACACCTCAACAGTGCCACAGGTTGATCACCTCCATGCCCCGCCCCATTAATGAAATAATTTGTTCTAAAGTAGCCTAGACCAAGTATTAACTGCATAAATTAATATACTTTTCAGATAGTCAACATTTCATGTTTAAAACACATTTTTTTAGTTGTCTCATAAAATATTCTAATTTTTTGAAATCCTGATTTGGTGGGTTTTATGAGCTGGAAGCCAAAATTGTGTAAAAATAAACAAATAAATACTTGAAATCATTTACAATATGAGCACTGGATCTATAATTAATGAAAGTTCGGGATTTTGAATGGAATTGTGGAAATAAACCAGCTTTTCGTTGATATTCGAATTTTTTGGAAAGGACCTGTATTTCATTCAAATTTCATTTTCACACTCAAGTCACAACTCACGCTGTATCCTCCCATTCACCAGAACCTTCTGCGTGACGTCAAGTCAAGATTAACATTACAAATAGCATTTGTTATCCCCCAAGGGGCATGGCACGACCGCTTTAAAACACCAAAAAGGGATTCTTGACTGAAATTGGAAAATTGGTTAATGCAGCCGACGTAGCGGTGCGTGGGGAGCCACATAGAATAATCTTGCATAGGGCCACCCAACTCCTAGAAGTGGCACTGAAACGATGTCAAAGATCTTGAAAAGAGCAAAGTGGCCCAAGACAGACAGACAGACAGACAGACAGACAGACAGACAGACAGACAGACAGACAGACAGACAGACAGACAGACAGACAGACAGACAGACAGACAGACAGACAGACAGACAGACAGACAGACATGTCGACATTTATACTGGATGAGGCCTGATAAACACATTAGTCCTAGGGACATAAAAAAGCACATACACACACACGCACACCAATACCAGTTAAATCACAACAAACAACCCTGAGCTGTGTTAAGACTGATGTCTCCCCTCAGCAGGCTAAAACAGAAGTGTTAGATGCTTTTTTTCCAGTCAAACCGTAAACATTGTGATTAGCATGGAGATTCATCAATAACCTTCTTTGCCGTAATGAGCCACAGCGTGACTCAGAATGAAACATTCCCCAAGATAAACACAACGGCACACCGTGCATAACATGAGGCCTCTGACTACCGCTGCCTGCCTGCCTGTCTACAGAGCTGCTTCCAAACAAGCCCAAAGGAATGGCAGGCGGGAAAGTTTCACTCCTGTGACCTAGGCTTATCAGAACCAATTTCATTCAGTGAGAGAAATTTGAATATAAAAATACTATAAAAAATACCATTCAAAACATTCAATTGCCAGTCGAATGAAGGCTTTATAATCAATTAATTCTATATCATATTTTTGTTTTGTTTTACATGTTATTTCCCGTGTTAAATGTAACAAATCTGCTGTTAGCCTGCCACTATCGCTGCTTGTGAATAAATGTATATGTGGTTATGTGAGTGAGACTAGCAAGCAACGTAGCATAAGTAGTTAGTGACACGCCACTTAGCATAACAACAGTAGCCTACCTCTATGAGTGTACCACACTCAGTTACGAGCTAAGGGGTACCGTTTTTAAAAATCAGCTCCAATTATCTACCAGTGTGTGGTTTGATGTGATGTGGATGTGGGGGAAAATAAAAGTTTGGAGCTACTAAAATACCCGCATTAGAATAAAGATAACCTGCGCCAATGCAAACTGCAACAGAAAGAGGTGGAACTCATGGTGAAATGTAGAAAAGGGGGCATCTGTGACAAAAAACAAGGACATTATGTATCATGCCACAGGAATCAAGGTAGATTGATGCCCAATGTGTTTTGTTGTGGAATTCTCCTTTAAACAGTATAAATCAACACATGTTGACAACACAGGTAGCTAATGGTTAAAGGGTACTTGACAGCATTATGCCTCATTCATCACAGTGTGGGCTATATTATCATTATTGTTTTAACCTGGCACTGTGTGTAGTCGATGCAGTCGACTATGAATTACAGGCTTTCGTGTTTTTGTCTCTCGTGCAAAAGCCACAAGGTTCAAAAGCTTTCTGATTATTATTTTTTTTTTAGGACGGAAAATAAAATATCCATGCAAACAGGCACGCGCACGCGCGCGCGCACACACACACACACACACACACACACACACACACACACACACACACACACACACACACACACACACACACACACACACACACACACACACACACACACACACACACACACACACACACACCACTCTTCAAAAACTCAACACAGCTTGAAATGAATCAGGTTTTCTTTTGGGCTTTTCATCAACTTAACAAAAAAATAAGTAAAATAATGAGAACAAAATAAAAACCCCATCATAAGCCGTTGGTTTTCCGCCAGCCCCGGCCACCACTGTGCCAAAACAAATCATGGACCTCTCCACAATCCTTTCGCACATAGCGCTTTTTAATGAAAAAGCATCCCATGAGTGAGGCAGATTCGACTGGACGAGCCCTAATCTACCCACTAGATCTAGTTCGGACGAGATTCTAGTCCATGATTTCGATGGGCACGAGCCTGATCTAGTGATGCTTATATTTCATATGCTGCAGAACCTCATCTAAAGCTAGGGATCCTTTGAGTGGCTGAGAATGGCAGAACTATCACGTCATATCTGCTATTCTTCAACAGCTTTTAATGTGCAATGAAAAGCCCTTCTGGCTGAGAATTTCCTGCATATACGTTCATTATGATTATCGCTTTAATCATGGCTCTACCGGTACGGTTGTGCAAAGAGGAATGAAGCCTTCCAAGGCACAGAAACATCATTGGGAACACATCTTTCAAAGCTTGCTGGGGGAATCGCCTGGTGTGTCCTGGCTTGCCTTATGATTCACTCATATGTACAGATGGATTTATTACGTTTTTAACATGTCCTTGCTGTTGAGCATAAACCTATATCTCAAGGTTTTTTTTTTCTTATTATTCTGAGCTTCCTTTCGTGAAATGAATGTTCTGCTTCATCAGAGAAGAGTGTTTGTAGTGGGAGAAAAATAGCAGAGCGTGTAGATCTCTATTTTATACATTTCAAAACTACCGGCATTATAAAATAAACTGTTTTGGACGTCCAATATTTTTTACCCAACAGCGACAGTATATTTGAGTGGTGCATGTGTGTGTGTGTGTGTGTGTGTGTGCGCGCGTGCGCGTGTGTGTGTGTGTGTGTGTGTGTGTGTGTGTGTGTGTGTGTGTGTGTGTGTGTGTGTGTGTGTGTGTGTGTGTGTGTGTGTGTGTGTGTGTGTGTGTGTGTGTGTGTGTGTGTGTGTGTGTGTGCGTGTGTGTGTGTGTGCGTGTGTGTGCGTGTGTGTGTGTGATGGAGAATTGGTTAACCAGATGTAACTCTTTGAGAACGTAAAAATGAAACCAAATGGACCCGCAATTTTTACACTCTCAAGAGTTAAAAAATTCATCATCTGAATTAGCCCAAGTTTACACAACTAAGATTAGATTAGATTAGATCTTTATTATCCCAGAGGGAAAGTTGTTTTGCTCAGGTCAAATACATCCACACAGACAAAGTACACTAGAGATTAGAGAATGTAGAAGATTAATGGTCATGTTGATCTGTAGGTTTGACTGTTTTGTTTTCTCCGAAATCCAGCCTGGAATTGTGGACTGCTTTGGTCCACAATTCCAGGCTGGATTTCGGAGAAAACAAAAACAACTCTTTAGTTTTGGCGTCTGTGTGGCTAAATAGTGGGCCCTGGTGTCAAAAAGGTTGAAAAACACTGTGTTAGGGCATTAGGGCATTAAACTAAATATTCAACTATTCGACTAGCAAAATACTTTTCGACATTATAAATACCTAATTGAGCCCTGGAACGTGTGAGTGTACGAGGCGAGCCCTTGCTTTGCCTGCGTCGACTAAAAAGCTGCAGACACACATAAGCTGTAGTCTATAAACAACTCCTATAAAGGTTCTGTTTACTGTATGGATTTATTTAGGCTGGCATGGCCGATTATCACCTCTGGAAGTCCAGAGGTGCTCCCTACCAGAGCAGTATACAGTAATGAATGGAGAGGACTGGGGCTCATCCGTTGCTGCTGACCCAGCCTGTCTTAGCTACATTCAACCTGCTGTCCATATTTCGGACACAACCATCACACTGGTGCCAGCTCAGTGGTTATAGTGCACAGGACCCAGGTAGTATGTGTACCCTCCAACACATACTACCTGCCCCCCCTCCCTCCCATTGGGAAATTTTACATCCAGTCCTGCCTTCCCGAGTGTTCAGATCAGCAGACACAGAGAAGCTGGAAGTACCCTCCCGGCCGACACTGCACACGCCCCAAACTCTTTTTCCCGTCTGGCCTCAAAACTATGGAATGCATGGAATTTTAATTTTTCTTTTAATTTTAACAGCGATTCTCAGGCCCTTTATACACACATGTTTGCATGTGTTCCGTCTTTCCTGTGGGTGTTGAATGTTATTGAGGGTATAACGCAAATTGGAAACAAGCTTTGGTTGTTTTCGCGATTTAATCCACGTCTGCATTTTCATTTTATATATTTTTTTTATTACCGTTTCCCTTTTATTGATTCAAATAAAACTATTCCATTCTATTCAATTCTACGGGGAACCGTTTAAGGGGGAATCGGCACCGCTAAGCGAGAATCGTTAACTGGAATCGTTAAACTCCTAAAGGACCTCCCAACCCCGTAGGGCCTACATACAGATGGACAGACTTCTGTCCATCTGCAGGGCTAAAAATACAGCATGGCAGAACACAGAAACATTGGCTGAGAGCAGTGTTGCCAACCGCCAAAATCCTAAAATGCACTAGTGGCACTCCCAAAATGCACTAGAATGCGCTAGAGCAGTGGGTTTTCAACCATTTTCATACCAGGGCCCACTGTTTATTCTGCATTTAGCCACGGAGGACCAAGAGTTCTCAAGAGTCACAAATCTATGAAGGGTCCATTTTGTTACCAATGGCCCTTTCTAGGAACAAAGGAGGACACATAGGAGGGAAAATGGTGAAAAACGAGGGTTTTATCTCTGGCACCTGGCAACCAATTTCGCACCAACTAACCAGCAAAAAAGCACCAAATTTTGTGCCAATGATTTTCCAAACCATTTTGGCGCTAGGGGGGCTCTGGAAAAGAGCTAAATATAGCGACAAATGCACCAAGTTGGCAACACTGGCTGGGAGCCCTCTGAGAGAGGGCTGGACGGGTTTCAGAGCCACTAAAAATGACAATTGAAGATCACTTGACCTTCCACTGCAGCATCACTTCACTTTGGGTGCACGTTTGATTATACAACGGCTCGTTTTGAGGAACTAATCTGATTGGTTGGAACACCAATCACCAAGTTTCCTGAAACCAGCACGAAGCAACACAAAACAAGATTTCAGCCGTGTGGTGGTTGTCCCAGAGCGCAGCAGATTCGCTGGTTAGGCTAGCTAGTTTCTTGGGACATTTGTCATCGTAGTGACGGTGCCATTTCATGATTCTGACCTCACACCGTTTCGAATTTACTAACCCTATCAATAACCCTCACCATAACCGCAAGCACGTTCACGTGGCCAACTGGCAGCGCTGATATTGGATTTCCGGCAAATGTTTGGACTAATGGGACTTCTGATCCATGGGACTTCAGATCTTAGATAAGTCCCCATCCTTTTTTATGGTGGCCAGTTTCAAAATGTAGCCTTTTACATGCCCTTTGAGGGTGGTTTTGAAGGAGTCCGATAAAACAGTCTTGCATGGCCACCTAACTTCTAGAACAGGCACTGATGCCGCAAATCCATTACTGATCAATTGAGTATGATTGAGCATGGAAATAAGCAGCCAGTTCCATGCATAGACTTCCCTGTAGCATAACGTATGACTATGTTTCCTGTACTGATAATACACAATAAAGTACTCAATCAGTCATTTAACCACTCAATCAAAAGGCTCAGAGGAAACAGTAAACATCTTTACTTCGCATCTCCTCTATTTGTGGAGCTGTCATTGTTGTCTTCAACGTTCTAAGGCATAAACAGGAGATATTTAAAGCTTAAGGAGGTTTGGATCTTTAGATGTTTGAGATGTTGGCTTGCTATTTATTGTGTTTTTGTTTTTTTCCCCCCATCGGTGTCATCTTGATAGACGGCACCTGGAAAGCTGTGTTCCCCGCAGATCAGCTTGATTTAGACACACAATGCCGTTTGTAGTGTGATTTACTAGAGTATCTACTAGCTACGGTAGGCCTAATCACGTAATGTACAAAAAAGCGTACATTGAGGGATAGAATTTGAGATAACACCATTCGAATGCATGGGGTAGAATGGGTGTGGGTGCAATTTCTTTGGCCACAGCCACGGCCATTTTGTCGCAAGTGAAATGCGATAAAACAAACGGCAATAAGTAAATGATACATTCAGATCCAAAGTTGGATTAAAGAATGTAGTGTAGTCAATCAATGTACTGGTTGTGTTCAACATAGAGGTAATTATATGTAGCTTGGCGGGGTAAATCAGAGTACAGCTCTGTCTGTAAGCTCTGCTTTCTAAACAGCACAGTGCCCTCGACACCAAGGACTTCTCAGCAGAACCTTTTTCCCGCGTGACCTTTAGGTCCTTGACATTTCAAACAATGCACTCAGCCAGAGAGAACCTTTCTCATGTCATATTTATCCTGCAGCCACCGACAAGTCATGTGGGCTGAATGTAAACACACTTGTAACTGCATGAATTAGAAATGCCCAACGGTATAATCTCATGATGTCCTGACATTCAATTTTAATCATTAGGTATAGGCCAACCAGTCCCGTCTTTAAACTATATATGAAGACCTGCGTGACGCCTGGATGTTGCGAACTCCAATTGAGCGGACTCTGCACCATTTGAGTTAAATGTCCCCCTTTCAAGTCACGGTTTGACATTTTGGTCACATTTGTCTCAAGATGTCACAGTGACCTTTGGGTGTGAGACAGTGCTGTGTATGTAACCCAAAAAGCCAGAAGTAAATTTAGCATTTTCTTTCATTTCTTTTTCAATAGCAGTGCCCTCAACAAGCAATTTACTTTCTTCCCCCGCATTGCCCCTGCCTGACACTCAGTCTGAATTAGCATTCGTTTGACTTCATTATTCAGTCTAAAGCCCTCTCAACGACTATAGTTTATGGGATGGCAGTTGTCAAAGTGGCAATCTTCGGTGATTGGTTCATAACTACCAATCAGAATATAGGGAAGACAGTGTTGTTGTCATTCATGTGGCCAATGTTCTAGCATGTTTGCTAACCAAACAAACAAAGCCAACGAGTGTTACTAGCTTGTGAACAAAAGCAGTGAAACATGTCGGATGAAGATGTTCATAAAACCTGGCGCTTCTTTAAAGAAACTATTTATCTTGGCTTGGTTTAATAGCCAGATTCAACGGCCGTGATTCACTGCATTGCCACCATGTTTGTTGTTTGACACTGTTGAGTGACAGGGCTGTCAGCTGCCCTACTCAGATTATTAACCCGGAGGCAGCGTCAGCAATTCAGGACCAGGTAAGTAGTCTGAAGGTTTTTCCTGCTGAATGTGATGTCACATTCTGCAAATCCCAGATATATGTCAATGGTATTTGCCAGCAGATGTCACTATTTCAAATGTTTTGCCTGTTTACATTGCAGCTCAAAAGCCATCCAAACACCAACAGAAAACTCCAGACCACAGAAAAATCCACAGGATATTCAAATTAAAGTTCAGGTTTTCTATTTTAGATCATTATAACAAAAAAATAAAAAAATAAAGATAAATAAAAATGAACATCACAGATTCTTATTGCAGTATGTACGATCCCTCCCCGCTCCACCTCTTCGTGTAGCTATAAATGTTGAGAGCTTGAACACACACACACACACACACACACACACACACACACACACACACACACACACACACACACACACACACACACACACACACACACACACACACACACACACACACACACACACACACACACACACACACGTGTGAATATCACTCATTCTTTTACACCTGTAATGTTGTGACAAAAAAGGAGATTGTTTTCGGAAACAAAGTGCGGTAATATCACAAGTCTTTTCAGTTACCCCATCCCAAAAATCAAGCAAGCAAGTTCCAAATGATAATATGAAAGGAGGTGGCACATCTCAAAAGATCTGAAAAAGGTGTTTTATCCATGTTAAGGCGGACAAACTGCACTCTCATTGCTTCTCATTTATTCTCATTTGACTCGCATCACAATAGAAAAGACAAAAATGGGTATCCGCACAAAAGCCTTCTTCTTCAATGCTCGAAGCATTGAAGACGAAGGCAAATAGAAAGCAATGAATATTGCTTTCTATTTTGATGTGATCCAGATATCCAAGGCTGCAGAGCATACTACAGTGCATACTGTATTTATTAATTTATTCATTGCTTAAAGGGCCACTTCACCTAACCAGAGCTTATTTTAATGGTGTGTAATGTAGTTTTATATATTTTAGTTATGAATGGATGGATGGTTATGAGGTCATGAACACAACAAACAAGAAAGTGTTCCATGTGTCCTAAACATCATTAAATACAATCAAACAAATAAGTGTTTACAATCAGTTGTGAACGTTTGGGAAACAGTCACATCATTCTTCAAACCTAACCCTGATTTTAGGCCTAAACTTCCTAAAGCTCAGTAAAACCTAATCCCCGGCCGATTACTAAACGGTCCCCCGTCCCAACCTTTTTTGTACAAAAGTTGGGGGGCAGGTGAAAACAGGTTGCTTTACAATTGTAATTGTAAAGCAGATTGCTTTACAACGCCACGGGCGATGAAGCCGCACCCATACCATTTTCAGTTACAGGACTTTTATTGGGCAATTAAGCATCATTAATAACATCAGTTGTTGATGTTGCAACAGACACACAGCATGCATAAAGCTAAAGGTCTGACTCAGAGAGTTTTCTGTTTTCAATGGTGAAACGCTGCTGGTTTAGTGGTGACACAGCTGTAGTTAGTAGCAGTAGTAGTGTTTCAAATCATTTTAAAATAGAAGCACTGAAATATTTTGGGTTGTTTTGCATGCCATGCCATGTTTGGTGGGGCAGTCAGGGCATTTAGGGGGGCATTGCCCCCCCCCCCCCCCCCCCCCCCCCCCCCATGCTCATGCCTAGATCCGCCCCTGTAACCCAGGCAGCCTCTGGGCTCCTTCTGGTACAGTTATGTTGCTCCATATTAACAGGATACACAGCCTGGGGCTGGAGGAACTGCCCATGTGCTGCTTTGAACTCCAGCAACGTGCCTGAATTCAATGCCTATGCTCTTTACTGTATAGTGCATGGACTGGGATGCAAGGACCTTTCTGTTCCAGGCTGTCACATCTCCGTGTGTGTGTGTGTGTGTGTGTGTGTGTGTGTGTGTGTGTGTGTGTGTGTGTGTGTGTGTGTGTGTGTGTGTGTGTGTGTGTGTGTGTGTGTGTGTGTGTGTGTGTGTGTGTGTGTGTGTGTGTGTGTGTGTGTGTGTGAGTGAGAGAGAGGGTGCGTGTGTTGGGTGCTAAATGCCCTGCCTGCCCCACCAAACACATTGGCATGCAAAACACCCCAAGATATTTCAAATTAAAGTGCTTATATTTAAAATGACGTGAAACACTACTACTGCTACTAACTAACTAACTACAATCTTCTCACCACTAAACCAACAGCATTTCATTCATTGAAAACAGAAAACTCTCTGAGTCAGACCTTTAGCTTTATGCATGCTGTGTGTCTGTTGCAACTTCAGAGCAACTGCTGTTATTATTGATGATTTACTTTCCCAATAAAAGTCCTGTAACTGAAAATGGTATGGGTGTGAAGTCCCCCCCCCCCCCCGAATTGGGAAATGTTCCAGGCTGTCATATCTCCATGTACTCTGTGTGTGTGTGTGTGTGTGTGTGTGTGTGTGTGTGTGTGTGTGTGTGTGTGTGTGTGTGTGCACCATGTGGCTAAGAGGAAGAGTGATGGATGCTTCACATGTTAGGGTCAATTCAATGCCAGTATGATCCCGGGCGACCCCCCATAAATGCGTTCCCCCCAGATCAGCTTGATTTAGACACACAATGCCGTTTGTAGTGTGCTCCACTGTATAGTAGCTACTGTAGGCCTACTCACGTAATGTACAAAGAAGCGTACATTGAGGGATAGAATTTGAGATAACACCATTCGAATGCAGTGTGAGCATCATGGGGCTAAGAGGAAGAGTGATGGATGCTTCACACGTTGGGGTCAATTCAATGCCAGTATGATCCCAGACGATTCCCCATGAATGTTACAAACCAATAAAGCTATGGGGTCACTGGATGGGTAACATACAGTATGATAATGGAGGACAAACATTGAATATAACTAGATCTGCACTCAGTAGAGTGCAAACTTGAACATTGCGCACACATAGACCATCAGCTACTCATGCATGAGCAGAGTGGGCTAATACTAATGACATTAGCTATAAAAGTCTTTTACTTAGGTCACATTACGTCATCACCAGGACCGGCCAAATGGAGGGACGAACACCGAGCACAAAAAAGCCAAGCGATTATTAGCTATTAGACTGCACCCAAAGATGCTCCAATCTGAATATGCAAGAACACCAAAACAAAACCACAACATTCTGGCCTATAGGGTGCCCATGAACTACTACACACCGTATACTGTATATGGATATATTGAGGATTGAGTAACACTATTAATAAACTTGGGTCACGTCACCCTGTGAGGGCAACAGTCACCAGTGGTCTCTGGTGAGCAAGGTGGTGACTATGTTTTACCCCCTTTTAACATGTTTTACCCACTGTTAACATGTTTTACCCCCTGTGCGGGTAACAGTTGCACAGACAGACGTATAAACGGACAGATGTACCGACGGACAGACGTACGGACGGAGAGACGGACAGGGGTTAAAACATAGTCACCACCTTACGGTGGGGAGACTTCTTGTTCTTGTTTTTTTATTGTCATGTAGTCACTGTCTGGTCATACCAACCACACACACTGCCTAAGCCAAGCCAATATGTAGTATGACTGCCCCTGCCTCTAAAGCAGCTGCTGATGTTATGAGCTGGTCACTGAAGCATGTAACGGTACTATATGTACACCCAGCCTGTCAGAAAGTAAATGCAAATGGTGTCGGTTGTGCCAGAGAAACATTTTTTATCTTGTTTTTTGTGGCTTTCATCTTTATTTTCTATTTTCTATAGAGGGACAGACAGTAGGCTAAGAAAACATGGGGAGAGAGATTAGGTTGACTTTCAGAGAAGGGCCATTGGGATTCAAACCTGTGACACACTCCCAGACTGTAATACCAGCCACCAAGGTGACAGGAAGGAACGGTCCATCAAGCCCTATAGAACGATACTTTGACAAATACTTTACAAAAAAAAGTAGAAAAGCAATTCTAATCATTACGCATTATGCATTCTTAACAATTCCACAATCTCTGAATACACCCTCCAGATAACATCATCTGCACACCATTTCTTTCTCCAAAATATACATTTTAACAGTCAGTCTGTCACCTTGCTTCGGGAAAATATGGTGATTTATGCACTCTGTGCTTCATCGTGGCCTATATATTATCTTGTATGCTTACTATTTGCTATGTTTACAAGCACATAGTCCAAGTCAAGACACATGAGTAACAGATCATTTCATGACAAACTTTCACACACCCCTTAGCTCTGCATTTAAAAATTAAAAAATGAGGCCCTTCTGCCACAAGTTAATTATCTAATAAGCCACAATTCACCTCCATAAACCTCCCCACCAACAACACTACTTGACACACCGCCCCACATTATGCAAATGGGCCAAAGAATCATATAGCCGAGATGTCAGAGTCAATCTGCAGGGATCTCATTACTTACTGTAGTCTTGGACACTGACCACAGTCCCTATGAATTATGCTGAGGAGTCCAAGACAGCCTGCATGAGGGCGAGGAGGAGGAGGAGGAGGAGGAGGAGGGGGCAGCAATATAAAGTCATGGAGATGCTGCTATACCATACTGTACATATGGGTACAGTCCATACATACCAGCGAAAGCGAGTGGAACCGGGCCCAGTGCAACAACATAGCCTCCACACCAGGGGCGGATCTAGACATGGGCATGGGAAAGGGGGTGGGCAATGCCCACCTAAATGCCCAGTCTGCCCCACCAAACACGATGGCATGCAAAAGAACCCCAGATATTTCAAATTAAAGTGCTTATATTTAAAATGATTTACTACAACTGCTACTAACTATCTACAGCTGTGGCACCACTAAACCAACACCATTTCATCATTGAAAACAGAAAACTCTGAGTCAGACCTTTAGCTTTATGCATGCTGCATCTGTTGCAACTTCAACAACAACTGATGTTATTATTGATGCTTATACTTGCCTAATAAAAGTCCTGTAACCGAAAATGGTATGGGTGCAGCTTCATCGCCCGTGGCGCAAACCGCCCCCATACCATTTTGTCCTGCCCCCCCCAATTGAGAAATGTTACATCCGCCCCTGCTACACACCACGCAGCTCTCAAACTGTTTTGGACGTAGCATCCCCACCCAGGAACCAGGGGTGGTGGGTGGGACCAGAGCCATATAGAGTATACAGAGAGTTATGCAACTAATGGCAGCCATTATGGTGCCCCTGGGTGTGCCGATTAGGGACACTCTTTCGAGAATTAAAGCTGTTAAGAGCTAAGCTTCAAGACATGTGCGAAAAAAACATCAAACAACAACACAATCAAAGGGATGGAGGGAATTTGCTTGGGAAAATTTGATGTTTTGATGTTTTATAACTCCCAAAGTCAAAATCAAACAAGTTAAAGACTCCACAACTATGCTGGAGAGGCAACTATGCTAGGGATGCAAGCAACTATTAACCCTGGTAATTCTCACATTTTATGGAATTGCCCCAAAATACGACCCCTATGGGACATGATACACACTGTTGCATGTGAGATTGTGGGGGATGATGTTCCTAGATCAGTGGTTTTCAACCAGTGGTCCTTGAGAGGGCTCCAGGTGGTCCCCAGCTAAACGATATAAAGTTGGTTAACCAGATGTAACTCTTTGAGAGCGTAAAAATGAAACCAAATGGACCCTTTCGGGTCCATTTGGTTTCATTTTACACTCCCAAGAGTTAAGATATTCATCATCTGAATTAACCCAAGTACAGTATACACTAGAGACATTAGAGAATGTAGGAGAATGGTCATTTTTTATCCTTGTTGCCTGTTTTGTTTCCCAAATCCGGTCTGGAATTGTGGACAAAAATAAAAGAAATCTTTAGCTTTGGATCTGTCGGGCGTCAAAAGGTGGTCTGTGACTCAAAAGCTGAATAAATAGTGGGCCCTGGTATCAAAAAGGTTGAAAACCACTGCCCTAGATCATGTCTGGTGTCCACCGTATCTGGGTCAATTTAGAGAAATAATGTCCAGCACCCTTTCTCGCAGTTGTGATTGTTTTAATTAATTGCTTTAATTAATTGTTGTTGACCACTGTCTTTTCTTTTGTTTTGTTGTTTTTCTTGATGATGATGATGCGGATTCTTGTTGTATTCGGCTACATTGAAAATGAGGGGATGCCCCTCAATTGTACTCTGAATTTAAATAAAGGTTATGATGATGTTATATACAGTATATACTGTATATCTAGGTCACATAGAAGAAATGCTCCAACCAGGAGACCAATATCTGGTAACCTAAAGATCCGTCTAATCACTGGGAAATAGAGCCTACTGCAAGCTTACAGCAAGCTCCATTGTGTGGTCAAAATCTTACTGAACAAACAGTAGTACTCCAGTAAGTGTGTAGGGAAAGCTGAAGTTGTGACCCAGAAGTGACGACCGGCTGTATGGGAGACAAGTCAGCCTCGGGATCCCACTGTGCCGCCGAGCCAAACACTTCGGCGGCATCATGTGAGCAACAACAACAAAAAGGGCAAATTGAATCTTATTTGCAAAGCAGCGACATAATTAGCCAACAGAGGTACTTCGTGTGGCCCGCCATTATGCAAATGCGTCAATCTAAATTGTTTGGGGACTGCCTCCCATGAATAATGTATTGCATTGCAATTTAGAGTATTCTGAAACCAACATGTTCACAGAAAATCCTGCCAACTTTTTTTCCTGAGGGGAAATAATAAACGATTAAAAGGATGGCAAGAGAACGTTCTTTAGCTTTTGCCTATCAGGTCTTGCATTCACTGAACGCGTCTGATCACAGATTGGCTCACGACACATAACCTTAGAACACTTTTGAGGTACTTTTAGTTTTTACCTTTGGACCTTACTGTGTGTGACTCGTTATTCTTTATCCAAAATGAGTTAACACGCTTATCGCTAAAACCGAGAGGGCGCGGCTCTAGTGCAACCATCCAGGTGACGTGAGAGCCGTGTATAATTGCATCTACTAGTTATGTGTACTAACGAGCGACCGGCGGCCCACATTCACCAATAAAACATTTCATTTGGCAGACTGCTATTGTTTGTCTCACCCATAACGTTCGCCTCCACTCCATTGGGATTCATTGGAAAAAAACACAAAACTTTCCACGCCGTTTTCTTGAAGTAACCCCTTCTTTTGTGCAAAGCACATCCATTTAAAATTGTGACTGCATTGCAGATCTACCAACTGATACGAGAGCACACAAATCAACTTAACTCCTGGAGCAGCCCTATACTCTAGGGGCTCCATTTTCGTTACATGCTAAACCCCTTATCCTAAATCCCTTATTTCGTTTTTACTATTTTGAAAAACTTTTTGGAATATTTCAACATGTCAATCAATCAAACACGTTGTGAGCTTGTAGACTGGCCATTTGAACGACTGATTTTCTTAAATAGTTTAAAAAGGCAACGAAGTTAAGGGATAAGGGGTTTAGCGGTAACGAAAATGGATCTATGTTTCCAGTCTAACATTTTAGATCGGCACACAAGATCTTAGTTTTGGTCCGTCTCTTATTTGGGTCCCTCAGCTGGCAACACGAGGCTATTGCTGCTAGCACCCGCTCGCATCAGGATCGCATCAAACAAGCACTAATCAAAGATTGCCGTAGATTCAAGTCAATGGCATCAATCATAACTGTATGTGATAAGCATAGATCTACGGCAATCACACAGAGTCCCATTGTGTGAACTGGTATGATCGGTGCGCCTGAAACTCGCCCAGTGAGGAAAGTCATGTGGTGCAAAATCGGTGCAAAAGCTTTCAGTTTAGTTCAGGCCTACAGTACATTACAGTACACTACACTACAGTACTGTCCTTCAAAAACAAACAAAACAAAGCCTGCAGTCCTCCTTGGTGAGTCAAGATTATTATTGTTTCAAACATGGTGATGGTGAAAAAAATGAATATTTCTGATCTTTGACTTTTAGATTTTCTAACAATTTTCTAACGCCCTTTGAATTCATTCCCGCATATGAATTGATCATGAGGAGTTGAAAATAAGTCTTTTTTTTCTTTGGTCTCCCGGAAGGCATCTCATAATGAGTCGGACGGTCAGAGCTGCACACCATGCGCACAGCGAGGAGTGGGAGGATGCCCAACGCTTCTCAAAATAACCTCTGGCTCCGACCCAGCTCTCCAGGAATCACTGGACGATGACCACTGTTTATCGAGTGGTTATAATGAATGGCATTAGACCCCGTCCCTCTGTCTCTCTCTCTCCGTCCATTATGCCATCCATTATTCATGATTAATAAATAAAACAAGGCGAGGCATCGACGATTCCCCGACTCGCCCCCGATAGAGCCAAAAGTCCAGGGCCGGGTTGAGAGTCTGCGCGGCGGCTGGCATACGCAGGCTGTGACAGGAACTGCAACAACAATGGGAACGCGTGTGGCACGACTGGCGGTGACTGGCGGTGGGCGACGGCAGCCTATATTAACTCTGGTGCGGGACCCGTTCCGCTGACAGCGCGGCCCTGGGGTGTCAGCGTCGGTGTTTGTTTCCGATGCCATTCTCTCATGCCGTGGCAGCGGGGGGCTAATGTGGGCTTTAGTACTTTGATGCCGCCGTGCTAGCGCCGTTCCCATGACGGCAAGCGTGATCATGTCAGGTTTATCAAATATTCTCTCTCTCTCTGTGTGTCTCTGGCACTTCAGGTGACAAGCCCACGAGGAGGACGCTGTCCTTTAGCACAGTCACACTCTGAGAGGAAGAGAATGCGAAAGGGAAAACGTGTCAATGTAGCTAACTGTTACGACGGAGGAGGGGGGGGGGGGGGGGGGGGGGAGGCGTATGTATGAGACACAATTGGAATGGTGATGCTCTCTCTCACTCCCTCTCTCTTTCTCTCTCTCTCTCTCTCTCTCTCTCTCTCTCTCTCTCTCTCTCTCTCCCATCGGCACGTTGCGTCTGTCATGTGGGTGACACAGAGACAGAGAGAGGGAGAGACAGAGACAACCAGAGTGGCATGGCAGAGCCGAGGTTGTTCTACAAACCAACCACGTCTTCACAAACATGAGCCGTTACACTGCCGAAAGAGACACACAGAGAGACAGCAGCATAGTGCTGCGGTAACTGCAGAGACAGATTCTGAGTTCAAGGTCGACGCGGTGCGTTGTACTTCTCCTCAATGACGTACGCGTCAACCCTGTGAAGATGCTCAAGACAATGCTCAAAAAAGAAACAAAAGAGGGATTTTAGATCAGCCAAATTCCAAAGTAATACCGGCAAGCTCAACACTCAAGAGACAGCGAGAACGTTTTGTGACTCTGGCCGACGGCGGCAGCTAGGCAAATACGGCAACCTTTTTTTATTATTTTTTTTATGATTGGTCGCCCATTTATTATCAACGAATGGCAATACAATCGATAGCTATTCGTCGCACCCACTCTTCACTGGCTGCTACTACACCTAATCCCTAATCCTAAACATAACCACAGTAAAACCTATGCCTAAAACCTTACCTTAATCCCTGACCGATAGGATACCTGCCGCAACCATAGGATACGATAGCGGCTGCCTGCCGTGGTCACAAGTTGATTTCGCCCTTCCTGCAAAACTCAGCGCTTGACACCATGTTTCCAGCTGGTCTGCTCTCTGCCAAACTTTGCACACACACTCTCTGGTTAACATAGGGATGTCCCGACCCACTTTTCTCAATTCCAATCCGATACCAATATCACAATTACTGTATTAGCAGATACCGATACTAAATTCAAGTACCAAAAAATAATATATATAATACAAAATATTAAAAAAAAAGATCTTATATGAAGTCCACCAAATAGCAGAACAGAATAACAGACTCCTCACTGAAATGTGCACTTGGGCAACCCCAAAGCAAATTCCACAACATTTTATTTACCTTCCATAGTGTCAACCCCTTACCCCTGTGTCGGCTCACTGGTTATACTGGTAAATTTACGAATACCAAATGGTCTGATGACAACAAATGGGGGCCAATACTGATACTTTTCTGGTACCGATACAGTATTGCAGATGCTGATATGACAAAAAAAGACCCGATCCGATACTTTTTCCGATACAGTATCGGGACATCCCTAGTTAAACATTGCCATCGTCATAGATTGATGTACATACAGTACAGTATATACACCCCACACTAATTTTTTGCAATGAACGAAAAGAAAAGACAAACCAAAACACACCCACGCACATACAGTAAGTGCACGTGTGATTGGCGCAGCTCGTCGCATGCATATATGCACGTGTGCACACACGCACGCACGGGGACGGGATCGACGCCCGCGTGTACAAGCAGCACCATATTTGCGGCGTCTGCCTGCCACCCACCAGTACTCTCTGTAAGCAGATGGTAGCAGCCTGGGGAGGAAACATTACCAGATCTGCTCCAACTGGTGGAGGGGAAGACAGAGACAGTGAATTAAAAGTCTTATTTCAAAGCCATATGCCTCAGAACAAAAAAAATAAAAACCCCAAACACATTTCCCCCTGGATACAAAGAAAGAAAAAAAGAAAACTACAAACCAATGTGAGATCAAGATGACTGCACTGCACACTGTAAATAAGAACGTACATAGACCGTATGTGCGGAAAGCAGCGACGATGATTGTTTGCGTTTGATCTTCAATCGCGGCCGTATACCTTCAGTTACCGTATATACTGAACTGGAGATCAAATTGCCTCTGACAGGCCTTGGTGCCGTCAGTCCAATAACGTGTTAAATAATGTAGGCAGGTAGCGGTGATGACAACATTACCTACAATATCCATCCCTGTGCCCTCAGGCCTTCCCATATGCTGAGCTAAAGTCATGTACATTTCATGGAGCAGAAGAACGGAGAAGCATTTCATTACATAGTATAATATATGCATTCCTGTCAAACATTATGCACAAGTGGTTGTTTGAGTGTTAATCCATTCGATACGGCAGCGGTTTTTTAAACTGTTTTGAAAGCAGGGCCCACTATTTATTCGGCATTTGAGCCATTTTTTTCGGCGTTTTCTCGAAATATTCCATTCTTCTGTGAAAAGCACCCTCCAATTCTACCGTCTGATACGAGAGCGAACAAAACAACTAACTCCCAAAGCAGCCGCGGACCAACAGGGAGGCGTCAGGACTGAGGAGTGTTAAGCATTATCTCACATTAGCTTCTGTCACAGCAAATGCTTTTAACTTAAATATTTTGCTTCTGGGGTTGCTGGAACTACAGATTTTCAGTCGGGGAGGGGGTTGGCGGCGATATAAAGATTTTGGGACTCGTTGGGGTGAAACATTGAGGACCGCTGAAAGAAATAATGAGGCTTTTTTTTCAGAAAACTGCTAAGACTTAGAAGACATTTATTGTGTAGAATCTGTTCTTAGGTCAAAACAGGTTAAAGCAACACTCCGACGAGGATACAACTTATAGGGTAGTTTTTTTTGCCATTTCTGATGAGTCAACAAAGGGGTGGGGGTGGTGGGGAGGGGGTCACGTCCCACGAACGAAGACGCAGCAGGCGTAAGGATGTGGTAGAAAGGCGGGGAAAGAAGGAGGGGGAAAGGAAAAGCAGGAAAACGCTCCATAATGCAAAGGCCCTGGTGTCCTTCAGCTCAATAACAAGGTGCTATACGCTACATTACCTCCTAAACCTCCATCCTGCCTGGCGCCCACCAAGTCTCCTGGGGAACCGGACCCATTTGTAATGCATTTTATTTCAATATGGGACTTGCCAGATAAAATACCCCGCAGGAGGCTGATCGGCAAAAGAAGAGGCAAACCCAGATACACTGACTGCATGTAGCGCATTTAGTGCAGCGCACGGCGCGCGCTGGCTAGTTGGCTGCCGTGCCGGGCCCTGGGTATTCTCTACGGACCACAGCCAATCGATGCTAACCAAGTTTTTTTTTTTTTTTTTTTTTACCAGCAGCCAAAGTGATGTTTTAGCACTAATGTACAAGCTCACCGTGAAACAAAAAAGAAGACCAGGGACGGATCTAGGCATGGGCATGGGGGGCAATGGCCCCCTAAATGCCTCGACTGCCCCACCAAACATGATTGCCTGCAAACAACCCAAATTTCAAAGTTATTTCAAATTAAAGTGCTTATATTTAAAATGATTTGAAACACTAGTACTAACTAACTTACAGCTGTGTCATCACTAAACCAACAGCATTTCATCATTGAAAACAGAAAACTCTGCGAGTCAGACTTTTAGCTTTATGCATGATGCGTGCCTGTTGCAACTTCAACAACAACTTGCCTAATATAAGCCCTGTAAAAGACACAAATCTTGTCGTCTCAGAACTAAAGAATTTAAATAAAGATGTTATGGGGGCGGCTTCATCGCCTGTGGCGTTTTGTTTTTGTCCCTTTGACCTCAGATCTGAGGTCAACACAAAAGGCAGTAGATCTGCACACACACAGCCACAAGGACAAACAGGCTGTTTACATTTAAACATAAAGTACTTTGTGAATTTCTTCCACATGAAGTTTATACTATTTGTCTAGTTTTGCTGTCTAGACTGCTATTCACTGTTGGTGAAGACCTTTTTATTTTTTTGTTCATATATTATTATTATATATATTGTGTATTCTGGCATTGGTATTTGGTATCAGCTAACACAGAAATTTTGCATGGATCAGAAATGAAAAAAAAAAAGGTATCCGGACATCCCCACTCTTATCTCTATAGCTAAAGCTGTGGCATGCAGTGACACATGGCCGGGACTCAAACTTGTGATTCAAACCTGAATTTGAATCCACAAAACAGTTCTGTACATGAGTTTTCCAAACCAGTAGAGATAATAATGTATATGTGTGGTGGATTCTCTACCTCTCATGTGAGATCTCTCAAATTGCTTATGATGTGGATTTTTCATGTGGACAAAAACAGCTACAGAGTTGTTTATAACATAAACAAAAACAGGACCTACCGCACAAACAGTAATGAGGGAGGGGGGGAGAAAAGAAAACAATAATAAATAAATATGTGCAGGCTGTTCACTTGATTTATGGATTTCTATTGAAATATGGGTTATACTTTAGCTCCACAGCTTTGCTGTGCTTGGCAGCAGCAGGCACGCATGTGTGCACGCACACACACTCACGCGCGTGCAAAGACACTCGGAACACATCTTTTATCTTAGCTCATTTAAAGGCACAGCTATAAGAGTTTGAACAAAGCCAAACAAGGCTGAGGGAAAAAGAATCTATGCCACCCAACACGTATCTGCAGGACGCACAGTAGGCAGACACAGGATAAGGAAGTGGGTTACCGTTATGGAATTATTTACAGCCATGGTGGTGTGTATATTAAAATAAAAAACAGGGTGATGCTCGGATGATCAGCACCCGCGGAGCAGTGATATGCCGTGATAATTGCTCAACGCAGTGTGTGGACCGGCATAACAAAAACGAAAAGAATGAAGGGGGAAGTCAATTACTATAACTCAGTCCAAAAAAGCACAATGCGTGAAATACAATACAAATGTTGCAATCGGCGGTAATCACGCAGGCGGCTCCCCGGGTGCTACGATAGCTGTGTTTTGGTCGTTTTGTCTTCCTCCGGGACGCGGCTTGTCTTTTGTCTTTTTTTTTTAGCGTGTCAACGATACTGATGAGATCAGTAAAGAGAGCGGAGCGTCTTTGTGGGCGAAGCTTCAGGGAGAAGTGCCCTATATATGCTTTTAATCAAGGGAGAATGAAGCACCATCTAGACTTTAGTAGTAGTGTTGCCACGCCACCACTCACATTGTTTACTTATATGCCACAATGTGGAAAATACACAAGGAACACAAGTACACGTTTGGCATGGAAACAACTATGAGTAAAAAACGCACAAGTGTTGACGTACAAATGTGCTTAAAATGGGAAATAATTTGGTGTAAAAAACTCACATGTGTGTTTTCTATCCCCATTCCTTCTCTCCTTCAGTCTTCAGTTCCACATTTTGCAATTTTTGTTTACAATGTCCACCATTGTTGATTCTCCAAGCATGGCATGGAATGGAAACAAGTCTGGTTTTATCTAGTGTCAGTAGTACAATGACTCAAATATTAAATAATCTGCATATCAGCGGCCCCCACCACCTCAGGACATGGTGGTACTGCAGCTAAACTGCTTTGAAAGTAGTGGTGGGGATTGAGGCTCAAACCGTCAATGCAAAATAAGCTTGATGGGACATATACAATATGATATTAAGTAATAAAGACAATTTTAGGAATGTGTGTTAATTGTGTTTTAAAATACCAACAGCAAGGCCTATACATTTCAAATGATAATAGCAAAATGTGCAAGCTCAGAGTAACTCAAAATTCAAATAGCCAAAGTAGCCTATATGGGCTGAATGTAATCATTTTAGGGATGCACCAATATGGAAATTCTTTGCCGATAACAATGTTTAAAATAACAATTTAACCTGTAGCCAATAGCAAAATTTCATCCCTTTGTCCCCGGGCCGGATCTAGGTGCTTACTGAATTGAAACACCACTGATGTGAATAACGCCCTTACAAGTAACGCCCTTACAGTAAGGGATTACTTTTTTCAGTAACTTCTAACGTAACTCCTTACATTTCTCAAATCCCTAACGTCGTTATGATTATTGTACCACCGTTAGTGTCGTTACTCTGCGGCGGCGGCAGGACTCACTGCACTGCACTGTGTGTTGTCTGCTCGCTTCTTCAGTCTAACATAGAGTATATTGAATAGAGAAGGCACCGGACTAAAGTCCCCCTCTCATCCACTTGCATTCATTTCGGATGCCTGATCTAGTATTTCAATGTCTGTGTCTAACGTGACGCCATCCACCACGTCACAGAAAAGGTCATTGATTGGCTAACATGGCGCCACATGGCAGTATAAGCCAATCAGAGCCAGTCTTATTCGTCAAGCATCTAGTAGAAGAGTTGCGACATTGAGGGTGCAGAAAACAAAGCGTATGATCCCATAGACTTAAATGCATTTGGTAACCTCGGTTGTCCCAATTGGAAGAGTATATATAGATGAGCCGCCATTGAAGTGGCCCCATGAAGTGAACTGAGTTTTCGCGTAATTAAAGGCTCTGGCCTCTAAGCACACACATACACAAAGCTGTGTTGTTGCTGCGCACACACACTCGCACTCGCTGCGGTAAAATAATAATAATAATAATAATAAAACATACGCTCTCAAACGCAATGACACGACGACGGCAGCATGACTGGAGCCTTTGCAGCGCGGAAATATAAACATTATTTTACATTCTTGCTGGTAAAGCAGGGGTTTTCAACAGGTGGTCCTCAGGCTAAATGATGGAAAGTTGGTTAACCAGATGTAACTCTTTGAGAGTGTAAACATGAAACCAAATGGACCCTTGCGGGTCCATTTGGATCTGTATGTTTGACTGTTTCGTTTTTGAAATCCAGCCTGATATTGTGGACAAAATAAATCTTTAGTTTTGGGGTCTGTGGGGCCAAAATGTCCTCAAATGGTGGTCCATGGCTCAAATGCAGAATAAACAGTGGGCCCTGGTATGAAAAAGGTTGAAAACGACTGTGGTAAAGGAAGAGGACAAAAACATTGAAGTGTAAATTATGTATATTATTATGTAATTATGTTAGTGGGCAGCAAGCATTGTCCTCAGCAAAGAAAATCTTATTACAGTCCATGCTCAGCATGCTGCCATTAAAGGGGAATTCCACCCCTTTTCAAAAAAGGTCCTAAAAGAAAACTCATTAACATGGCGAAACACAACCTCCATTTCTAATAAACACAGAATCATGTCCAAACAACATCTCTAAGGCATATTAATTAATGTCAGTAAAATGTTGAAAATGGGAGGAATTCCACTTTAAACTTGTGACCACGAATACCACAGAACAACACCCCTTTTTTGTATGTTTAAAAAAAAAAGTAAAGTAAAGTAAAGTAACGCCCTTACTTTCAGAATTTAGTAAGGAATAAAGTAACTAATTACTTTTTCAGGGAAGTAACTATAACTATAATGCCCTTACTTTTTAAAAGTAACTTCCCCAACACTGGTGCTTACTGAATTGAAACACTACTATTGCTACTACCAACTACAGTTGTGGCTACACTACACCAACAGCATTTCATCATTCAAAACAGCGAACTCTTTAGCTTAATGCATTCTGCGTGCCTGTTGCAACTTCAACAGGTGCTTACTTGCCTAATATAAGTCCTGTACAAGATATAAATCTTGTGGGACACATAACTAAATAATTTAACTGAAAATGGTATGGGGGTGGCTTCATCACCCGTGGCACGAATAGCATTTTCGTCGGCCCGCCAAGTGGGAAATGTAACATCCGGGCCTGTTTGTACCAGGGAATGCCACACAGCAGTATAAGTGAGCCATGAGAGCTCCTCTACAATCTGTCACTGAAACAGACCCTCCTCCTCCTCCTCTACTCTCTGCCTTCAGGGAACAGTGAGGTCAGACCATGGCCGTTGAGCAGGTCAACCCCCGGCCTCAGTCATCAAACAACAGCCTCAGACACTCTTCTCTTTCCTGACCAATGCTTTCCAAAGCACACAGACCCTCTTTCCCCCCTTACTGACCAGTCCCTCCAGGCAGTGTTTCAAGCCAAGGAGGCAGGGACTTTCTAATTAAAGAAGAATTCAGTAATAAAAAAATAAAAAAACATGATTGGAGGAAGGCAGGGCAAAGCAAGTGTCTGTGTGTCAGTCAAAGCAAGTGTCTGTCTGCAGGAAAAAAGGCAAAAAATATATACCCGTATTGTCCCGAATATAAGACGACTCGGTTATAAGACGACTCCATTTTTGGGATATTTCCATTGGGAAAAAAATCATAGTCAGGCCAATAGGGTGTGTGTGTGTATATATATATATATATATATATATATATATATATATATATATATATATATATATATATATATATATATATATATATATATATATATATATATATATATATATATATATATATATATATATATATATAGGGATGTTGAATGATTAAAATTTTTAATCAAATTAATCACGGCTTCAAAATTAATTTAATCATGATTAATCACCATTCGAAGTATGTCCAAAATATGCATGTTTTCGGAAAAAACAACAGAATCTGTGAAAAAAATAACCATATATCTTTAAAATATTTATTAAAATAGGCGATCTACAAGCCCTCAATGCTTGTAGATCCTCCAGCTATACTCTAAGGCTCTGGTTACAGGGAGACACAGCTATAAGTCTCCGTAAAACCATGCTCTACCCATTTCTTTCAATGAGAAAATGCTTAGTGGGTCGAGTGAGTGTGCACATGAGTTAATTGCGTTAATATTTTTTAATCAGATTAATCCACAAAATTAATTTAATCCCATTAACTTTTTTCAACAGCCTTAATATATATATATATATATATATATATATATATATATATATATATATATATATATATATATATATATATATATATGTGTGTGTGTGTGTATACACACACACACATGTTGAGCTAAGAAGTTGCCCATAATACCTTTAATTAAGTGAAATCACTAAATATAGCCTTAAAAACTAAATGCCAAACAAGGTGTGCCTGTACACGCTTGCAGCACGGCCTAAAGTGACACACTACTCAGTATTATATGGATGGAGTGGTTCAAATGGTAGGGATGCTGTAGTGTATTTGTAACACATTTCGCTGGGAAACACATTGGAACACAGCCGCAAGGACCCCTGTGGGTCACAGGACTCTGTGAGGGGGTGTGACAGTGACAGCTCAGTGGGGGGGGTGGAGGTGGGGGGGTTCATTGGTGGGTGGTCTCATCTCATCTCCACCAATCCGTTTCATGAGGAGGGAGGGAGGGAGGGGGCGGCGGTCCGTTCTCAGCGGGACCGCGCCGTCTCTCTGCGGCCGACTCCTTTAATCTTTCTGAATCATTCATAGAGAGGGAGGGAGGGAGAGAGAAAGGGGATGAGCGATACGCTGCTGCACAACAAGCGGTCCTGTTAGCGAGCAGCGCACTACAGTATATACTGTAACGTCGATAACCTGCACGGGGTGAAAGACGTGCTGCACCGCCACCGCACTAGACATTATGAGTGAATGTTTTAATAAAATAAAAATAAAAGGGATGTGTTGTTGGGAAAGTGAATTATAGTGCACTCGCTGCTAATCTCTAATGCACAGTAAACAGGCTGTTCAGGGGTGTCCCTCGGCAGGCAGTCGGCAGCCTTGACATTTACACTTCCCCCGTATAAAAGCGCAGAGTAACTAGTAATGTGATTAGCTGCTGTAGCCTCCATGGCCAATAGGCAAATCTGCTTCAGAGTTTTCATTATTCTTCTTCCATAGGGCTTGGCTTGTCTCTAATGCAAGGTTTTGGCCGACTACCTGGAATCACAAGCACAACCACCCATGCATACATAACAATCGCTGTGTGTGTATGCTTGCATGGAGTGGTGTGGTATATAAAAATTGATTAACTGAAGATTCTTACATACAGACAGATCTAACATGACTGTAAATTTCAGGTCACCAGAGTCTTGTTTTTTTTGCTACAGTTCAGTAAAGTTACGTTGAAGTGTAGCCTAGAAGAGTCCACTCTGTATCTAACACGGTTTACACACCTTGGTGAACCCATCCATGTTATCATGCAGGAGATAAGTCCGTTTCTCCAGAGGAACCACAGTCATCACCTCATGGGGCGGATCTAGGCATGGGCATGGGGGGGCAATGCCCCCCTAAATACCCAGTCTGCCCCCCCAAACACGATGACATGCAAAAAAACAACCCAAGATATTTCAAATTAAAGTGCTTATATTTAAAATGATTTGAAACACTACTAAACCAAAGCATTTCATCATTGAAAACAGAAAACTCTCTGAGTCAGACCTTTAGCTTCATGCATGCTGCGTGTCTGTTGCAACTTCAACAACAACTGATGTTATTGATGCTTTACTTGACTAATAAAAGTCCTGTAACCCATACCATTTTCTCTTGCCCCTCTAACATGTTCTCTTGCCCACCAAATGGGACATGTTACATCTGCCCCTGCATCACCTCTCTGTATTAATCCAGTGTCCAGTGTTTATTTTGTATTTTTCTTTAGCTGATGTGATTCATCTGCAACTGATTTAACACAGCAGATTAATGACTCCATCGATTCACTTGTTCAGAAAAGACAAGATATTTTATAACATAAAACTCACCTGGATATAGTTTCATATCTTTTGCATCTTTGTGACAGGCTTAAACATGAGTCATTATAATAGCGATGCTGGATAAAACCAGGCTTGTTTCTATTCCATGTTAACTTGGAAAATCAACAATGGCGGACATTGTAAACGAAGTGGAAATGAAAATTTGGAACTGAAGACTGAAGCAGAGGAGAATTATACTAAGCAATGGCAATTTGCATTAAAGCTCTCATATGATATGAAAGACTGACTGTTGAAACGTGGTTATTTGTGGGGATAGAAAACACACATGGGAGCACAAAAAACAGTAAAACATGTGGAATTTCATGTTACTTCCCCTTTAAGACATGTTGTTTCCAAAATAAGGGAGCGTTCCGTTATTTCAAGCGAGGGATGGTCTGTTGGCAGCCCTGCTCTAACGTATTGTAGCCCCTTTAAACGGGCGATTGTCTTGGTCTCTGCCTCACAGTGGGGAGAGGGAGAGAGAGAGAGAGAGAGGGATTCTTTCTTCCTTTATTTCTTTCAGGTGCTGAACAATTGGAGAATTGCCACTTTGGTGGGTTTTCTTTAGCCATTACTGGACATCTGGGGCTGTTTCCCCATGATTCCCCCGGATAGACGGCAATTGGCTGTACTGTCGCCCCTGCAGCTCCCGTGTGTGTGTGGGGGTGGGGGGGCAGCCGAATCACCCCCCCCCCCCCCTCCTCTGCCTGTTCTCTTCCAAGATTCACCGATTACATTACTCACTGGCAGAAGCAGAGGTGGAGAGAGAGGGAGGGAGAGAGAGAGAGAGAGAGAGAGAGAGAGAGAGAGAGAGAGAGAGAGAGAGAGAGAGAGAGAGAGAGAGAGAGAGAGAGAGAGAGAGAGAGAGAGAGAGAGAGAGAGCTGGGTGGCAAATCTGGCAATGTGAGTGTCTGGAAGAGCAACGGCTTCAGAACATTGTGACTGGGGGTGCTAGGGGCTACTGCCGATTTCGAGGAGGGGGCTAACTCATCTTCATTTACATAGAAGTCAGTCAGTTGTGGTGAAGCGGTTACCCCCACCACCACCACCATCACCAGGGCCGGATCTAGGCATGGGTATGGGGGGGGGGGCAATGCCCCACCTAAATTCCCCGACTGCCCCACCAAACAAGATGGCATGCAAAATGCAAACAACCCAAATTTCAAGATATTTCAAATGTATTTAAAATGATTTCAAACACTAAACCAACACCCTTTCAATGTTATTGTTGATGCTTACTTGCCTATAAGTCCTGTACAACATAACCCCCCCCCCACACACACACACACACACACACACACATTCCAGACCAGCTGTCCCTGGTCTGGAATGTGCCTGTCTGTGTGCCTAGATCAGTTCTAAACCTTTTGAGGCCATGAACCCCTTCTAAAAGAATCTACAGTATTTGAACTAGAGACACCCTAAAATAATCATATTTGTACAGGGAGAACCCCTAAAATAATCATATTTGAACTGGAGACCTCGTAAAATAAACATATTTGAACTGGAGACCCCCTAAAATAATCATTTGTATACTTGTTTGTACTGGAGACGGCCTAAAAGAATGATTATTTTAAGTGCAGGGGCGTGCAGTGCACCTCCCACACCCCCATTAGCACTTGGAACGTAGGCGTTGAGTCATGAGACACATTGGCCTTCTTTTATTGATGGAGTGGAAATGCTGCCTTAAATTCGAGTGTGTATTTTGAACGCCCACTTTGCTGTGGCATTCATCAAGGGAAACTACTGATGTTATAACAGCAATCACTAGACGTTATAGGATATAGGATATATGTGGAACTTGCGTTGGAGTTGCCCAGATGCACGTTGGTGAGAGGAATATCTGCGATTGGTAGAATGCATATAAGACAGGGGTTTTCAACCTTTTTGATACCAGGTCCCACCATTTATTCAGCATTTGGACCACCATTTGAGGACATTTTAGCCCCACAGACCCCAAAACTAAAGATTTCTTTTGCTTTTGTCCATTTTCTAGTTGTGTAGACTGTGTAGGCAAATTCAGATGGTGAATATTTTAACTCTTGAGAGTGTAAAAATGAAACCAAACGGAACCGCAAGGGTCCATTTGGTTTCATTTTTACGTTCTCAAGAGTTACACTGGTTAACCAGCTTAGCTGGGGACCACCTGGAACCCTCTCAGGAACCACTGGTGGTCCCCGGACCACCTGTTCAAAACCCCTGATATAATAGGTCTTTTCTTTTTTTTTCGTATCATACCTTATTCTCTGTTATTGGTATTAGGTATGGTATCAGGGCCGGATCTAGAGGGGGGGCAGGGGTGGGCAGAGCCCACGCAAATGTGCATCCTGCCCACCCGATGAAAGGATGAAAGGTCCGAGGACCACCAGTGGTTGTGAGAGGTCCAGGTGGTCACTAGCTAAGTGGAGGAAAGTTGGTTAACCAGATGTAACTCATTGAGAGCGTCAAAATGAAACATTTTTACACTCTCAAGAGTTAAAATAATCATCATCTGAATTAGCCCAAGTCTACACAACTAGAGAATGTAGAAGATTAATGGTCATTTTGATCTGTAGGTTTGTCTGTTTTGGTTCCCAAATTCAGCCTGGAATTGTGGACAAAAACAAAAGAAATCTTTAGTTTTGGGTCTGTGGGTATATAATGTCATCAAATTGTGGTCCGTGGCTCAAATGCCGGATAAATAGTGGGCCCTGGACTGGTGTCAAAAAGATTGAAAACCACCACTGGGCAACTGGAGTTGCCCATCCTGCCATTCTTCCTGCCCACCCTAGTAGGGCTCTATAAATCCGGCCCTGCATGGTATCGGTATCGGTTAACAGAATTGTGACGTTGAGATTGGAAATGAAAACAAGGTACATTCCTAATTAAGAGGTACAGGCGATGAAAGAAATGAAAGTCTACGAGTGCAATGTGCGATCCAGTGGATTTGACAACAGCTAACAAGATCAGGTTAGGCTCCCCGCGGTCACAAAAGTGTCAGATACGACCCAGCTAATGTTTCTATTTAACTTTTCTGTTTAGCCGAGATCCGGACACGTAGGGCACCAGGTCGCCAAGGGGGGCGCTGCGTAGCAAAACAACATGCAGACAAGAAAAATTGCACAAAAACCTCTAATATAGCCAAAATGGGGCGTGCGTGGGCAACTTCTACAGAGCCTGCTTTAATTGGGCTCTGAGAGCATTGTAAGAAGGCACTGCTTTAACCTTGGCACACATCTATTGGTTCCTAGGCAGACGTGTTTTTTAAACTTTTCCATCCAGTAGATTTTCTGTGGTCTGGACAGGGGCGGATGTAACATTCCCCAATTGGGGAGTTGTCAAGAGAAAATGGTATGCGGGTGACTTAATCACCTGTAGCGCGAATGCCGCACCCATACCATTTTCGGTTAAACGCCTTTTTTAGGTAAGTAAAGCATCAATAATCAATAATAACATCAATTGTTGTTGAAGTTGCAACCGACACGCAGCATGCATAAAGCTAAAGATCTGACTCAGAGAGTTTTCTGTTTTCAATGATGAAATGCTGTTGGTTCAGTGGTGCCACAATTGTAGTTAGCTAGTAGCAGTAGTAGTGTTTCAAATCATTTTAAATATAGGCACTTTAATTTGAAATATGTTGGGTTGTTTTGCATGCCATCGTGTTAGTTAGCAGCGTCATTATTATGCTAATGCTAATGCATTAGCATAATAATGACAACAACGTTGTCTGCTTTCCCAATATTGATATGGGTGGGTATGAACCAATCACAGTGAAGACTGCTGCTTTGATCACGCCCATCCCAGAAACTGCTGTAGTAGAGAGGGACTTCAGTCTGAATAATGAAGTGAAACGGAATGACAATTCAGACTGAAGTCAGGCTAGAAAACCCCAGAGAAAACCCCAGACTACAGAAAAATCCACTGAATGTTCAAGGTTCGGGTTTTCCAGATGGAATTGACATCATAAAGCCTAGAGAAAGAAAAAATAAAGAAAATGAACGTCACACAAAAAAAACCTTAAGCATCACGAAAAAAGGCTGCGGTCACGACAGCCCTGTTTATTTGTTTGACACAATCTATATAGGCACGTGTGATGATGTGCATTATGTGCATTACTTACGCGAAAAGAGCTGATGTGGCTGAGAACAAAATACTGCATATATAACTAGGTACCAGCAGGTACAGAAGAGAGAAAAAACTGCACCCAGCGGCCCCAAATATTCCAAGCTGAAATCAAGGCGCTGATGGTTCCACACTTCGCTGAATGCCGCCTGCTGTGCCTGTGATCTGGGATGTACGGTTGGCATATCTTCAGTGCACAGCGACGTACTGTACATATATAAAAAGGCACTATCACTGCATGAGTTACGGATAGAAGCTCTTCAGTCAGCCACTGGATGACAGTGTTGGATGTAACAAGTATGATTACTACTAATGTTACTAATATTACTCAGGGGTGGATGTAACATTTCCCAATTGGGGGGGCAGGAGAAAATGGTGTGGGGGAGGCTTTGCGGCCCGGGCGATGAAGCCGCACCCATACCATTTTTGGTTACAGGACTTTTATTAGTCAACTAAGCAACATCAGTTGTTGTTGAAGTTGCAACAGACATGCATGCATAAAGCTAAAGGTCTGACTCAGAGAGTTTTCTGTTTTCAATGATGAAATGCTGTTGGTTTAGTGGTGGCACAACACAACTGTAGTTAGTTAGTAGCAGTAGTAGTCATTTTAAATATAGGCACATTCATTTGAAATATCTAGGGTCGTTTTGCATGCCATCGTGTTTGGGCAGTCAGGGCATTTCATGCCTAGATCCGCCCCTGATATTACTAGTTTTGTACGTAACAAGTAATAGGCTACTAGTAATAGTAACTAGGTTATGTCATACAAAACAGTAATAATATTACAGTTTAGTCTAATTGCCAGCCCCATAGAGCCCCACTGTGAACAGACATTTTCAGTACACCAAGGTTTTTTTTTTTTGTTAGAAATGTTGAATCGGGGGTCCCCAGGATGTAGAATCTGCCATTCTGGCAAATGGACTAGTTACTCCTACTAATATTACTAGTTACTTTCATCATGCTGTTGCTGTCAAGATTTCAAGGGGAGGGGAGGATTGGGCTCTAATTCAACCTCCTTTTTTCAATACATAATCCATGATAATGAGGTATGTCGAATCCCCCAGATACAATATGTAAATATGCAAGGATTTCTCTCTCCACAGACGTTGTAAATAAAACAACGACCTCCTCTGCATGGATGCAAAAACTGATAATGAAATACCTGGTGGAGATTAAACGGCTTGGCCTTACAGTGCAGCCGCACACGGAGATATACAGTACAATCATCTAGCCAAATATCACACATGGGACACCAGAGCCAGATCATAGTAAGTATGTGTGTGTGTGTGTGTGTGTGTGTGTGTGTGTGTGTGTGTGTGTGTGTGTGTGTGTGTGTGTGTGTGTGTGTGTGTGTGTGTGTGTGTGTGTGTGTGTGTGTGTGTGTGTGTGTGTGTGTGTGTGTGTGTGTGTGTGTGTGGGCCCCCCCCCCACACAGACATCAGAACATTCGTATAGGTAAGGGGGGTGGGCTCGCCTTTGTGGAACAGCCTATGGGCATCCAGCTTACATAATAACTACAACCATGTCATTATTCTAAAGATCATTTACTTAATGTGCAGCTTTGGTTTCTCGCTCCACAGTAAACAATCCGGCATATGGTGCAGTCATTTAATGCATCGTATGTATACACGTAAAGGACAATTTAACTCTTAGTAGTCTTGATCCCATTAGGCTCAATAATAATGAGATCATTTATACATTTTGGGGGTGTCGTGGTCTGAAATGGTTACGCCACACTGTGGTACACCGTCACCACTCATACTGCTATAGGAGGGTATGCATTTATACACACTGACATTTCTTTGAACAATGACTAAGTCCAGGTTATATCATGCTGCCATTATATCACATCTAAAGAGGTTATATTTATATCCTCTTACTAAAGTGTGTTCAGTGCTCGAAGGATGTCAGTCTCAAACCACTTTGCTCTGGATGAGTATATACCGGTGGTTATGAATTTGCGAAGAGCTCAAAGGTTATTGTGTTCGTATTTTTCCACTTGTGTTGTGGAGTAGGTTATTTTTCTGTACAGAATCTTACACTGATTTTTGCAGTAAAAACTGATTTTGCTGCATAGTGGGGTCACCTGGAACCCATTCAAGACCCTTGGACGAGTTGTGCACACAAACATTGTAGTGCACACAACACAAACAGTGAAACTCTGCAAAACACATACTGTACAGCTCATTATTTTTGAAAACTCACTCACTCACTTCACTCACTCTTTGCGACCTGTGCTTTTGAGAAGTCGAGGGCCGACAATACAAGCGGATGTATGTGGACGTGAACTAGTGAAATTGCCTCTCCATAACTAGTAGCTACTAGCTACTCAGTTAAAAATGCACTGCATTATTTGCAAACATCTAGATCTGCTACAAATAGGGTGACCAGACGTACCTCTTGGTGTATGACAGTCAGTCACTCTTTTCCAAGACTTTTCAGGTGAAATGAGTTTGTGACTGACAGGCATCAGAGGACCACTATAGTTCCACACTCACTCCATTGGACCACTATAGTTCCACACTCACTCCATTGGACCACTATAGTTCCACACTCACTCCATTGGACCACTATAGTTCCACACTCACTCCATTGGACCACTATAGCTCCACACTCACTCCATTGGACCACTATAGTTCCACACTCACTCCATTGGACCACTATAGTTCCACACTAACTCCAGAAGATCACTATAGTTTCACACTCACTCCAGAGGGTCTCGTTGCACATACTGTCACAGCAAAAACAGCAGATCTATGAGCTCAAAATGTGTCGCTTTGTGGCACATTTTGAGTTCAGAGATTTCCATTTCTGCTATATTCGAATTTCGTCCCGTTTCCGCTCTTGTCCCACACATGCATACAATACATCTGTCCCTGGAAACTGCCACGCGCCCCATAACGGTGCACCAACCTCCCTTGCCCCAGGCCTTTTGTTTTTATGTTATTTTTTTCAACCAAAATACCTGGTGTTCCTGAGGATATAGTGACCCCATGGCCTTTACCCACATAAAGGCCATGGGGTCATGTACATGAACACTATTGATTGTGGCAACTTCCATGACCTTTATGACCTGTTGCATAAGTTTAGGGCATAACTTTCACTTGCACACCTATAGGATAGGTGTGCAATCTCAATCTCATATTGTATTCAATTAAATGTCAATGTAATGGGTCTCGCTACACACTTTGCGACACAAGCCTCTGCTTGGAAAACACTCATCTCACTCAAGCGGATGTCCTTGAGCAGGAAACAAGGCAACAACAAGTCTAGACTACCTCTCATACAAACCACCAAGAGGAGATATACATGAAAGATGAAAAAGAAAGAAAAGGGAATAAAATGCCAGAAAAGAATCAACAATATGAAAGGTCCTTAAAGGGGAATTCCACCTATTTGCAAGCGTCTCATTGCAAAATGTGAAGTTCTTGGAGGGCTCCTGTTTAACTGCTTTACTAAACTTTTTAAATGGACCCGCAAGGGTCCATTTGGTTTCATTTTTACGTTCTCAAAGAGTTACATCTGGTTAACCAACTCTTCAACACACACACACCCACACCCACACACACACATACACACACACACACACTAAACCCACAGGGAGAGGATTTGCGGTGCAGAGAGAGGCAGACAGACAGCAGAAAGTGTCATCTCTTTCTAAATAAAGTGAGCGACAGACAGTGGCCTGGAGGTGGCAGAGCTCATTGATTGAGCTGCAGCAGACATGTTGTTATCAGAGAGTGGCTGATAGAAGTCAGCCTGGTGTGTCCTTCAAGCTCACACCGCACCGTAAACTGAGAGGGAAAAATGCCACGGCTCACTGCTAAAGCAAAAATAAGGCTGTTGTAAAGTGTTTTAAAACCAATGTGCATCTTACTCTTGAGTAAAAAGGTACTCAAGGATTTTTTGGAGAGCACAGCGATTTTTTCTTTTGTTGTATTTCAATTTCTACATCTCAGAAGCAAGTAATGTACTTGTATAATGCACAACATATAATGTAAAACAGTATGCTCACCTCACGTCATAATGCAATGCATTGTGAGGTTCAAACCTCAAAAAATGCAAATCGTTTAACACTCCTGCCCTGTTGGTCATGTCATGGTAATGCTATTTTATCGTTTATATCAGTGTTTTTCAACCTTTTTCATACCAGGGCCCACTATTTATTCTGTATTTTAGCCACGGGCCACCGTTTGTTTAGTCAGACCCAAAACTAAGGATTTTCAAGTTTGTGTCCACAATTTAAGAGATATAACTGGCAAAACGGTCAATATAACAGTTCTTCTACATGTTCTAATTGCGTACATTCTTGAAAATAAGTAATTCAGATGGGTAAACATAATTTAACTCTTCAGTGTAAAATTTTCCACTATCAAGAGTTACAGACCTAAAACGGTCTATTTGGTTACCAACTGTCCACCACTTAGCTGGGGACCACCTGGAGTTCTCTGGACCACCTGGAGTTCTCTGGACCACTGGTTGAAAACCTCTGCTTCATATACAGTACATAGCTAGTGGCCTTGTCGGAAAGGGCTAAAAACTGCCAAACACCTGGGTGGATTGAGTGGTGTTAAGTGTTAAAAGAGGCCTGAAAATCCACCTTTCAGCAAGCCAAAGGGAGAGGAAACTATTATGGTTCTCCAAGTTCATTCAACTATCCTCGACAACGCAAAGGTCAAAACACAATGCATTTCATGGAAAGGGTTTTAGTCATCAACTCAGTAGCCTGGTCTAGCCCTCAAAGATTTTGGCCTTGGGGGGCGGGGGTGTCGTGGGATCCACACGGCGGAAGTGCTGCGCTCTGATTTGATCTCACTAACGTGTCGTCATCTCCGGCCCCTCCCGCGCCCGTCCACTGCTGTTCTACGTCACATCATTTAGAGCGACGCCCACCCCGGAAGGTTGACACGCCCCTCAAGGCCATTTTCCAACGCGCGTTAGTCCAGGCTTTCCGTTTTCGCGCAAGGCGGACGAAAATGAAAGCCTGGGTGTCGAGGCTATCAACTCAGTGACAGAATGAATGAAATGGTTTGAGACTTACAACTTTGCTCCGATTCGTCGGAGGAGTCGGGGCAGTCTGGTTCTCCGTCACAGAGCCAGGCCTCCGGGATGCATGTGGACGCCTCGTCCTCACACTGAAACTCCCCTACGTCACACAAGATGGCGTCTGGATGGAGGAACAGGATGGACACAGAGAGAGAGAGACAGAGAGAGATGTGATGTTGAGGTGATGGGAATGAAGAGGGTGCTCCACATGTTTGATATAGCAAAACAAACATGCGTTTCAATTGGTGCTATGAAGAGCTGTGGGATCAACCTGAAGAGCTATGGGGGGTCAATGATATGGATGAATTATTGATGGGAGGTTTAAGCGAGTGATATTTAATGGTGTGTCGATGTCAGGCCATATAACCTCTAATCCAAATAGTCTCGGTGGCCCTTCCTTACCCAGCAAACACGGATAGGACCGCAACGGATTGGATCAAGGCAATCCAAGACGAGTCAAATCTGGCCCCAGAATATCACATATCAGGGGCGGATCTAGGCATGGGGGGGGGGGGGGGGGCATGCCCCTCTAAATGCCCTGACTGACCCACCAAACACAATGGCATGCAAAACAACCAGATAACAACAAGATATTTCGAATTGCTTATATTTAAAATGATTTGAAACCCTACCCTACTACTGGTACTAACTAACTACAGCTGTGGCACCGCTAAACCAAAAGCATTTCATCATTGAAAACAGAAAACTTTAGCTTTATGCATGCTGCGTGTCTGTTGCAACTTCCACAACAACTGATGTTATTATTGATGCTTTACTTGCCTAATAAAAGTCCTGTAGCCAAAAATGGTATGGGTGCGGCTTCATCGCCCATTGCGCGAAGTGACACGGGCGATGAAGTTGCCCCCATACCATGACACATATCGAGTCCACTGACTGGACGTACCTGGATGAATCAGAAAGAATCAGATTGAGGCCAGACTACCTTAAATCAATCATAACTAGCCAGATCTGACCGCTAAATAGCTTAGATATAGCTTTGTTATTTAAATTGGTGAACTGAAGAGTTCCTGGAAATTCCGTAAAGATCATCCCCATATTGGCTCCTAAAGTGATCTTTACGTCATTTCCACGACATCTTCACCAATTTAAATAAAGCATCACGTTTCAGGAACGTTGAAAGTACAAAGTCTGTAGTGTACTTTCAAGTGGCATCACTATTCTTAGCATTTCATTATAAGCAACTATTGACAATTTCCCCCAGCCAAGGTGATGAGGCTCCTTGTGCCTTCTGTTCAGGTAGTGTTGCCATGTCTGCTTATTATTAGCAACATTTGACTCTTTTTTTCTGTAAAGTCATTTGTAAATGAAACCCTAGATGTTTGAAAAGTATTCCAGCAATTTCAATTTATTCTCATTGTGTTTTTAAATAGCATGTGCACAACCTCACAATGTGTTGCTGTGAGCTTGTAGATCAGCTATTTTCATGTGTGCTCGATTTCACATACCTGGCCACTTGTTTCTCTTGCAAATCTGGCAACAAATCAAGAGATAACAGGAACTCATGCACACCCACAAACGCAAAGACTTATGGGTTGTAGAAAAGTTGTGAATAGGCTTCAGAACAAACAGCAGCAGCACTGTACAGATATCTGAGTTTTAACACAAGCGTTGGATGGTGTGACCTTCTCCAGGCATACAAGGACAAGTGCATGCAGCAGTAGGACTACATAACAGGCCCCAGCAGTGTTGTCACTTGATCACCAATGCAAGACACCTGTGCCCAGAATTCCAGTGACTACGCAGACATCAAGGGAATTGTAGTCCCAAATGTAGTGCACACAGGAGGTCATACGCTTACCGTCAGGGGAGTTGAGGAACTAGCGACTACAATGCTCTAATATAATATAAGATTTGTCCTCTGAGACACCAATATATGTGTACAAATTAAACACACAACCATACAGAGAATTCAGACTCTGAGATAATGCTATTCAAATGCAATGGATAGAATGGGTGCGGGGGCTTTTTTTTTTTTTTTTTTTTTCAAAATGGCTGCGCCAATTTAGTCCCAAATGAAATCCAACAAAAGGATGATCGGCAAACCATACGTTCGAATTAAAAGATTGGATAATAGAATAGATTGGAGAATAGAATCGGAGAATTGCCGTGTTCTTCGAGCTTGGCGCAGGGGACGGCAGGACGGTAAGTAGGGGCTACAAGTTCTCCCATCAAGTTTTCCCATCATCTAAACCAGGGTTCTTCAACAGGTGGTCCGGGCACCACCAGTGGTCCTTGAGAGGGTTCCAGGTGGTCCCCAGCTAAGTTGCTTAAACAGATGTAACTCTTGAGAACGTAATATATTCATCATGTGAATTAGTCCAAATCTACACAACTAAAGGATTAATGGTCATGGCCAGAAGCAAAAGAAATCTTTAGTTTGGGGGTCCGTGGGGCTGAAATTTTGTCAAATGGTGGTCCATGACTCAAATGCTGAATAAATGGTGGGCTCTGGGATGAAAAAGGTTGAAAACACAGTATTCCCATCGTCTAAACGCTCGTCCGCTTGCTGATGGGTGTGTCCCTTGCGTCATAGTATACGTGTGCAATGTGGTCTCGAAGCACATGGTGCACACTAGAGTTCTCAACGGGCCTGAAAATTGAGGCCCGGCCCTAAGTGGGCCCTAACTGATCAGGCCCAAAGCCCCGTCCGGCCCGACCAATTAGTATAGTTTTTAGGCCCGACCCAGCCCTACAATGTCAGTTCGGGTCGGGCCTGGTCGGGTTTAGGTAGAATTTCAGCAATCTACACAGAGTAAAAGTGAAAATGCCAATCAGCACCATCTTCATAAGACGTAAATACACAGACAGACAAAACAGAACTATTATTTTTATCATAATAAAATAAATCAATATATATTGCTTTTTTCATGGAGCCCTAAGCCCGATCCGGCCTTACTGATCTGCATACATTTTAGGGCCGAGCCCGACCCTAAAATGTCGGGTCGGGCCGGGTCTGGTCGGGTTCGGGCAGTTTGAGAACTCTAGTGCACACAGTGCGATGCGTTGTGAGTGTGGACACTAAGGGGTAAACGTTAATGAATACGGAAACGCGAGGGACACGTTGATAATAACACAATAATCCTGCTAATATCAGAGGGAACGCGAGAACAGGCACAGCGCTTCTTCTTTCACCTGACAGTATATCCCCATTAATTCTTGTTTCTTTTTTTTTTCATACGTTACAACAGCCAAAGAAAAAACAACTCATGTTTTTTTGACCTCTTGTGCATGTATTCGACTACGAAGTAATAATTCATCCTTTTGACATGGAGGGGGGGGCATAGCATAGTCTTTCTTACTGCCAAAGTGAGACAGTGTATAACTTGGCCGGCCAGTGTAGCTCTGACAGCTGTTCTCATCGAACAAAGGCATAATGTCCTTTGCCTCTTGGCAAACTGCTATACGCGGTAGTCTGCGGGCAAAGTTTGTTCTTATCCGTCCGCCTCCTTAATTGGGCCACGTACATTCATCCGAGTGGTGGGGAAAGTATTCTAATGTTTTATTTAAGTAAACGTATCAAGACTGCACTGTAGAACCATTCTCATTACGAAGTCTGAGATATCAAATTTTCCTTGCCCCGGGTAAAAGTTCTGATGTGTTAATTGGCATCGTATTGAATGAAAATGTCGTGTTTGCATCTAAAATGCGTAGAAAATATTGCTTTGAGCTTGTATGACTAGTGAGTCTGTATAACTAGTAGATCCGTGTGGATTTGGCAGCAAGGTAAAATCACCATACCCACGTGGGTTTGAGATTCTAATTGGTAAAGGGCTCATTTTGAAATGCACCCTAAACACACTGGTGTGTTCCAATGGGCTCCGTTGTCCGTTTGTTTATTCAGTGCATTTGGTGCGTGGACGTTCGAAAATACCATATGCCATATTTAGGTTCATAAATAAGGCACACTGAATGCACTCAGTGATGTCGATGCCCACTTCAACCGAACGCAGACAAAAATAGCGTTTGCTTTTGAATTGCCCAAGCTCTCTGTGTTTTTGTCATCAAATTTAAACTTCACAAGCGGTACCTCTGTCCTAATTAGTCTTTGTTGTCTGTTTGTTGTCTTCGTTGTCTGTTTTTCAAATGTTTGTATGAGTCATTTTGTCAAAATGATGTATGATGCCTGAAGGAGGTCTGGAGGGAGCGAAACATCGCTTTGAAATAAGTCATTACTCTTGTACCGAGCAGATAGCAGTGTGTGGGGGTATCTTTTGCTTTTTAGAATTGCCCAAACTGCAAGTGCACATACAGTATAAATGGAGGAGTCTGCTATAAACACAACACGAGAGATAGAGCTAAACACAACACAAGACAACCAAGAAGTTTGGTGAAAAGTTCAGTCGCGTGGGAGAAACTTGGGATCCAGCTTAGATGGTTCGGGCATCCGGTTAGGATGCCTCTCAAACGTCTCCCTTTAGGGAGATCCTCGATGACCGTGGGCCTCAGCGCCACAACGAGGACCAGATGGAGAGCTTGCATCAACTCTCCTGATCCCCCAGGAGGAAGTTGCTAATGTTGCTCTGGAAAAGGGAAGTCTGGAGCTCTATGGCGGAAATGTTCCCCCCGCGACCCGACCAGGGGCGGATCTAGGCATGGGCATGGGCATGGGGGGGCAATGCCCCCCTAAATGCCAGACTGCCCCACCAAATATGATCGCATGCAAAACAACCCAAGATATTTCAAATTAAAGTGCTTATATTTAAAATGATTTGAAACACTACTACTGCTACTAACTAACTACAGCTGTGTCACCACTAAACCAACAGCATTTCATCATTGAAAGTCAGACAGGCATGCTGTGTGTTTGTTGCAACTTCAACAACAACTGATGTTATTATTGATGCTTTACTTGCCTAATAAAAGTCCTGTAACCGAAAATGGTATGGGTGCCGCCCCCATACCATTTTCTCTTGCCCCCTCCCCCCCCACCCCACAATTGGAAAATGTTACATCCGCCCCTGAACCCGACAATGGATAAGAGTTTGAAGATTGATGGATGGACAAGATCACCGCAATGGCATCGGAATTTGGTATCGGCCAACACAGAAATCGGATCTGGAATGAAAAGTGTATCGGGACACTCTTACTTTAAACCTCTGCTGTCAGCCAACGTCCTTTCCCCCCCAGGGACGGGGGGACAGGGGGGGACGGGGTTGGAGACGGGGGGGTAGCAGCAGAAAGCGTGGTCAACTAAAAAGTCATCACATCGTCTCAGTGTTGCAGGCATCTGTCACAGTGTTGACATGCGTTCTGCCGGCAGCCATCAGAGGCTCTTGCTCCCTCCCTCCCTCCCTCCATCATCGGGGGTGAGAGTGACACAGGCTTCCGCTAAAGACTTGACACTGCCAGTGTGACCTGCGTGCTACCCCCCCTCTCTCCTCACTCCAGGAAGCAAAGCCATTTGTTTCAAAGCTTAACCCATATTCACCGAGACCCGATTCTACAAATGTCTTCTGAATCCTGACAGTTTTCTGACGGTGGTCCTCGATATTTAATGTCAAGGACATGAGGCCCAAATCATCTGTATACGGACGCCTACCGACCCCCATCTGAAAAATGTGTCGTTCCAGGGACCCTGACTAGAAGCAAACTATAATTATGACAGAATATTCAATGACGTGTGCCCATTTCCATGATTACTGTGTTAACGGGTAATTACCGACACTAGATAAAATCATAACCACCATAAGCCTCAAGGTGTGATGGTACAATTTGGGAGTATACAGTAATATACTGTAATATAACAGGTGTGATGGTACAATTAGCTCTTCACTAAGTCTCTCCCCAATCTGTCCTTGCCAGTTGCTGAACTATTTGCATTGGCCTTGGACAGTCACTTAATCCCACCCCAGAGGGTAGGGTTTTGGGTATGGATAAATCGTGAATGTGTGTGTGTGTTCGTGTGTGCGTCTATTAAACTTTTTGTTTTTTTTTCTTCTTCTTCTTTCTTTTCTTTTCTTGGGACTGGTGTCTAAAGGGGAGGCATTATAAGCCTTGTGCTTCAGCCAACCTCCTTTTTGGTCTATTACCAGAAACTTATGATCAAGAATAATGTTATATGTTCATCCTGCGACCAAAATAAACTAAACTGAACTGAACTGAACTGAACTGAATCTACCAACATTTGCTGGTAAGTTAAAAAGTACTTTCCTGTGATATACACAGCCATATTCATTTTTGTGCAGTGTAGCCAATGTGCCACTCGCTAGCTAAATAAAATAATAAAATAATTTTAATGCTGTTAATAGCTAAAGCTAGCTCATTCCTAAAACACCAAACGCACAGAACGAGTTAACGAGTTACTCAAACAGGTGCAGGCACATCCCCACCCCACCCACACAATTCATGTTTTCCTCCTCACCCTCTTGTAGTTCAAAACCCAGGCTCCCCGCAGGGGTGTTGTCAAGAGTGTCCTTGAGCAAGGCAACTGAACCCCCTAATTGCTCCCGATGAGCGGTCTGGTGCCTGGCATCATGGTTTTCTGTTGGTGTGAGTGTGAACTCTATATGCATTGTAAAGCGCTTTGGAGAAAACGATATAGGCAGTCTATTTACCATATCTCTTTTTCTTCCCTCTCCCACTTCCATTTCTCTCCCAGTGTGTTTCCAAATCATTACTGGTGGGAGTGTGGTTGTGATGTGTGTGTGGGAGGGCAGTTCTGTTCGGTTGGCAGCTAGTATTAGCCATTAAAGAATTGCAGATTTACAAGCTCATATGGCGCCACTCAGTGGCATGATATGAGCTTGTATTTTTTGGAAAATCGTGAAAACATTATGGTGCAAATCTTTGAATATTATTTTCTGTCAGAGCAAACGTTAGTAACTCAAATCTTTGCTTCTCCATATGGTGTCAGGAACTACGTAGAATGGTGTCAGAAAACTAGAATGTAGTGTGGGAAACTGGAATCTAGCGTTAGGAACTACAACTGTAGAACCTAGTGTCAGAAGCTAGAATCTAGCATCATAGAATATAGTGTCAGAAAACTAAAAACTAGTGTCATAAACTAGAATTTAGAAACAGAAAACTAAAATCTGGTGTCAGAAACTAGAATCTAGCATCAGAAAAAATAGAATCTAATGTCAGAAAATAGAATTTAGCGTCAGAAAACTGAAATATAGTGTCAGAAACTACATGTAGAATCAAGCATCAGGAAACTGGTGTCAGAAACTAGAATCTTCAGCCGTGTTTGAATGGTGCATGGTGGTGATAATTCAACGCACCACTGGCTCCCCCATAACACCTCCCCTGAGCACCCCCACCCCCCCCCCCCCCCCCCCGCACCCCCTGCCAGGCACCCTCCAGCACATTCACTACCCAGGGAAACCACATCTGAAAAGGTCAAACATCTCATCCATTCAACTTCGTCTTCTCATTCCCAGTGACGCAATCTATTTGAAATCCGGGCGGTTTTCACTCAAGGTCTCATTTGACACTACTACCAAGCGCTTTATGTGATTTTTTTAGAACACAGGGAGTTTTCACGACCGTTAACACAGAGACCTTTGGACAGTTATGGACGCATAGAAGGAAGGAGCGATAAGAAATCTTCAGCTGTACTTTTGATGAAAGCAACCAACAAAACCGACCAATTAGAAATATTGCGATCTCCTGAATGACGATGACAGCTGCGGGGAGTCAACGAGACACACGCTGTCACTTGCGTTATCGCGCCGTGACATCAAACAGACTCGTCTAATTCACAGTTTTCGCGGCAATAACGTGGACGTGATGCAAACAATGAGAGGCAAACGCGAACGAGAAAGTAATGGCTGAAATATAGCGTGTGAAACGCCTGCTCGACGCCTTTCAGAGTGTGGGGGGCCTTTAAACATATTACGACATGATTTATACCCAATAACCGGAGGACACATTTCCAATTAACATCACAATGTCATGTCAAGACAGTAATGCTATCCTCCTTATCCATCTGCTTTTGTTTTGCCGCTTTTGTTTTGTTTGCACTTTCAATTTCGGTACAATTCAATTATGGTAATAACATCTCTGTCAAAACCCTCTCGCACGGGGGCCACGGTGAAACACAATCCCCCGGCAGAGTATATTACTACAACCCCCTCCGATAATTAAAGTGGTTATGAAGAAGACGGCCAACATTCTTCTCACATTTCCAGGAAAGAAATAGAGCGGTGACAAGAGCACTATTCCAATAAACACAAGTGTGTGTGACACTGTGTGCATGTGTGTGTGTGCGTTGTGCCGCCGCGGGGGTTGGTGGTGAGGTTCGTAGCGCGCCGCGGATGCGTCGGAGGCACCTTTGAAGCTGAAATGATTACCATTGGAAGCACATAGAGGAAGAAGGCTGGTACGGTATAATAGCGGTGGGGACATTTCCTCAGCAGGGCGGCAGGACGCCATGAAAGCGGGTGGTTTGCCCCTCCTGGACCTCAACGCATTGAAGTTCCACCGCATACTATACACCACTCTGCCTTGAAAGTCCAAGGGGCCAAGGCATGAGCCCCCTAGATAGACAGAGTTGCACCACTAAGCGTATAAGGAGAGCAGCCCGGTCACGTGACTCAAACAGCCTCACCAAGAGCCTTCTCTGTGACTAACTGGCTGTTTAAAATATAGTTTTTTTGAATGTCAGTGTTGAGATTATTGACAATTTTAGCTACTAGAACGGACCATCATTTGATGACATTTTACCCCTACCGACCACAGAACGAAAGGTTTCTTCTGTTTTTGTCTACAATTCCAGGCTGGATTTTGAAAATAAAACAGTCAAACACACAGATCAAAATGACCATTCTACTATATTTTCTAGATGTGTAGACTTGTGCTAATTCAGTTGACAAACATTTTAACTCTTTAGCGTGTAAACCATATGGACCCATATGGACGCTCTCAAAGAGTTACATCTGGTTAACCAACTGTCCATCATTTAGCTGGGGACCACCTGGAACCCTCTCAACGACCACTGGTGGTCAGTGGACCACTGGTTCAAAACCAATGTACTACACCTATTGAATGATTACATTTTTTCATCTGATTACCACAACCCCAGAAAGAATTTAATCATGATTAATCACCATTCAATCTATGTCCAAAATATGCCATGTTTTCCTGTATAGGATTTGAACATTTAAAAAAGAAAACAAATCTGTGGGGGAAAAAAAGTCCCAAGTTGGACAGGTTAGATGTCCTGATGGAGGGGAAAGGAACTGGTTGGAATAACATGTTCCTTCCACATGCTAACGACGCTAATGGGAAACAAAAGGCAGCTAGGACTCCTCATGCATTGAAGGAAGCATGAGGCCAGTCCGCTGTCTCCCCAGGTTGGTGGAGGGTGCGTAGAGCCCAGGACCAGTTTAGATAATTGGCACTGGGTGGAAAACAACTGGGTTAAAAATTCAAAGACTTTCAAATTCATTTTCCATTAAAAAAAGTGATATTGGATTTTTTTTTTTTTTACCATGTCCTGTCTCCATTTCCGTATGCCACCCTAAACTGTATACTAAGAGAGAACCCATACATAAAAACAAACCCCTCCAATCTCCGCATCCTTTTTGTTGTTCTCTTCCCAGCCGGTTTGAAAATATCACTGGCATTTGCATGAGAAAAGGCACAGATAGACGTTGTGTAACCGCGAACCACGTATGGTTACTGGTAGATAATTCTAAACAAACAACAACAGAGAGAGAGAGAGAGAGAGAGAGAGAGAGAGAGAGAGAGAGAGAGAGAGAGAGAGAGAGAGAGAGAGAGAGAGGGGTAGGCTGGGCTGAGGACAAACAATTAACAGCAAACGCAAGAAAGAAAAGAAATGCCAATTCCGCCTTTGGTGAGTGGAGAGGGAAACACACACACACACACAGTCACACACACACAGTCACACACACACAGTCACACACACACAGTCACACACACACACACACACACACACACACACACACACACACACACACACACACACACACACACACTTCAAGCATACTAGCCTCCATTACCATAACAGTGGGTAACGTTCAGTGAAGCTTGGTAGAGCACATTATGGTGAGCCTCATTCCTGACACCGAGCCACTGCCGCCGCCGCCGCTGCCGCCGCCGAGGCGTAGATGACGAAACACTGCAGCCCATTAAAGCCTTCAAAAATGTGCCAGAAATGTTTTCACTGTACAAAGTGTCATTTAGAGACAGCCGGAGCGACGAGGGCTTTGCACACACACTGTGCAAAGAGGGGAGAACCAGCAGCAGCAGCAGTAGCAGTAGTAGTGATCTATCTCTCTCTCTCTCTGTCTCTCGCTCTCTCTCTCTAAAAGCGTATGAATTTTTATAAAGGTCGCTGTTGGCTCTGCTTCGGCTCCAGATGAGGTGTTGACTCTCTAAACTCTAAAACACTGACCCCGCTAGCTTCATCCTACATTACAAGTTGTTGAAAAAATATATTAAAAAATAAAAGTTGTGGAGGAGCAGTCCTCATCAGAGGGACAGCAATATCATTGTGCGACTGTGACCGACGTACCAATGGTTGTGGCAGGTCCTAAATAAGATGGCAACGGCCGCAACCGTTTTACTATACAGAAGGTCGGTGGCAACTGATGGGCCATCGGTCACAGCTGTTCTTCATTGGTCGCTATAATGAACCTAACCTCTAACGCTAAACTTAGCCTCAGTAAAACCTACGCCTGAACCTATCCTTAAACCCCGACTGATAGGAACGGGAAACAGCAGCGACCGTTGGCAACTGCCGCGACTGTTACTATCAGTCGCGACTCATTTATCAATGGTCGCTAACAATCGTGGCTCATTGACCAACTGCCGTCGGACCATCGGCCGCAATCATCGGCCGTGGTCGCAAAATTCCACAGCCCATGTAGCCTTGAATTCACACAGATTGTTTGTATAGCTGTGGTCCTGCTGGTTGTCACATTTTTGGCTTGGGAATGTCCCCATGAATCACTCTATAATCGCGTCCCAACATCCTGGTTGGCCTTGAAGTGTTTCATAGATGCCCCTCGGCCTGTTCTCCATGTCCTACACCCCCCCACCCCGACCGTCACACTAAAAAACAGCTAGAATGGTACAAATACCATCGTTGTTTTTCAAAGAAAAAAGAGGACAAAGAAGCGCTTCGTGGGTCCCTTGTAAGAGTGGTAAAAAACTGCTAACAGGTGCTCTTTGGAGAGGGTATCTATGATGCAAAACAAGAAGATCTAAAAAAGTTCAATAGTACCTGGGATAGTAAAAAATAATGTTGTAAGACGGTGAACCGGTGGTGAACTTTTGAAGAAGATAGTCCAAGGCAACTCTGTGCAGTAGAAGTATATTTATTTATTTTAGTTCATTGGAGCAGCAGGAATTAAAAAAGACCAACGCGTTTCAGCCCTCTAGGGCCTTCGTCAGGGTCAAGTGGAGATGGCTGTGTGGCCACTCCTTAAATAATGACATCCATAAGGTCATGTGACATTTCATACAACAACAATACTAAACATGGAGAAATAACAGACTAAAATACATCAAGTTGCCAGTACATGAAGATACACTCTAGAGGAAAAGAAGGATTAGAGCAGCAAATTTATATTGAGACAGGGTTAGAAAAAGTGAAAATAAAATGTATATACTGTATACAGATAAATACATAAGCATATACAAATCTAAAAACATTTTAGAGGAAGGGAGAGTAGTCGACATCGTCGTTCAGACCAGGAAAAACTGTAGCTTTAAGTGTGACAATCCAGAATGTCTCTCGTTGGAGGAGTTGTTTCAATCTGTCTCCACCTCTTACAGACTTAGGGATTGTTTCAATCACCCTGATTTTGAGTTTGTTTGGATCTGAGTGGCCTGCTAATCTATAATGTTCTGCCATGGGGTAGGCTGGGTTGCCGGTTCGTACAGCGTACTTATGTTCAGCCAGTCTATCTCTCAATCTGCGCTTTGTGCGCCCAATGTAGAAGCATCCACATTCACAGTGCAGTCTATATACCACATAGGTGGAGTTGCAGTTGGCGTAGTCTCTGAAATGATAGATTTTTTGGCTAGATGGATCAACAAAACCTTTAGCTTTGTCAATATTGGAACAATGGTTGCAATTTCCACACATGAAGTTTCCCACAGGGCGTTGAAGCCAGGTCTCCTTGGGAGGAGGGGGTAAATAGCTCCTCACAAGTTTGTCTTTAAGGGTCGGGGCCCGTCTGAAAGAAAAAGAGGGGGAGTCAGGAAGAACAGATTTTAAGTCAGGGTCACTCATTAAGATTCCCCAATTGTTCTTGATTATACGTTTTATGTCGTGAGCCAAGGTACCATATTGGGTAGTAAAGTAGATCTGTCCAGACTTTTTTGGGCGGGTATTTTTTTGAAAGAGAGATTTCCTTTCCAGTGTTTTAGCTCTATCATAGGCCTGGTTCAGTGTGTTGCTCTTGTAGCCTCTCTGTGTGAATCTCTGATGCATGATCCTTGCTTGCTGTTCGAAATCACTGTCTGTGTCACATATCCTCCTCAGTCTCTGAAATTGTCCAAAAGGTATGTTGGAAATTAAACTAGAAGGATGGAAACTGTCTGCCCGTAAAATAGTATTGCGATCACTACTCTTCCTGAATATGGTAGTGTGAATATCACCATTGTGGTCCTTTGATATTTTTAGGTCTAGAAAGTTAATTTCCGATTTGCTATATTCCAAAGTGAGTTTGAGGTTATCATTGGTCGAATTTATGTATTTGTGAAAGTCAAGCAGGTTTTGTTCACTTCCAGTGAAGATGAAGCACAAATCGTCTATATACCTTCCGTACCATTTTATCATGTCCCGGAAAGGGTTGGCTTCGCTGTAGATGACACGTTCCTCCCACAGACCAAGGAATAGTCCAGCGTAGCTAGGAGCATAGGCTGCGCCCATGGCGGTGCCTTTTACCTGCCTGTAGAGTTGATCCTGGAATAGGAAAACATTATTTTTGAGTGTCCATTCTGTTAGAGAAACAATGAAGCCACTAGGGGGCATGTTGTCACCAGGTCTTTGTTGCAAGTAATGTTCAAGTGCTTCAAGACCTTCTCTGTGGTCAATGTTTGTGTACAATGATTCCACGTCCATGGTGACTAGGAATGAAGGACCAATATTCTGCAACTCATCCAATTTTTTAAGGACATGTGTTGTGTCTTGAAGATATGCAGGTAGTGTGGAGACAGAAGGTTTGATAAAGTAATCAATGAATTTAGAAGAAGGCTCCGAAAGGGTTTCATTGCCACTAATGATGGGTCTACCAGGCGGATTGACATTATCTTTATGGATTTTAGGTAGCATGTAGAAAGATGCAAGTCGAGGGTTTTTTGGCAGTAGAAAATCATGTTCCTTATCAGTTATCCACCCCTCATTTTTAGCATTGTCAAGTAATTGTTTTAAATCTGTGTACATGCGCTCCAAGGGGTTTGCTGTCAGTGGACAGTAGTAAACAGAGTTATTTAATTGCCGTAGAGCTTCTTGGATGTACTGGTCCTTACCCCAAATCACAGTGGCGCCTCCTTTGTCGGCCATTTTAACCACCAAGTTGTTGTTGTTTTGTAGATCTAGAATTGCTTGGTTCTCCTCCCTGGTAATGTTGTATTTCCGTTGTCTTCTGGTCGCATCCTGAAAAAGTTTATCCACATCATGTGTCACTTTCTTAGTAAATGTATTCAGGCAAGCGTTGTTGTTAATGGGAAAGAAATTAGATTTTGGTTTAAAAGGGGTGGATGTTGTAGATTGCTCTGTGTCAGATGTAGATCTGGAGGTAATGTTGTGAGGATTGTTGTTATACCATGCTTTTAGATGCAAATTTCTATAAAACTTGAACAGATCAACTTTTGTTTTGAATTCGCTGGTAGCGTGCGTGGGTGCAAAAGAAAGTCCTTTTGATAGAACTGATATGCAGGCATCTGGGAGGATCGTACCTGATATATTGATCACCGTCTGGTTCACCGTGTCTGTCTGGTGCTGCGCAGTGGATACCGGTCTGGATTCCGGACTCCCTGATGGGGTTGGGTGAAGCGTCCGCTTCCTCCTGCTCCTCCTCGTCGTCTTCCTCTTTCTCTGTAGTTCTTGGTGCGGTCGTCTAAAAAATCAGCCGTGCTGGTGCTCGTCATGGACTGAGAGTCGCTTGTGACATCATCATCATCGCTGCTAGGCAGGCTAAAGGAGACCGAACGTGTGTGTTTGTATTTGTTCTTGCGGCCACCATTGTTGTTCTGATTCCATTTGTAAACATTTCCATCCCTATAATCTTTTGCATGTAGTTTAAATTTTTCCAGTTTGCTTTCCAGCAACTCCATGGAGAACTTGTGCATGTCCTCCTTAAGTTGTGTTTCCAGTGCTTCTTTCTGTTCCCCAACATCATTTAAAGAAGACAGATTTGCCCTTGTTTCCTCGATCTCCGTTTTTATCTCCTCCCTCCGTTTTTTAGCTTCCTCAATGAGGAGTAATATGAGGTCGAATGAGCATTTATTCAGTATTGCTTCCCATTTGTTTCTGAAGTCTAGGTTGTCCACCCCAGCTGTGGGGAATTTTTTTATCCTTAAGCCTCGAGGAATCATGTCTTTTCTCCAATAGTCAGACAGAGAGGTTGACTCCAGTTCCAGTTTCTTATCCTTTTCCAATAGTTTCCTTAGATTTTGGAATTGTTTTGAAAGGTCGACGTCCGTTTGCTGTGTTGCTGACGTTGCTGTATCGTTCCCAAATATTGTATCCTGGACAATGATATTCCTTCCTTGTTGCTCCGTAAAAGAGAATGTATTGTTTGTCATCATGATGAGGTGAGTGGCCATGCCCATCGTTGTTTTTGTTCTAATGCGGACATTTTAATAGAAAGTATGCACTGTTTGTCACCCTCAAGCTGCCTCTGCTCTTACAGAACACAAAGGTTTCTGTATTTTACTGCAGGAGGGGTGTGGAAAATGCAGAACAAGGGGCCAACATGGGGAAACTGATGTGTTTTGGTCTCTCCATTAAGGTTATGCACAATAGTACTGTGAAAGTGAGCTGGCCTTAACTTAAGCGTGAGGCATTCATTCAAACATGGTCTGTATTGTAGTATGTATAGTTTTACAACATTTTAAAGCGATTATTGTTATTATTATTATTATTATTATCTACTAGAACCCAGAAAATTACATCTAGTCACAAAAGATTCCTCCTTCACATTCAGTAGATCCTGTGATCTTAAATTGCTATGATATTTTGGGGGAAAAATAAAAAATAAAGTATTTTATTTAAGTGAGGCTACATGAACATTAGGACTATTGTATCTCTATGTGTAATTGTGTAAACCGGGACCCACGTAACTCTCATATAAGGGAAAAAAAACACTTAATTTGAAATAGTTAATAGCTGGCTAGTACAAGTCTATGCTTGACCCAAGCCTGTGTTGTTCTAATGACCCGCTAGATTGCGATTTAATATGAGCATCAAAACAATGTCTTTTATTTTGTATTGGTGTACATTCCATATACTGTATTCCATAGGGCGGGACCACTCACGGACATGGGATAGGCACAGTTCCTATTGAGCAAAGATTATCTATTTATTATGAAAGCAATAAGATATTGAAGGTATTGAAGATGAAGGAATAATATTCGTCTTATTAGCCAGGGATTCTTTTAAGCACGGAAATGCCACACTACCGGAAGCTTACATGGTTCCTATCCGACAAAAAGCCGACACCATCATGAAACACGGTGACGCGGTACTGCCGCAACGTGCACAGGGATCATAGCCACCACCGCGGCGATCATCACACCAACAGTCACATTATATCCTAAAGCGACATAGCTAATAAGGCCATATACTCGGGTTTCACACTCCCATTAGCCCAGGCAACGCAGCGTGTGATGTGTAAATGACACCTATATGCCACTGGATTTCATGGCAGAGAAGACGTTCATCTCCAGGAATATAACCTTCTGCGGCCATGCAGGGGCTAATCTAGGAGCGGCAGGTTGGGGAGGGGGGAATAAGCACCAGGGGCGGATGTAAAATGTCCCATTTGGGGGGGCAAGAGAACATGTTGGAGGGGCAAGAGAAAATGCTATGGGGGCAGCTTCCCCCCCCCCCCCCATGCCTGGATCCGCCCCTGATAAGCACTATCTCTGCTAGCATGCAGGGTTCTATTTGTGGCTCAGTCTGAAGCTCACCAGTATATTCCTACGTGTCCAAGTGCAGTGCAACGGGAAGCTGACAGGTCAATGATAGTCCATTAGGCCAGTGTTACAGTCAAGGTGCTGAAGGTCATAATAACCAAAGCAGCACAAATGTGGGCTAAAAAGGTAGCAAAGAGTTGAGACGCGCCGCACACCCAAACACACCCAAACACACAGCTACACATGCACAGCTCTCTGGCTCTAATAACTCATGTACATTAGTCACCATTTCTCAAAATGTGTACACACACGCACATACACGTGCACACACATGCACACACACACACACGTTTCTAAGCAATTTGGAGCCCCAGGTAATCTCATGTAACGTCATACCTATGACAGGCACAGTAAAATGGCGCCCCCAAGGGATAAAAATATGAACTATTTTTAAACTAAGGAACATATTATGTGTGTTTTAAATGTTCAATTCTAGTTATCTATACTAAAATTAAGGAGTTGTCTGTCTGTCTGAATGTCTGTCTGAATGTCTGTCTGTCTGTCTGAATGTCTGAAGCGAGCATAACTCATCACTGGCTGCACCGATCACTATGATTTTTCACACAGTCATTGACCATAACATTAGGAAGAGATTAACGAAGCCCTTTGGCCAGATTAACACATTGTTGATTTATAATGAATTTATTTGTGCACGAAAATTTCCCCATTAAGTTTATATGGGAAAGTCCGACGGGCCCCCTAACGTTACACAATTCACGGCCACCGTTATCGTGTTACCCCACTGCCATATTTCCACTGCTACACCAGCACCGGAACAAATGGTGACCCATACAATTTCGCTGGCTATACTGTGGCATGCGCAGTGCACACGGGCCTCCCTCATTTCCTCAATGTTATCCCAAGCTGCAACAGCCGCTAAACTTTGGGACGTATCGTTGCATCTCTGTATGTATTTATAGTTTCGATCTAACACAGCCTACTGTCCATATTATGTTGGCTGACTTGGCTCAGGCTGCTGGAACGTTAATTCACCCGTTTTATAGACACTGAATATACTTCTGATCCACTTTACTCGACGCGATGTTGGTTGGAGCAGCTGGACGGAGCCACAGTTCCGACCACTGGATTTTACGCTATGTGAAAGGAGCGATAGACACCCACTTTATATAGTGATCCAGGCTATAGTCTTCTTGGGAACTGTTGAACTGAACATGTGTTTGAACTGGAAGATAGTAGTTTGCTTTCGCTGTCACTTTTTACCCGCACGTGTGACAAGGAAACAAAAACAATGTCCCACCGCCGCTCCTATAAGCTACAGCCTGCTACTCACTATAGTACGGCTCACCAGTGGCGTGCACAGAGAGTTTCAAGGGCAGGTGCTCAAATGTAACCAGGAGGGCACTCTAGCCGCCCGGCATTCGGGCGGCGGAAAATTGAGTTTTGGGGGGTTAAAAACGCATGGAAAACCGCATTTCAGCGTCTTTTTTGCTCTTTTAAAAAAGGGCATGTTGGTCCAGAGAGGGCCACTATGGGGTGCTCAAACCCCCTTGACGTCTATGTATGCACGCCTATGCGGCTCACAGAGTTTTCTGCCCTCGCTACGCACGGGCCGCGGTGGGAAATAATTGATATAAAAGTAGGCTACTGTAGCCTGGCCTCAGTCTGAATAATGAAGTGAAACGAAGTGAAACGGAATGGCATTCCGTTTCACTTGAATCACAAAGAAAAAATAAGGTAGTATTCTTAAGATGCTGATTCAAGGCTACTGTACACAGGAAGCACCAGGACCCCTTATGGACTGTTCCCTTTGGTGGTCCCTGGAAACGCAAGCACACAGCGAGCGTGCGTGTGTGTGTGTGTGTGTGTGTGTGTGTGTGTGTGTGTGTGTGTGTGAGAGAGAGAGATCGTGATCGCGAAGCGTACTGCATTGCTAGACTTTGCGAATTAAGACGGACCCCCCCCCCCCACACACACACACACACACACACACACACACACACACGCACACACACATGCGTTCAAACTGGACGGAGGGTAACCAACTCCTGCGTCATGGCAACTACAGCAGGCGCATTTCTTTCCCTGGCAAACGAAAACGGCCCATCTACAATCTCACCTCAAGCGACCGCAGTTTTCATATTTGTTGAGTTCTACAACGGCAGGGACATGCATATTTTGCGATGCGTGTGTGCGTGTCTGCCACCAAGTAGCCTACAGTGATTTTCTCCAGCTGCAGGCTGCAGCCTGCAGCTTCCCCCTGCCCGATGCCGATGCGTTATGCATTAATATACATATGGTTTTCTTATATCTATGAGATATACTGTAACACAAATAAGGTTACTAAGACTGTGCGTCTTCTTGATTCGGGCATATACACGCATGCACACAAACACAGTTATTACAACCCCCCTTCACTTTCTAAACACCTTGCCACTGGCTTCATATGTCCACAGAAACAGCTACCGGTACTTTATCCGATTATTCACCACGTTCCTGCATGGCAACCTTGCTTTGCTACAACTGTTTTCCCTAAAGCAGGGGTTTTCAACAGGTGGTCCGGGGACCACCAGTGGTCCCTGAGAGGGTTCCAGGTGGTCCCCAGCTAAGTTGGTTAACCAGGTGTAACTCTTGAGAATGTAAAAATGAAACCAAATGGACCCGCAAGGTCTGTGGGGCTAAAATGTTCTCAAATGGTGGTCCGTTGCTCAAATGCTGAATAAATGGTGGTCCCTGGAGTCAAAAAGGTTGAAAACCCCTGCCCTAAAGTATAGCCTACCCACAACTACACATTAAAGCAGGGGTTTTCAACCAGTGGTCCGGGGACCACCAGTGGTCCTTGAGAGGGTTCCAGGTGGTCCCCAGGCTAAATGATGGAAAGTTGGTTAACCAGATGTAACTCTTGAGAATGTAAAAATTAAACCAAATGGACCCTTGCGGGTCAATTGGGCTTAATTTCACACTCTCAAGAGTTAAAATATTCATCTGAATTAGCACTATTTAAGTCTACACTGTTTGGTTTGCAAAATCCAGCCAGGAATTGTGAACAAAACCAAAATAATTCTTTAGTTTTAGGACTTTGGGGCTAAAATGTCATCAAATGGTGGTCCGTGGCTCAAATGCTGAATAAATGGTGGGCCCTGGAGTCAAAAAGGTTGAAAACCCCAATTACATACTTACATGATTGGTATAATCTATTAATTCACTTTAATTCACCCACCCATGATCTGCTAATTCACTTTACACTGTACATTATTTGTTGCTCATATATTTACACTGTACATTATTTGTTGTTCATATATTCACAACGGGTAAGGTCCTAGTAGAGGACAAGTATAAGGTATTTATTCATATGAGGGTCTTTAGCGTGGGATCCTTTTAAAGCATGTCTGGTGGTTGGCCCATGGTGCCCCGATGACCCCCCCCCCCCCCCCCCACTCAACTGTCTAGTATGCCTAATGGCAAAAACGCCCCTGCACATGAACACACACACACACACACACACACACACACACACACACACACACACACACACACACACACACACACACACACACACACACACACACACACACACACACACACGTAAAAGTATCTAGAAATGCATTCACAACACAAGGTTATAGGCTGCAACACATATGGTGCACAAGTTCAACTTTTGATTATGGTAAAATATACAAGTATAGTATACATGCATAATAATCATTCATAAAGCATGTAGGCTAGATGAAGCCACATCACGCAAACACGCACGCGTGCGCGCGCGCGCACACACACACACACACACACACACACCGTGCTGCTCTCTCCTAGCATGGTGCTAGCGACCCCTCGCATCACATCAGAGCAGGAGCGCTATCTCCCTGGCCCGCTGCGGGTCATTATGCATAATGCATGACGGTGGGGGCTCCGAGCCGAGCTAAGCGGCGCAGTGGCCGTGGCACCTGCTTGGGGTATAAACCGTGCGGCTGGGATCTGAGCAGCGGCGGTGGGGCGCGTGGCCGTGGCGGTTACCTCACAGCTCTGGGGTATACGTGCGATCGATAGTTTCGCCGTTTATCGTTCTGTACCATCGCAGGGGTACTGCTAGGCGACCTTTTAGCATTATCAAAGGAGATGTTTCTGGTCCGAGAATTCCGCCTGGAGCCGCATAAGGTATTTGCTTATATATTTCCTTATTTGCTTATTTGCTTAATAAGGCAGACTTTAATTGTTTGTGCTTTTTTATGTTTTTCCATTTTAGTTTTTTTTTTTCTTGTCTGGTAATTCATCAAAGCAGATCAAATTACCAGTAATGCTGCTTGTTATTATGTCATGCTGCAGCCAAGTCTATGGAATTACGGATGGAGTGCCGTGATTTTTGTATTTTTTTCCCCCAGAGGTGACAGTACTTATTTAGACCCCCTGGTGAGGTTTTTACTGTATGTGCAAAGATGTCTTCCCTTTGTATTTGTGTTTCTTCATGGGGCCTGAACCTTTACAGTCAATTGTACAATTGAAAAAAAAAAAAAAAAAAAAAAAACGAAACTGTAATATAGTGACATCACACTATTAGCCCTCCCTAACTCCTCCCCCTTTATCATACAACTAAAGCTGTGGGATGAGGCTTCAGTTCAGGTGGATCTTCATGCACCACTACCCACCAGGCAAAGCAGCCATATTTAAATGAACTGGTGGAGGCTCACATTAAAAAAAAAGTTCCTCCTCAAAACAATAATACCTGATGGTCATGTTTTAGGGTGGAAAAAATCATGGCACTCCATCTTAAATATTTGTTTAAACCACTTAAACTTGACATGGTTGTAATATGTTGTGAGCTTGTAGGTTTGACTCATGATTGCGATGGCCGTTGCTGTGTCACGTCAGGCAAAAGTGCCATTTTTATTTCAAAGACGTTTGCAATCACGTCGATTATCGTGACAAGAATCGTCCATAGTAACGGTGGCGTGACATTTTCACAATATCGCCCCGCCAATATACCCCAACACCATCGTAATGAGGCTTATTACAAGGGAGGACAGGAGTGACACGCGCCACGTGGTATTTAGACCTAAATGCCACCCGCGTCGACTCTGATGAAAATATGAAGACCTGAGTCGCCATTACTCTGGCGCGCTCCGCTGATGAGCTATTTCAGAATGTCACTCTGTTCTGTCGCTGCGAGCGGAGCCTAGCTGCATTGGCACAGATCAGTGCAAATGTCACTTCTGCAATAAGCACCATCTCTCTCCTCCCTTCCATCTCTCCCTCTCTCTCTCTCCCTCTCTTTTTCTTCCTCTCCCTCGTTTTCACTCAGTGTTGCCAACTGCCAAAATCCAAAAATGTACTAGTGGCACTTTCAAAATGCACTAGAATGCGCTAGAGCAGGTTGGTTTTCAACCATTTTTATACCAGGGCCCACTATTTATTCTGCATTTTAGCCACATAGGAGGACCACCATTTGATGTTGAGTTTAGTCTCTGACTAATTTAGGAGAAATAACTGGAAAATGTTGGTCAAAATAGCAATTCTCCTACAATTTCTAAACGTAAAAATTACGTAATTCAGAATTAATTAAGTATAATTTAACTCTTGAGAGCGCAAAATGAAATGGACCCGTAAGGGTCCATTTGGTTTTATTTTACGATCTCAAGAGTTACAGATCTATAAGGGTCCATTTAGTTACCAATGGTCCTTTCTTGGAAGGAAGGAGGACTCTCCAGCCAAAAAAGCACTGGATCTTCCGCCAGGAGTTGTTCGCTAATTGTGGCGCTAGAGGGGTTTGGATAAAAGCTAAATATAGCGACAAATGCGCCAGGTAGGCAACACTGCTTTCACCGTCTCCGTCTGCTCTCCGAGTCTCTGTGGATACTAAAGATGAAAAATAAATAAATAAACAAACACAACTACACACATACTGAAGGCAGGCATCTTAGAGGCCAAACACTGGCGGTATGAAAGATGAAATGGCGAGAGGAGAAGGGGAGAGAGGAAATAATGATGTACTGAGAGGTGCTGTAATTGTGTTTACAGATCCTGCCATTCAACATGGCTCCGGGATACTGCTGCTACTACTACTACCGACTGGGGGCCCCTCAGATTACCCCAGGCCCTTCTCTCCCCATGGCAACGCGCGGGCTGCCGAAAGCAACTCTTGCATTCTAAAACCGCGAAGATGCTAAAGAAATCAATACGCCCCAGCAGCACTACAGGGCCTTCATTAGACACCGATCTGACCTTCACCGCGGCTGCGAGGTCACTGCGCGTTTCCTGCAACAACAACGGCAGGAGGCGCTTCAACAAATTAAGCCTCACTGTACTGTACCAAAACGCATTTTGGTGTTCTAAGCATTATGGGATACTTTATCTATTGAAAAATAGCAGATCTACAAGCTCATAGCGCGCCACCGAGTGGCGCGCTATGAGCTTGTAGGTCTGCTATTTTTGACAAAATCGTGAAAGTGTGGCACAATTCTTTGAATATATTATTCCGGAAGCAAACATTTTAACTCAATTCTTTAGTCCTACGGGATGCCTACAGAACATGTTTTCAGGTGGGGGTCCACAGCCAAATATAGATAATTGTAGTAGTCCTTGACATGAAATATGTTGAGGGTCAGTGACACATGACCAAAAAAAATAGAATCTAGTGTCAAAAATTTAGTTCTAGCGTCAAGAACTAGAATCTACCGTAAAAAATCTAGCGCCTGCAACTGGAATCTAGTGTCAGAAACTAGAATGCAGCATCAGAAACTAGAATGCAGCGCTAGAAACTAGAATGCAGCGTCAGAAACTAGAATGCAGTGTCAGAAACTAGAATCTAGTCAGGATAAAATGGTTTAAGAGAGAGAGAGAGCAACGGCGCAAGAAAGAGGAGAAAAAAAGTTTTCCATAAGACAATGCTATGATGGCCTCCTGCTCCAAACACTGTGGCGTTACAGTAAATCCCTCCGAACCAGTAAACAATGAATGATTCATGAGCATCTCTGGCTCTCTCTCTCTCTCTAGTGTGAAGGCTCGTGTTGGTGCTGTTTGCCGGATGGCCCTGCGCTTCACATGCAAAAGGCAAAGGAATTACGGCACCACGGCGCCAATGGTGGTGTGTAGCAAAACGCTGCTACTTCTCAAAAGGCAAATACTGTACGTCAGAACTATATTTTGGCAGTTTATTAAACACAGCCCAATCTGTAAGATTTTTGTATGCAAAAATTGTATGGTCAAATGCATAATGAGTACTTCTGGTTGTCTCCTTATATTAACATATATTTTTCTATGCTAATACCATTGTACTTCCATGCAAGCACTAACATGATGATAGTACTTTTCCAGGGCGATGGTGCTTACAGTACTGTGTACAGAGCATGTGTCTCAACGCAGCGAATGCTACTGAATGGCTGCAGCCCCGTAATTGTATTTGGCAAGCGGGAGGCCATGTTTGCATCATCTGACTGGGGGACGTGTAAACAAAACAACTCAAAGAGTGGAGTTGTAGCAGAAGAAAAGGGGGAAAAAAACGGGTTGTCGCAGCATAAAGAAATAAATAATAAAATAGGACATCTTCTGCGCTCCGTGCCATGAATGCAGTGGTTGCCTTTCTGACCCGCAATATGAATACAAATCATGCTGTACAAAAATATATACGTTTCCTAAGCAAAGAAAAAACCTATTTCATGAATATATACTATGTGCCACCAGTATTAATGTTAGGGTTCGTTCAGAGAACCAAAATACAAGTGTGTTGAGTTGGGTGGGTGCAGCGAGTGGTGATGTCACCGCATTCAGTGAGCCTTAAAGGGGAACTCCACCCATTTCACTATGTCATTAATATATCTTAGAGATGTTGTGTGGACATGAAAAAAAAAATCCCCCATTCTGTTTCCTAGAAATGGAGGTCTGAAAAAAAAAACATTAATTTAACATGGTGAAACACCATTAGGACTTTTTTTTCTGAGAATCACTGAGAATCACTGCCAAATCCTCTTACATGGGGGTCGCCCTGGAATGTCGTTTTAAATGGGGGTCCGCAGTCCGCACGAATGATAAGTGTTCATTTGGTAAATGTGCAGGTCCTTGACAGACATGGAAAAGTTGTGGGACCACAGTACAGTGCTTAGCCATAGCCTGGCTTCCTAGCTCACAAAAGTGTTCAAATAACGGCAGTGTAAAAGTGTAATATTTGATTCAGAGATAGTGGATAGTTGGATACTGAATGTCTTAGGCTCTCCTCCTTTGATGGTTTGAGGCCAGGTGTATTGAAAGACAGATTAGGCACTAAATTAAACAAACTAAATTAAAAACAAAATAAACGTTTCCAAATGCAAAAAATAGAGTAACATAATAACACACCATGGGAGCTTTAGACGCTGAAAGGAGTAACACAAATGCCAGTGAAAGGTGAAATCAAAAAGCAGAAATGCCAGCTTAGACCAAGATTCAACTTCATAAAACAGACTTTGTTTTATCGTACAACATGCTGTTATTTTATTGAGCATGTTTGGTGTTCTGAACAAACAGGGGAAAGCAGGAGACCGAGTCAGTTTTGGTGTTTGTTTGTTTGTTCTTTCTCTTGTCCTCATTCATCTTGTATAAAGACAACACCTGACCACTACCTGTTGCAAAAGCGAAAAATGGGATAGGTCTGTTCCTAAAACAAAACAAGCTAACTCCATGGACCTCATTCACACAGGGCTATCTTACCATGTAAGTTATTGGCAAGGTGTTAACAAGGTGCAACTTTAAATTACAGCCCATTCGTCCAAACAGAAAAGTCCTATCTGATCGCATTAAACAACGTCAAACTCACCGCAGATGTACCAAACACTGCAGCTGAACCAACAGCTTCAAGCTTTTCCTCTTTTTAAGCCCAAAGTTTGTGTTTGTTTCATAAAAACCCACTGCAGACTTTATGAGCTACTTTCTGCCCTTGCAGGTGCAACACACAAGTGTTGCAGTTTGGGAATGCTTATTATGCTCATATGGACCACCTGTGTTGAATTTGCACCTAATGCAAGACGCAGCAGGACGTCACTTCACTGAAAACGAGTGCTTCCAAACTCTGACATCAAGATGGCTCTTGTCCTAACGTGGTCAGTTGGACCCTCAAACTGTCTGTTCCAAGTTAATTGCCAATATATAAAGTCAAAACACCATCTTTATATGATGTAGTATTGCTTTTCAAATATTTTATTGTTTTCTTCTTTTTGTGGCTAATCCTCCCATAGTGTGGTGACCATTTAAGTTCCCATGGAGTTCCTCCATATCCCTAGTGAGCCCCTGGGCTCAATAAACCCTAATTGCATGTTTCAAGAGGGGCCTTCCTTTAATCATGATTGAGTGGCTTCAGGCCTTGGTGTATGTGCAGTTGGCCCTTACCCCTGTATAGAGAGTGTGTGCATGTGCACATCTTGTTACTGGGCAGACCGGAGGGTTTTCAAAATCACCCAAATCACTGGATGCTACTTTAAACATATTGGCATATACTAGTAAGATTCATTACCTGAATTTTGGAATGAGGCAGTACTGTGTTGTTTTAAGATTGACTTAATTTCCAGATAAATGAACATTGTGGAGTTAGTTGGTTTCTGCCCGACAGCAGACATACAGCATCTCATTGACCACCGTTCCCCAGTGGCCTAGAGTTGTTAGTTATCTCCCATTTCACCCAATGCCTTTAGTGAAAATTGTTGAACTACCACTACAGTATACAGCCAATTGCACAAACTATAAGGGCGTTCATGGTCTACAATAGCGGTGGGCTTGCAGATCCAATCTCTTGTGCCCTCTCCTTGACTGCAGCGTATCTACTGCTGTCTGTTCTCAGCCTACGGCGGGGGCAAACTGTCCGTGCACCTTTTACTTACACTTAAGCCTATGCCTTTAGTTGTATAGGTGTTTGTTCACTGCTGACTGTTCATTATTTATGGTGTTTCTTACCGTCTTTGTATTGCTACATCTAACTCCATAACTCTGTTGTGCTACAGGATCCATATAAAAGGCCTGTCTGCCAATGCATCTACTGTATATCCACCTATCTCAGATGGTTCAACTATTTTGGATAGAAATGTCTGTTCAGAAACTTGTACAGAGTCTAGTGCAGTACAAATGCATTGATTGTTCTCCCGAACAGATGAAAACTTTCTAATACTGTATATAACCCACTTGACGCTGTCTGAAACATACACCGTATTCTAGGGCTTAATCGATCATAATCGTATTTAGTCATCAACTAATTTAGTAATCGATTAATCAGATCATCAAATAATCACAGCATTAATCACTACAGTTTGGGCAATTCATTATGGGTCTTTTTTCACTTTAACCATAGTTTGTTCCAGTGTTAAATGTAACTCAACTAAATAGCAATGATCTGTTTCTCTTCTTTTACAATCTGATGATAGCTGCACAGTAGCGACTGCAAAGCAAACTATGACACATAACAATGATTATAGTATCAAGAACAAAACATATGGCTTAAACAATGAACTTTTCATGACCTAAATATATGCAAGTTTAAGAGCACTGTTCTTTTAAACTGCCACATGTCTAGATATACTTTAATCAAAAGTATGCAGTCAGAATAAGCCTAAAGGCACCATGATTGCTTTAATCAAGTTAAAATCTGATGGTCTTTTATTCAAATAGCAGCCTAATCGTCCGATGAATCAATTATGTAAAAATACGCACTAGTTACAGCCCTACCGCATTCCTCCTGCAGCCTAGGTAAAAACTGGAATATGCACAAAGTAACGTGTCATTAAGATAGGAGCGATAATCGAATAGACCCACCCCGCAGCCCTTTCAACCTCCCACCCCACCCCACCCCACCCCACCCACCCCCCCCAGGGGTTCCAAATGCTTCTCCTCAAGGTCACCTAATCACCATGTTTGGCTCAAAGACCCTCCATCTTAACCAGGAGCAGAGGGGGAGCGGGGGATTTATGGCCCCGGCCCCACGTCATGATTACCAATCAGGACGAGTAATAGCTGTTTAAGCGGACAGGGTCTTTGTCATCCCCCCAAGGGGTGAAGTGCCAGTCAAGGTTTCCGCTACGGGGCTCTCATATCGCTGCTGCTGAGCGAAGGCTGCAACTCCAGGGAGCCGAATGCATGGAGGATCGTTGGGCTTGTAGCCTTCAGATTATGCAGATTATTATAGTACACACGGGTGAGAGCTGTTGAGGCATCGTATCCATCTGTAGCCGGTCTGCAACTCGCCAACACTTTGGAGCCATCTACTGTACTACCTCTAAAGCAGGGCTTTTTATTTTTTTTTTATACCAGGGACCACTGTTTAGTCTGCATTTTATCCACGGACCAGCTATTGATGTTGAGTTTAGTCTCTCGGACACAAAACTAAGGATTTTCAAGTTTGTGTCCACAATTTAGGAGAGATAGCTGGCAAAATGTTGGTCAAAATAACAATTTTTCTACATTTTCTGATTGATCCTTGAAAATTAAATAATTCCGATGTTATAATTATGATTTAAAAAATGATACCAAGTGGAGCTTGCTATCAGCTTTGTCCCTATGTACACCTATACACCAACAGGGGGCTATGTTTCACCAATACAAGAGTACACACCCAGCACCACTCAGTTCACACGTTGGTGTTATTTATTTATTTTGTTTCATTCTTGAGCTGCTTCTGTTTAAATCCTCTTAGAGGACCCTGTACTCTGCTTTCCCGTAAAGTCTTTGACAGACTGTTAACAGGTTGACCGTGGACCATTTACGGCTGTCTTTCAGAGACTACCTATATGTTCACAAGGTTAGCTCTGAGATGTTTATTTTTTTCATGAAAATCCACTTTAAACCTGCGCAATCGCTTGTTGTAGGGTTGAAAAATATTCCATAGCAGCAACGCCCGGAAACAACAGGGGCTCAACGTTTAACCATAAGCCTTTGCACACCAGCTCAACTGTCTAGTAGATCGCCCACATGAATTGAAACTAGGGGTGGGACTCGAAGAACAGAAAATAATCCAATTAATTTCAAGTTTTGTAATTAATCAATCACATAAATATTTGACCTGAGAAGCATTTTTGTCAATTAAAACAGATGAAAATCCAGCATCAGCATAATGATTTGGCCACCTTATTTTAAGCCCTGTGTCCACACTGCAACATGTTATGTTGAGGGTTACTGATAGAGTTAGTAATTTAAGACCAAAGGGACGACGAAACAACGGGAGGTCAAATCAATGGCAGGTTACCCTGATACGCTTCTTCTAGCATTGTGTGCCAGGCCTGAAACTCGTCCAGTGAAAAAATTACTAGTTAAATTAGTATTTTTTTAAATGCATTATTGCTGTAATTAATTAATCTCAATTAAACAGTCCCAGCCCAGATTAAACGTGTGAATTAAACAATGAAAACATATCTTGGGCATTATTGGGAAGAACCTGTTCTACAATCAATCTACTCGTGTAACTTGTTATTAGAATTTAAAGTGTTAATAAACTATTCAATCAAAGACAACAGAGCAGCCCTGCAGAAAGTCAGCTCTGACTCAGCGGATGTTTAGAATACTCAGGAGGGAGAGAGTGAAAACACACTTCTAGCAGGGGTTTTGTTTATCTCAAGCCTTAACGGTCAAGTGAACTGACCTAACTTTGTTTTTTCACCCTTTTGTCACCCGCCAGTTTGTCATCGTTTAGGTTACCAGGCAACTGTAAGCTTTAGTGGCGGACTGAAAAGTGCTAAAAGAACATGACTCACAATCAAGACCAAAGTTGAAAGGCCGATGCAGTAACACCATGTACTGGAACGAGAGAAAGAGAGAGAGAGAGAGAGAGAAAGAGAGAGAGAGAGAGAGAGAGAGAGAGAGAGAGCAGCTTCGATCTGACTGACCGAAAGCCAAAGTGTGGTGTCCTGCATGTGCGTGCACACACGCACACAAACACTCAGACACACTTTCAGATGATTTGTTTCATGGACGAAGCTGTTACTAGGCTATAGTGTTATGGCTTGTACAGACTGCTGGAGTTTTTAAGTTGTCGGCAAGTGGACGGATCGTCATGTATTTCACACTACACTAGGGCTTGTTAAAAACGACTGGTAGCCTCTCTCTGCGTGCACGCACGGGAATACAGGCTCACAATCACATCACAGGAAGAATTGCTTGATAGCATAGCCATGGCCTACGTGGTGCGCTACTGAGACAGGGTGTTGCATCTTTTAATGCATGTTTTCTCGGGACGTGGTTCATACTGTGAGATGTCCAGTCGGCGACAGAGTCAAATATCAAACATGCCAAATATTCAGAAACTGTCGAGAAGCCGTCAGGGTCGTGTTCATCCTAGCCATCAGAGATCCTGGTGTTTTCTTTGTTCTTATAACTGTTCACGCAAGAAAACACATGCGTGCAAAAAGTGGCAACGCGGGACCCACATCTGGCCCTAAACGTAACCGAATGAACCGACAAGAGGTGTCCATTAGAGCCCTGATTTATTGATCCCGTTCCTGCCTGCTCCCACTAGATTTGTGTACATTCCCTCCTGCTCCCGCTCACTGTCACAGATAGATGGGAAGCGACTGGACATACCGGGATATTATAGGTCAGCCTATTATGCTTGATATGCAATATATAGTGGTATATCAGACTATGTACACATGGTGGAGAGAGAGAGAGAGAGAGAGAGAGAGAGAGAGAGCTGTGTGTACTGCTGGTGGTCACTAGGATAAGCCTATTTGTAGTGTTCCGTTTGACGTTGTTTGCTGGGTGACCAGGCCGCAGCAGTGCAGCAGACACACACAGGGAAAAGCAAAGCTGCAGGGAATCTGTCGCAAGGATTGAGGAAAACAAACTCCCCAATGAAGTTGTTTAGGCTACTAATGAATGACAGGTGCGGAAATGCATGACTGCATAGTGTGCTCTTTCATGCGCTTTGCTTTGGGAACAGCCCTGATCAGTGATCATTGTCCTCCGACGTGCATATTTTGCTAAAGATTATATAATCTCTGCATCATGTGGTTAATTGCGGGAGGATGCAGGATTTCCCGGGGCCCACTGATTTTATGTTGACCGCCCGGTCCTGCCCACAGGCATTCTAACACCGCCCACGCCAATTCCATTCGCTCTGTAAACTTTATCTCAACAGAACAAACCAGCATCCATCCTACCATAAAGTAGAATGCCAGATAATCCCACAAGGACACTGCTGTGACCTTTTAACGCCAGTTATATCGGAAACCCATAGGCGTCCTCTTGGGCAGCATTTAAGCTAAATGAAATGTCCTCTCCCTAGTACACTACAGTGTTCACTGTGACGTTGCCGTCCTCTTGTCCAATCACGGTCTTCTGATTTCAGACCCATATCCTCCCATATTCTGCCCAAGGGTTCAAGTTCAAAAATAAAGAAAATGACATGTTTGTTTATCACAACTGGTCACGTGCTCAACGGCTTCCCCGTAACGCAACACGACTATGGGGACAAATTGTGCATCATAGAATCTGCATAATGGCCCCCTATTTCCCCAAATGGAGCATTTGGTCCATGTTTACGCACTCGTTAAACAAACACTGAGGATACACAGAGTTCCGGTTCATTTGAAGTCACTCCACAAAACGCTGCCTCCAAACTAGTGGATGTTACTAAGTGGTACTCCAAAATAACAATGCTTGTAATTATAATATTACAATATATTATAAAATGAAGTCACATTTTCTGTTAAAACATTGATACGTGTGAGATTAGTACACATAATTTGCATTTGTCTTAGCACTCTGGCCAACCTCAGAACTTTGGAAAACGTCAACAAGAGGGCCGAAACATTGTTGCTTTCTTTGACCCGCTGCTATGCATTCAAATACACATCAAAACACCCTGGCTTGTTTAAACCAACACTATACACACTGAAACAAATCAAGGTCTAGCACAGGTAAAACTTTATTTTTTCACACAAGGGAAATTTGTCTCGGGCTTTCATCCCTGCTGCTGCCTGCCACAACACAACATTAGCGACAACAAAACATAAAACGCATAACAGACGCAGAACACAACATTCTTTTTGTCAGCTTGTTGATGTCAACTACAAACTAACTTCTATACCTTTGTGTGGCATTTACAAGTGGAGGTATACTGCATGAGGATTACTGTATGCCCAACAGCTAGATGTACTGTAGTCCATCCACACACACATGTACACATCCCATTGCCAGTGGAGACTGTGACTGCACAGATCCCATAGCCTTTGATGAAACACATTCATATTTTGGGGGGGGAAAAGTTAGGAGTCATCTTTCATTCTCCATTCGTCAATGTCTATTGTGAAATTTTGGATCGATCGGTCAGCCAACCAGAAAATGAAAACGGTCAGTCAACCAGAAAATGAAACCAAATGGACCCTGACGGGTCCATTTGGTTTCATGTTTACACTCTCAAGAGTTATGATGTTCACCATCTAAATTAGCACCACTTAATAATTCATAAGTCATGTTCATTTTGGTCTAATTTTGATGTTTTGCCTCTTTTGTTTGCAAAAATACATCCTGGAATTGTGAACAAAACCAAAAGAAATAGTTTTGGGGACTGTGGGGTGAAGATGTTGTTAAATTGTGAAAAAGTTGAAAGCCACTGCTCTAACATGAAGCACCTGACTATAAGCCTGGTGCGGCTTATGAAAATGAAAAATCAGTATTTTGCCCCAAATTTAGCTGGTGCGGCTTATATTCAGGTGCGGCTTATAATCCGGAAATTACGGTACATGCTTACTGTTCTTTGTTAGTTCACGTTGTTTATACACTTGTCGAGATGTGCACATGGACCATGTAAGCATTTGAAAACAGGGTTAAACAGTAGGTCAGGGACCATAGTTATTTAGGAAAGGGGAGGTAATGAACCAATTCATCTTGTTTTTACTACAATTATCCTTTACATTAGTAGCCTAAATGAAAACAGCATTTACAAAACAGGGAGGGTTGCCAACTTTATGAGGACAGGGAGGAATAATGTCATTTTCCACATGATTTAACTCTAGTGGGCAGACAACAGAAACGTTTCGGCCCAGCTGGCCTTCTACACTGTACAATACAGCATTGTACAGTGTACAGTGGGCACAGCATTGTACACTTGCATTTTCTTGTTTCTATTGTACTGAGTCCTGCACGGTTGCAAGTGGTCTGCTTCAGCAGCTATTTTGTCTTCTCAGGGTTAACCTGGGTGAATGACAAAGTAAATGAAAACAGGGTTGAATGACTAGACACCAACAGGTAGTGTTTGTGTTTGCTTTTGCCTGCATAGATGAGGCAGCTACATGAGGCAGCTTGGCGTACAAGTACACCCCAATTCTATGTCTACTATGACACTACTATGTCGCAGGGACTTACTCCCATTCCAACCCTTGAGGCTGAGAGCCAAGCAGGCATTTTTCTTTCTTTGGTATGACCCGAACGTGGAATCGAACCCGGGCCTCCCAATCTCAGGGCAGACAATCTAACCACAAAGCCACTGAGCTTACTGTATCCTCAATAAAGTAGGCATGCTTATAGTTTGGACCCACTCACTGTAGACTAACATGCTCAGTGCTGTCTTAACCTGATGTAAGGCCCAGGGGCACAGAGGCTTTGTAGGGCCCCTTTGTAGTTCTGTTACTCTGTCTGATTACACCTCTTTCTCAAGGCTGTGTGGGCAGACCCAGATTAATGCACAGGGTTTCTGGCATTTCGGCCCAGGGGCCCCAGTGTGTGTGTGTGTGTGTGTGTGTGTGTGTGTGTGTGTGTGTGTGTGTGTGTGTGTGTGTGTGTGTGTGTGTGTGTGTGTGTGTGTGTGTGTGTGTGTGTGTGTGTGTGCGTCTGCATGCCTGCGTGCATGGGCAGGGACATGACAGAAAGCACTAGTGCACAAGACAGGCAGCCTGAGTGATGAGCCACCATGGATGTCTGTGAAAAAAAGAACAAAGGCTTCCAGCTAAATTGTTCATCGTCATTGTCGACAAACACTAGCAGAATTGAAATATATCAAGCATATCAGGAAATTAACATCAAGAGTGTTGCATTATCAATAGCCGATTCCTCCTCTGAAAACTAAATTAGTTCTTCAGCAATGAGCCTGAAAAAAAAAGCCACACTCGCAAGGTGACTTTGCAGAGGAAATGGTCCATTTCAAAACACTTGTTAAAAATTAGCAAAAACAATTTGCAGGCGGACGTTTAGAGCCAATAAGGAAAACGGACAATTCTAAGAACCCTAAGAAGAAAGCCGGTGACATTTTCTAAACAATCATTGATTAAATACACAGAACTAAATTGGGTGACCATGGAACAGAACAGCCTCTTGACTTAAATACTTGACTCCGACGTCTTTAGAAAACTAGCTGTTAAGGAAATGCAGTAATTTCTGTAAAAACAAAAACAACCCTTGACAGTACGGATACGCAAATGACACCACACCAGGCCTACTGGATGTAGTGCCTTTGTTAGGGTAACATAAAGGAACTGTCTGTGGTGCTGAAACACAACATCCACTCTGCACAGGAATCTTGTCCACTACGCAGAAAATTGTTCATTCGTTATTTTGTGGGGGGAAAGTTGAAAACCCTAAACTTGAGTGATGCATTTTGGAGCGATGCAAATACAGTAGGTGAATTTGAACAACATCCCATAGCCCCATTCTAAGCAAACTTGGCGTGGGGAGACAGCCATAAAGGAGTTGTTTCCACAAAATAACAACTGACCACTTTTTTGGAAGTAAATCAACTGCAAATAAATGTAAGAAACCCTTCTGGGGTGGAATTCTCCTTTAAACTAACCTTCACCCAAAATTATTACATTTTTTCACTGACTACGGAGCGCTCTGCCTACGGAGTCAGTGTGAACCTTCCATCCCTGTGTCTCTTTGTTCACCATGCCCCTGCATGCCGGCCTTCCAGCACAAATCAAATTTCTGAAATTTAACGCCCTACTTGACAAATACTGCAGCGTCGCACAAAAGCATCGCAAATACCCACAAATTCAAAGCATGAAGCACCGCAAACCGACATATTGAGCTTGTTCAACCTTTGTTATTTGTGAATTCGAACCCTGGAAACGTTTTCTTTTTTTTTTTTTTTTTTTTTCTCAGATATACGGTATGAGGTTTCTACCCAGCCGAGACGATAATTGTGTAAAGAAAGCTAAGCTCTTGTCTAAGCTCTCAACAAACTAGTTGCAATGTCACGTCTTCTACAAACAGTGCCAAAAAATATATAATTTTTCCACTCTCGGTAATGAAACACGTGCAAGGTGACTTAGTGACTTAGAATACCTTCAGTAGAAATAAAAAGTGGGGCTGTCTTCTACAACACCAACAACACCTGTATGCACTAACGAGGTACAGCGGCGATGGCAGCTGGTATGGAATGTCCTGGTTATTATGTGTGGACATCATTCACTGGTCTCCACTGCACCTCCCATCCCAGGACACAATGCACACCCTTTTTATCACCCGCGGACGTCAGGTCACTGCAACCATTTACAACCATGGACATTTTGATTAAACGGCATATCCCAAGCAGAACACTAGTTGGCCTATAACAGGGGTTTTCAACCATTTTCATACCAGGGCCCACCATTTATTCAGCATTTGAGCCCCGGACCACCATTTGAGGACATTTTGGCCCCAAAGACCACCAAAACTAAAGATTTCTTTTGCTTTTGTCCACAATTCCAGGCTGGATTTGGGAAACAAAACAGGCAAACATACAAACCAGAATGACCATTAGTCTTGTAGTTGTGTAGACTTGAGCAAATTTAGATCATGAATATTTTAACTCCTGAGAGCGTAAAAATGAAACCAAATGGACCCTTAAGAGTTACATCTGGTTAACCAACTTAGCTGAGGACCACCTGGAACCCTCTCAAGGACCACTGGTGGTCCCCGGACCACCTGTTGAAAACCCCTGGCCTACAATGACATAGTGCCCAAAATAGGGACAGCAGTTGCAAAAGTGATATTAGGGACTTTAAGCCTTGGATGGCGACGTCTCTACAACGGCAACAGGAACTCGACCAGTGCTCGATAGATAAACCTGCTTGTGGTAGCAACCGTTCCTACTACGGCAGAACTTTCACATTAACATAGTGTCCGCAACGCCTTTTTGAAACGCGCTATATGGTAACCCGTCACTCGTTGCGGATGGCTGTTTGCTTAACGATTTTGACAGCTACGGCGATTGCGTCTTAGCAGCAGTACTTCCGGTAAGGGGAGCCGTTCTGAAAATGTGGCAGCTTAAAGAGCCTATTACTAGTGGGATTGGCCATAGCAATTACTGAAAGAGACATGTCAAAACAAATATATAAATACATAAAAAGAAAAGAAAGAAAAACGAGTACATGCAGCAAGCATTTCCAGTTGTTTTGGAATCATGTTAATCTTTCATGACAACATGTCACACAGTATGCGGTGGTTGGATTAGGTTTCCGATGCATCTGGGGACTGCCGGACAGAAAAACAAGATAATGATCATGCCTCTCTCTCTCTGCCCCTCATGTGAAATATATTTGATGCTCCCTCCCGTTGAATCTGTTTTCAGCTCACGTTACAGTTTAACACAATCACGCTGCCTGCGCCGGGTCCTAATAAGAAGCCCTTGTGTTGTCAGACACACTGGAGGAGACATGCTCTCCCCATATCAGATGCGACGACGGTACATCCATACTCCCAGCTGGGCTGCTTCGCCGACTGTCCTTCCCTAATAACCACAGACTCCGCTGGCCCCTCATAGTCGAGGTAATAATAACACACAAATGTCATGTTTGTGGCGGATACATTTCCTCAGCAACCCCCAGTACTATACAGGGCCGGATCTAGGCATGGGCATGCCACCAAACAACGCAAATTCCAAAGATATTTCAAATTAAAGTGCTTATATTTAAACACTACTACTGCTACTACTACTGCAACTAACTAGAATTGTGGCACCACAAAACCACAAAACCAACAGCATTTCATCATTGAAAACAGAAAACTGAGTCAGACCTTTAGCTTTATGCATGCTGCGTGTCTGTTGCAACTTCTACAGCAACTGAACTGATGTTATTATCAATGCTTACTTGCCTATAAGTCCTGCACAAGATAAAAATCTTGTAAAGAATTTAACTGAAAATGGTTGTGACACGGGCGATGAAGCCGCCCTCATGCCATTTTTGCCTGCCCCCCCAATCGGGAAATGGTACACCCGGGCCTGGTACTATACTACTATACTGTAGAGCAGGGGTTTTCAACAGGTGGTCCGGGGACCACCAGTGGTCCCTGAGAGGGTTCCAGGTGGTCCCCAGCTAAACTGCTTAACCAGATGTAACTCTTGAGAGTGTAAAAATGGAACCAAATGGACCCTGGCGGGTCCATTTGGTTCCATTTTTACACTCTCAAGAGTTAGAATGTCCCTCATGTGAATTAGTCCAAGTCTACTCAACTCAAAGATTAATGGTCATGGACAGAAAATAGGTTTTTTTAGTTTTGGTGTCTGTGGGGGCTAGAATGTCCTCAAATGGTGGTCCGTGGCTCAAATGCTGAATAAATGGTGGGCCCTGGGATCAAAAAGGTTGAAAACCCCTGCTGTAGAGCAGTGGTTCCCAAAGTGGGGTCCGGGGTCCTTCAGGGAGTTCTGTGGGGGAATAGTATGGAATGACGTTTTTGAGGCCACGAGAATAGCAAGGAAGGAGTTAAGAAACAACAGATGTCCCGTCCGTCCTCCACATGCTAATGGGACCCCCGGTAGCAGCTAAGGTAAGTCGTTCACCAGCGGTGTGAAGTGAAGTGAGTGAATCAATCAAAACCACAGATCTCCTGTGACTCATTTCATCGCCACTTTTTAATTTTGAAGTGGTTTACGCTTCGAATCATTTGGTTCATTACGAAGATGCAGGAGAGTGGTCATGGAACGCAATTAATTCAGCCTGTGTTTATTTAATTAAAAACTCATGATCCCTCGGATCCCCCCCCTACCCGAGTCCCAACACATTATCTGGTAGCCTGCAACATATTTTTAGATGGGCGTCCTTGACATGAAAGATTTGCAACCCCAACAATAAGTAATGTAAAATTACAATTGCAATTTAGGCAATTAATCCACCAACCGCCTATGATAGATAGGCCTACCTGCTAGTCCTACATACTGAACGCAACGGTAGGCAGAAATTAATTGATTCTATTCTTTGTATCGTCTGCTACTCTGCTCTCTATAGCCAACAAAATCTAAAATGTAGCTAATGTGTGTTAAATCCTTTAAAATTATATTTTTGCCTTAACTTCAGCTCACAAACACATCGCCTCAGGGCTCTTCCTTTAAGTGTGGCAGCCATGCTGCTGTTATTAAATATTATGTTAACCTGATTCACTCAATTCAATTAAAACATTTTGTGCTCGGCAGACTTTTGCCGTTACTACATCAACCTCCACACAGTCTGAAGAGAAACATGTTTAAGGACAAGTTTAGGACAAAATAAAAGACGGGTGTTAATTGTTTTATGTTTTACATAGACCTGATAGACTCCAAGAAACTTTATCTGACCACAAAAGTTCACAGGAACTACTAAATGTGAAGGTAGAGGTACTAGGTTAACTAAGTATTCGACTATTTGATTATTTGACAAGCAAAACACAACATTCAACATTATTCATTCAAAATTGATTAATCACTAATAATATTTTGAATATATATTTTTACATTTTCTACAACAGACATAATGGCTGTGTACTGGTGATTGTTGGCTGACTGCTTATTTTTCTAGTCATACTGTAATTGAGTTACAGTAGTGTAATATCCATGCAAAGTTTCAATGAGAAGCCCAGAACTGCCGTTTTTACTGGATACAAAAACAATACAGTATATGTCCAAAATGATTCCACTATCAATGCATTCGATGTGACCAATTTCTTGGAATCTATTACGTCTGTAATAAAATGTAAAAAAAAAAAATCACCATATTTTTGAAAAACATTAATAATAAATAATAATAATAAAAATCATAATAATAAAAGTTGTTCTTTAAAACGGAAGAAAGAAAAATAAATCCTGCTTTTTGTGACAGCAGCTCTGTCCGTCACTGTTTCAGAGAAACAAATAAACCAGTGGTCCTTGTGGGCCATCCAGAATAACTAACTAAAAACTGAAACCAGTTATTCTTAAACCACTGCATTAATCAATTTTAGAAGAGGTCTACACAATAGACAAAAGATGAATGACTTCTACATTGATCATGTTTGTCATCTCTCTCCTAACGGTACAACATTGATACATCATGTAGGCAAAATCGTATGCAACGACAATAGAATATCCTGGTGGTTCACTTCAAATGCCAAATAAATAATGGGCCTTGATCAGACCTTGATCAGAAAAGGTTTGAAAAGCACTGCCTGGCGCTGTAGAGTTTCTGTGGCAGGGCTTCACGCTTTTGATTTCTGCTGGATTAAGGGACTCGTGGGCCCTGATGAGAATGAATATTATAATCCTTCTCTTTGAAGTGAGCAGGAATTACTTTTTATATTAAAAAAAGCAGTTTTAAAATTATCGCTACCCAGGGGTAACATTACTCTGCGGTAGACACACACACACACACACACACACACGCACACACCATCCAGCAACCTCCAGTATAGGTGCCCCTGCAAATAACTTTTGCCCCAATTCCTGAATCTGAATCTGTTGTGAGCAAACACCAACTCAGGCAGTTTGCAGTGGTGTGGATGTGATGCTTTCTCGTGCATGCCCTACGCACGCACGCACGCACGCACGCACGCACACACGCACACACGCACACACGCACACACGCACACACACACACACACACACACGCAATCACCCAAATAGAGTAGTATAGTATTATTATTGTTATTCATCAATCATCATGAGTGGGGGGATTTTCCAATCATGTCTGTTTTGGTAGATGCTGACCCAAAAAGCACAGTAAAAAAATCAGAAGACTAAAACTAGACTAAAATGTCAACAGCTTTTGTAAATAAATCTAGGGGTTTGTAGACCAAGATTGAGACTAAAATCCTTGACTTTTAGTTGACTAAAAAGTGAAATAATAAAAATACGATTGACTAATCACAACAGTGTTGGAAACTGGACTGAAGACTGAGTCTAAACTTAAAAAATAGCCGACAAGAACAACGCTGTCTTGCAACCTGCAGTGTCACCCATCTCTCTGGAGAGATGCCTCCTGCCAGTAATTGACGCTGAAGCGACACTTTCTCTGGGTTTTGCTGTTGTCTTCTTTGTAGCTCTTTTTCTGCCCTGCTGTGGGGTAAGTCCCCTCCCTCCAGGCTGGCCATACATACTGTACAGTACAGCAGTTGCTTGAGAAAGGCAGTAATTATGATCTGCACATCATGACACGGGGCTGCAGGGGCGGATGTAACATTTCCCAATTGGGGGGCAGAAGAAAATGGTAAGGGGGCGGCTCCATTGCCAGTGGCGCTTTGCGTCACGGGCGATGGACCTTACATTTTCAGTAGTGTTTCAAATATTTTTAAATAGAAGCACTGGAATATCTTGGGTTGTTTTGCATGTCCTCATGTTTGGTGGGGCAGACTGGGCATTTAGGGAGGGCATTTAGGGAGGGCATTCCCCCGCCCCCCCCCATGCCTACGCCTAGATCCGCCCCTGCGGGGCTGTCTGTCGACTATACCCAGGCTGTCGCCGAGTGACGGTTGTGCTGATGCTGAGCAGGATGTGTTGGGCTTCCTTCAAGAGGCTGATGATCCCCCCCCTCCCACCCCGCTGTCCCAGGAGACCTCCACATCGCTGGTGGTACTACGGCCTGCGCCAGAGCCTTCAGATGTCTGCTGTGTAGGTTAGTCTCGCCTTCCAAGACTGTTGACTCTCGCAGAATTTCGAAATGGCTCCATCATACAGTCTGGAGGAGCAATGGAAAATCTATCAATGGAAAAGCTATCAAGAGTAAAGGCGGTAAATAGGCGGTGGCTCAGGGATATAGTGGCTACATGGTAACCACAAGGTTGCCACTGTTAGTGTTGAAGTGTCCCTGAGCAAGACACTTAACCCCCTTGGTCCCGATGTGCTGGTCAGTTACGTGGTATTGTTTCCAATGCCATGGGTGTGCAAATGGGTGAATGTGATGTGCAATCTGTGTAATGGCTTGTACAGAATGTAGGAGTTTTAATGTTGTGTTGCAAGTGAACAGATTGTTGTGTATTTCACACATTTTAATCTTTTATCGTCTTTCACACTAAACTATTGGTAGCACACTGCAAGAATTCAACAAGATGCTATCTAGACCTGATACATATTGGCTACGTCATTTGTTTTTTATTCCAATATTCATTGTGACATCTCACGTCCAAGCTGTGCGAGACACAGGACCCACAGGACCCACAGGACGTTGTATCTTGATTTTCATAAAATAATGATGTCTCTCCATATCTGAGCATCCATCGTACCGACAACATAGACAGACAGACTTGTCAACAAGCATTTGTGATCACCAGCAGTTCATGTGCTCTCTTTGGCTGTAATGCATGCTTTCTCGAGATTCACTCGCAACTAGTTCATACTCACAGATGTCCAGTAGGCGACAAGAGTCAAATATCAAACATAGTACACATTCAGAAACGGTCGGGAAGCACCAGATCTTCTCACAGAGCCTCTCACACAGAGAAGAAAAAAGCCTGAATTTGCATCAGATTGGGAGTTTTGTCGGCTAGCGCAAAAGAATAAAGAATGGTCCCCAGCACAACATAATCGAGGCAAATATCTTGTGTGTACAATGCATTTATATAGGAGGCATGGAGCCTCCTCGAGCTCCCAGCTTCCGCTTCGTCTTTACAGTCGCATACATGTATCCTAGTGGGAATAGAGATGCATCTAAGCATATACAGTATAGAGTCGGTAACACCATAGACCCTTAGCTCAAGATCTTGGCTCTTGAGATACATTCTTTGAATGCGAATTACTTCTACTTCTATTATGACGTCTACAATTGAGAGAATGTAGAGGAATTGTTATTTTGATCAATGCCTGCCTGTTATCTCTCCTAAACACAGCATGGAATTGTAAGAATTTGTGTCAATTTTGACTAGTTATCAAATGGTGATCCGTGTCTCAAATGCAGAATAATGGGGCCTGGTCTCAGAACGGTAGAAATACTACTGCTACACGTATATAATTGTCTAGCTGTGGGAGACTAGCTGTGGTCCAGCCGTCGCTACACTGTGGGGGCTGCCTGCGCACAACGCTCAGAAATTGCTGTGTCATTGTCACAGTCAGACTGTGGTATGAAAAGAGAATGAACCGGCTCCAAGGTGAGCTTTAGTGCTTTTCCCTTCAAGCTGTTGTGTTCCGACATGACAGCAAATGTCAATACCCGCAGCCTGCTGCACTTTTTTCCCTGTTTTTTTCTTTCTCCAAAGATAAAATAGATAAAGCCGCATGCTGAATGGGGGAGACTTAGAGGCATTCACTGGTACAAGTCCGTTCTCCATCTGGGGGGGGGAAGTCAATCAAATCAGGGACTCTTCGGGGGCACGAGGCGGGGTTATACCAGATCTAATTTAGCACACGATTAAAATCAATTTGCTTTATCTGATCCTGAAGGTGGAGAAGAGAGAGAGAGGGGGGGGGGGTGGATGGTGTAGTGGGGAGGAACGTGGTGTCCTGTGGGAGGGGAGGGGGGCTTTTGCGCCATCCAATGGGAATGGAAGGATTGTTTGACACGAGGGGCGCCGGATCACAACAGAAAGGTCATGAGATGATGATGCACCCCGTCATGCACAATGCACAGACATAATGAGCGCACCACCCTGCTGCGACATTTACAGCCATGAGTGACATGAGTACATGTACTGTACTCATGTACTGTAATACTGTACACTGTACTGTACTGTACAGGGTTAGAAATGTTGACTAGGGGCAGGGCTGGATCTAGGCATGGGCATGGGCATGGGGGGGAAGAGGGGGCAATGCCTTGACTGCCCCACCAAGCATCATGGCATGCAAAACAACCCAAATTGCAAAGATATTTCAAATGAAAGTGCTTGTATTTAAAATGATTTGAAACACTATGTTACTAACTACAATTGTGGCACCACTAAACAAACAGCATTTCATCATTCAAAGCAGAAAACTTTAGCTTTATGAATGCTGCGTGCCTGTTGCAACTTCAACAACATCTGATGTTACTATCGATGCTTACTTGCCTAATATAAGCCGCTTCATCGCCTGTGTCGCTTCGCTTCCATTTTCTCCTGCCCGCCCCCCTGATTGGGAAATGTTACATCCGTGCCTGAGTAGGGGTCCCCAGCATGTTTTGGTCTTGAGCTTAAAGGGGATGATGGGGGGGTGGGGGGGGGGTCCCAGTATTGACATTGTTTGGTTGGTATCAGTCAGACATCGCCACACAATAGTCATACGTGACAGACTCACTCCATCCAATTATAATTCTTTCTCCTCCACGATCTCCATGCAGATTGCAATATGCAAATTGCTTTTCCGTCCATTATTTTCTTCCTCTTTTGATGAAATTGTAAGCAAATCTATATAATAATTGCGCTGAGGTTTTTTGCATTCTTTTTTTTTCTTGTCTGAAGGCTATGTTAGCAGCTAGCAGACAAATAGTCATTTTCTGACTCCTACCACCGCAACTACATCATCTAGAGCGAAAGCCAAACGTTACATTTTCCCATGCACCGTTCAAACATGCAATTATAAGTGTATAAAAAAGAGACAGAGAGCTGCCTAGCATTTGCTACCTCCTCCTCCTCCTCGCACGTCGTACACATTACTGAGAACAATGTCTAATTGCCGTGCCGTGGCTCCGTGGCACGGCTCATTACGTGGTCACGTGACCTTTTTTTTTCCCCCTCTCTTATTTTTGTACAGCTAATTAACAAGATTGCCAGCGACTCCTGGACGTCGTTAGGACACGTAGTACACACTTAGTGTAGATTCACTCGGTGCCTATTAATTCTAAATAACATGCGGGGGGATTGGGGGAAGGGTAGTGGGGTAAACACACCCCAGTAATGGCGTGTTGACAAAACTTTTTTTCAGCTACGGCGCGACCTTTTGAGCAAACAGCAGCTTTCTAGGCAAACGCAGGCATGCAGAGGGGTGGCCTTAATTCAGTTTTGGCGGGAACACCTAGAACACCTGGGCCTAGATTTCCGTCACCACTAAACCCCTTATCCCTTAACTTCTTTGCCGTTTTAAACTATTAAAAAAAAAAACATTTTTCAATAGTTAAACTAGCCTACTAGCTCACAATGTGTCAACAGATTGGCATGTTGAACTATTCCAAAAAGTTCTTCAAAATAGTAAAAAAGGGATAAGGTGTTAGGGATAAGGGGTTTAGAGTGTAATGGAAATGGAGTCCCTGGTGTTCTAATCCTTATTGGCATAATTAGCATTACTTAGCATCATTGACAATACTTAGCATTAGCAGTACTTAGCAATATTAGCTTAGCATTAGCAATAATTAGCATTACCAGCATTACTTACTTATTATTAGCATTGTTAACACTACTTAGCCTTGGCATTACTTAGCAGTATTATCATTACTTCACATCATTGGCAATACTTGTTTAGTCAGTGAAAAATAGTGTGCCACGGAGTGGCGCGCTATGAGCTTTTAGGTCTGATATTTTTGATAATGGTGAAAACGTGGCGCTAATCCTCAGTAAAGAATGTCTTAATGACCTGCAGGTAGCATGGAGCCGGTGCATAGAGCTTGTGCTCCCCCCGCCTGCGAGCATAGAGACACATGCAGGTGCTCGCAGTCGAGTCGGCGTCGGTTCACTGCGAAGCTCCACCACACGTGAGTCCATTGAGCTTTCCCCCGTGAAGTGGAGCTACTCACGCGTAAAGACAGACAGGGAGGGAGCAGCAGCCTCGTTGGGCTGAGTCCGTGTGCACAGTTCTGGGTTTTAGTAGAGAGAAAATATGCAGCCTATGAGGTCTATGAAGGAAAACAAAACAAAACAAACAAAACAAAAACTGCTTCCCCTCGCCCACCTCATTGTTATTCCCTGTCTCATTAGAATATGCACAATCTGCCTTGGTTTCAGCCGTTCATTGGGCGTCTTTGAGGGGGGGTGTGGATTCCATGGTTTTCAAACTTTTTCATAGCAGGGACCACTATTTATTTTTTTGTCCACAATTTAGGAGAGGTAACTGGCAAAAGGTTGTTCAAAATAACAATTCTTCTGCATTTTCTAACTGGGTAAATTCTTGAAAATTAAGTCATTCAGATGTTTAAATATAAATTAACTCTTAAGAGCATAAAATGAAACCAAATGGACCTGTAAGGATCCATTAGGTTTCATGTTACGCTCTCAAGAGTTACAGGTCCATTTGGTGATCAACTGTCATCATCATTTCGCTGGGGACCACCTGGAATCCTCTCAGGGACCACTGGTGGTCGCCGGACCACTGTTTGAAAACCACTGACTTAAAGGGCGGAGGGAAAGTTAAAGCATATTTTCCTTTACAATGTCTAATCTCCAGATTGAACATTTTACCATTTAACAACAATAAATCGCCGCGTCTGTGCAACTGGGGAAGTTTCATGGCGATAATTTAATGTTCCAATTTTGGAGAAACTCCTGGCTCCTGGACTAAAAAAACAAAAATAATAATAATGATAATAATAACTGATCCGCTTCCCAGATGGTGGAAAAGAGGCCTGAGTGATCATTGGAATCAAGCCTAAAATAGTTACTACAAACACAAAAGGCTGCCATGTGAACAATAAACAACAAGGAGTAAACAAAAAAAACAGTGCTGCCACTAAATAAGTATTATATGTTCTTCATTTCACGGCCAGAAGACGCCTGTGGCACACGCCGTAAAGCGCCGGGAACGGCTTCACACATCAGAAATAAACTTGTGTTGTTGTCATGGCAACGTACCGGCAGCAGGAGCAAAAAAAATGATTGGTGGTGGCAGAAGCAAAGTATATAAGCTCCAGGGGCGGATCTAGGCATGGGGATTTAGGGGGGCAATGTCCCCCTAAATTCCCAGACCGCCCCACCAAACATGATGGCATGCAAAACAACCCAAGATATTTCAGTGCTTATATTTAAATTTGAAACACTACTATACTGCTACTAACTAACTACAATCGTCTCACCACAAAACCAACAGCATTTCATCATTGAAAACAGAAAACTCTCTGAGTCAGACCTTTAGCTTTATGCATGCTGCGTGTCTGTTGCAACTTCAACAACAACTGATGTTATTATTGATGCTTTACTTGACTAATAAAGGTCCTGTAACCGAAAATGGTATGGGTGCGGCTTCATCGCCCGTGGCGCGAAGCGACACAGGAGATGAAGCCGCCCCCATACCATTTTCTCCTGCTCTCCCAATTGGGAAATGCTACATCCGCCCCTGATAACCTCACTAAATCTGCTGCCATGTGTAGTGTGTGTGTGTGTGTGTGTGTGTGTGTGTGACCAGCAGAGAGGACGGAGGCACCGTCGTGATCCCTCCCTGCCAATCCCTGAGAGGTATAATTACGGCATTACCTTTGCTGAATACGGGATGAACGGGAACTCCGGTTTAGAATGATGCATCTGTTTAGTATCGCTTCCAATTATATGTCATGTTTCAAATGTCGGGAGTATTAAGGGCTACTTTAAGGAACTGGATTGCACTGCCTGTGTTAACGCCGCGGCATGTTTGATGTTACCGCCTCATTTACATAACTTTTTTGCATTTATTGACACCAGTGTCATATTAATGCTCCCACCATTAGACTGAGCCGGAATACAACATTATTGATGCAGCATAAGACGGAGTGTACGGCGCATTGTATGCTCTAATCATAAACCCATTTCTTTCTACATTAAATACATGCAAACACTCCAACCTTCTGAGCGCAAGTTTCTGAGCAACATGATTATCCCACTTATCCCCACGATTTTCGTAACCCATTTTTAAACCAGTGCCAATCCTGGGCTCTACACACCCTCCACCAACCTGGGGATGAAGCGGACTGGCCTCATGCTTTCTTCAATGCATGAGGAGTCTGCCTTCTTTTCACCTGACAGAGGAGGGGGGGGGGGGGGGTTCCCTGGTTAAACGTAGCACATGGAAGGAACATGTTATTCCAAACAATTCCTGTCCCCTTCATCAGGCACCCCGGCTGGCCAAGGGGAGGCAGTCTAGAGACCAGGATTACTGCATGTTTTTGTGAGGTTACCTATAGGGGAGAACATGCAAACCCCACCTTTCACCAACACCACCTCAGGTATGGGCATTGATGACGCTGAGGAGCAGAAACACGGCCAGCACGTGCAGCGTTCCTAGCGGGAATTGAACCCAGGACCTTCTAGCTGCGAGGCGGCAGCTCTTACCACTGTTACCTAAGCTGCTGCATTACTTTTACTGTCAGATGAATAAAAAAAGCATGTTCATTATTCTAGCCATGTGAGCACATGTAGAAGAATAAATGTTGACAACATGCTGTGTGCCTACGTTGACATGTGTCATATGAACAGATGTCTAAACATGCTTAACTTAGGCATTTAGCATAGATTACATTAAACTAAAGAAAAAGAATGTGATTTCTACATGACATAACATAACAGTAAATAATCCATAGGCTAATTAAATGTGTGTATAGAGATGCTATCAAGTTGTTATATAAAATGCTATAAGTACATACACTGCTATCAGTCTACAGTACAGTACATCGAAATGCTATCTGAGATGCATGTACATTGGGACTTTTCATATACGCCTATAGGAGGTCAAGGCTAGGGCAAGTATTACCAGGGGCGGATGTAACATTTCCCAATTGGGGGGGGGGGGGGGGGGGGGGGGGGCAGAATAAAATGGTAAGGGGGCGGCCCCATGAAGACGCCCCCTTACCATTTTCTTCTTCTCAAATACTTTTAAATATAAGCACTGAAATATCTTGGGTTGTTTTGCATGCCGTCATGTTTGGTGGGGCAAACTAGGCATTTAGGGGGGCATTGCCCCCCCATGCCTATGCCTATATCCGCCCCTGAGTATTACTGAAGAGCTATGGGCTGTGATGGACTCTGAAGAGGTGCGTTGGACGATTGGGAGCAAAACTGCAGTTCTGATTGCAGTGGGAAGTGCATTCCACAGTTTCGGGGGCCAGAAGGGAGGACAGAGTTCCACTCTCAAACACTGGCTTTTGGCCATGTAGATTATTGGGGTCACAATCCAGACATGAAAACCATAATGAAATGGCCTAAGCTAATTTGTTATCAATTTAATGCGAGGGTCCTTGTAATCAAAATGGATGAGCATCACTGGTTTAAACTGTATAGGCTTATAGTTAATTCATAGAAGATATAATGATATAATAACCTACTTTAACCACTGAAACAGGGTTTGTGGGAACAATGTCAGCACATTTTGTTTTGGTAAGCTGTATGGATTTCTCCTCCTGTCCTCCACCTCCTCCTATGGACTGTTGGGATCAGTGTTGTTTTAGACAGGCATATTTTAGATTTAAGCAGTAAAATACCTGGCCCCAGCCCTGAATCGCAACTTTAAAAAAATACCTTATTACCTTATATTTTTTCTCCTGTAATTCAGTCAGTACTAGGGCATTAACCAACTAGTCGACCTTGTTGTTACTAGTTGACTAGTCGATAAGAAATTAATAAAAATGGAGGTATTATTATTTTTATTATTAATATTGTTTTAGTCTTACAACATAAATCTTAGCTGGATTATAGTGACCAATGTAGTTTTCCTTTTAACAAACATTATAATAACATGAGCGAGACGCTCGCCTCTGCCCCAGAAAGGTGCTTTGCTTCGAGTGGCGTCTGACTGTGGCTTAAAACGAGCGAGTGCCGGGAGCCCAGGAGGTCAGGGGCAAGGCTTCCCCCTTCCTCAGTTCTGACCCGTCAATGCCGCAACTCTTCTACTAGATGCCCTCGCCAGCCCCCACTTTTTTCTTTTTCAATATAATTATTTTTAATACCAGGTACGTTAACGACTAGTTGACTAGTAAACTAGGCAACTAGTCGACAGGCAAAAATCACAAAAGTAAATGCCCTAGGACCCAGTACAGGTTGAAAATATGACTAGGACGACACTCAACAGTGTCAAATAACAAACATGACTGGCGGCCCTCCACTGCGGCGAATATACCAATCTGGCTATTAAACTGACCTATGATGAATAGTTTTTGTAAAGAAGCGTTGGGTTACCGATAGTAACACTCAGCTGTGGCTGAGTGGCCATCGGTCGCGACAGTTCTTCACCGATCAATACCAAACCTTACTCCTAACCCTGTAAAACCTAAGCCAATAACGGTCACGGCCAGCAGCAGTCGCGGTCAGAAACTATTTCGCCCCTCCTGGGCACCAACTTGTAAATAAATCAAGAGCAGTTCAGGGGGTTCAGACAGAGTCTTGCTCAAGGACACTTAGGCACCAACTGCTTTCAGCACTATATTGCTTTAGATTAGCCTTACATGACTTCTTTTACCGTATCACCTCATACATCAATAGCAGACCATTTCAAAGATTGGTCCTGCCAGCTTCTTCTTCTTCTCCTCTAGACAAGCGATAGCAATTCCGGGACAATAATAAAAGGGAGCTTTCAAGTTTTTTCTTTTTTTTTTCAGAGCTTTCAGACCTGACAGGTAAAAAGAGGGCATTGTCCTCCGCCTGCGTATTTAATTTGCATTGGCTCCCAAAGAATCTATAATAATGGCACTTTGATACAAAGATGTGAGAGCAGAGGCTGCTTCATTGAAATGGATCCTTAATCACCACTTTCTCCTTTTAAGCGGTGTCGGGGACAGAACAACAAAAGTAAACCGTCTGAGAGAGAGAGAGAGCGCTGTCTGGGAGACTACAAGTGTTCCTAATGATGCTTTTTGGCTCCCTATCATGGCCTCCGTTTTAGCCTGGCGGCACTCTTAGCCAAACACTCCCCTCAATCATACTCATGTTTCTTTAATTGCTGGATCGCTGACAACATACACAATGCAATGCAAAGAATACATAAATAAAAAACATACAAGATAATATCGCTCTTACAGTGTGACCCCGAAAGACATTTAACGGTTGATGATTAATAAAATATGTTGTACTATTGCTACACAGGGACCTGCTGGGATTTATAGATGCAATGGGGCAAGCCGACAATCATCTTTTATGTTTTCACTACTCTGAGATGTCAGCAATGTCAGCAGAGTAACCCCCATACACACACACACCACCCACAGACACGCACACAAGCACAAAATATCTAGTAACTATTGTGGAACATTGAAAAATGGCAAGCAGCTTGCAGCTTTTTCTTCTTCTTCCTATTCCTCCCAGACACTGCAAGCCGCCAACAAAGACTAAGCACAGCAGGGCGTCGGGGAAGGAGGCACCAAGCAATCAGTCAAAAGTGAAGTTGTTCAAAGTGAGGCCGAGTAGAACTGGGAGTGGAGTGGTGAAGTCCAGTGACTGACCGACTGACTGATTGACTGACTAACTGACTGACTGACTGACTGATGATACTGATGAGCGATGCAAACAACAAAGCAACCGTGTCAGATGTTAAGGGCTTCATTCTCTATGCTACGTCCCACTGTGGTGGGACATAGCATTAGTCCCTGACACTAGATTTTAGTCTGACATTAGACTCTAGTTTCTGACACTAGACTCTAGTTTCTGATACTAGGCTGTACCTTCTGACACTAGACTCTAGTTTCTGACACTAGACTATTTTCGGACACTAGACCCTACTTACGGACACTAGACTCTTCTTTCTGACACTAGACTCTACTTTCTGACACTAGACTAGTTTCTGACACTAGACTTTAGTTTCTGACACTAGACTTTAGTTTCTGACACTAGATTCTAGTTTTTCTGAACAATCTATGTTTCTGTGTCAGTGATTCTCAACATATTTCATGCCAAGGAAAAGAAAATATTTGAGTTAAAAATATTCAAATTTGTTCAAAAAAAAATTGCGCAAATCACTTTCATAATTAAAAAAAAATAGCAGACCTACAAGCTCATAGCACGTACAAAAAAAAAGAAAAAAACTATACTATACTGGACAAGTTTCTTGCTGGTCATCATCAGTAGTATCACAATTTAAGCCTTTTCCACAAAATTGAGTTGATGTGTTTTAGGCGACTGCCCTCATCATATCCTCGCAGAAAATTAGTGTGTCACTTGAGTTGTACTGTAGGCATAATGCATGCATGCGTATAATACATTCACTGGACAGAGAAAGCGCTGTGATTATGATTGAATATTTGTCAAAATGCCAGAGCGACATAAATAAATTCATAAACAACTCGACAACATGCCCAAGGCGTCATCAGATAAACCTTGATTTACTTCAATTAACCAAATATTTGCTTCATTGTAAAGTAAATTGAAGCCAAGATTAATACCAGCAAACATAAATCTGGTGGGTTGTAAACTGCCTTTTGCGGTGTCTTTCAAAATCCCTGCTTCCTGTCATGGAGAAACACCTCATCTCCTTCTTTCTTATTTGTAAATTAAAAGGATTGTGACATCAAAAACACTTCTTCAAAAGCAGCAGAGCTGCATGTTTTTGGACATACTGCAGGGCGGATGTAAAATGTCCCATTTGAGGGGGGGTAACAGAGCATGTTGGGGGGGCAAGAGAAAATTGTATGGTGGCACCCATACCATTTTCCGTTAGTTACTTTTATTAGGCAAGTAAAACATCAATAATAACATCAGGAGTTGTTGAAGTTGCAACAGACACACAGCATGCATAAAGCTAAAGGTCTGACTCAGAGAGTTTTCTGTTTTCAATGATGAAATGCTGTTGATTTAGTGGTGAGACGATTGTAGTTAATTAGTAGCAGTAGTATTGTTTCAAAAACTATTAAATATAAGCACTGAAATATCTTTGGTTGTTTTGCATGCCATCATGTTTGGTGGGGCGGTCTGGGCATTTAGGGGGGCATTGCCCCCCCATGCCCATGCCTAGATCCGCCCCTGACATACTGAGGTTCTACCTGACAGAGATGATATCCTTGTAGCCGACTGTATATACTGATCACTGGCATGACGCTGCTCTCCATGGTGCTGAATCACTGCCGTTGTCATGTGTCACCAACGGTGATTGATTCCAGAGACTCCGCCGAGGCCAAACCATTACGTTGATTTGCAGTTTGTGTGTGGAGTTTCACCAGGCCAATTGTTATTTGATAAACTACCATATCTGCGTGGAACCACCTTGGTTTCCAGATTATAGCCTATAGTCCTTCTAGCCTTATTGCTGCGACCTTGCTGCAGATGGGGCAGCGAGGTCGCAACGGCGCTCTATGTGATTGTTATTAAGTGATATTGTCTTTGTTAAAAGGTCAAGGCTCTATATTTCTATAGTCATCATTGCTATACAGTGTTGGTTCAGTTGCAGGGCTCTCCTTGACAGAAAATACCAATTTCCAGGTGGGTTGTCAGTTTCAGCCAATCCGTATTATTTCATCAGCTCAATTAGTATAGAGTTCCAGTTCCAATCTTGGCTGCTCATTTCACGAACTTGCAGCAGTGTTGGGGCGATATTACTTAGGAGAGTAATAGTATATTACATATTACTTATTGTCCCTTTAGAAAAGTAATAATATTACATTACTTATTACTTGGACTCAAGAGTAATACACTATGTAACATATTACTTTTAGATTACTTTTGCACCCACCAAAAAGTATGTCTATGTACATTTGACTGTAATAATAACATGTTGCTGATCATCGCACAGTGTCATTAGCTCATCTCCCTTTACCAATGCAATACTGTTGGAAGCACTGGCATGACGAAAGTAACTAATAATATAAGCAGTTTTTACACTCTCAAGAGTTAAAATATTCATCATGAGAATTAGTACAAATCTACACAACTAGAAGATTAATGGTCATGGACAGAAGCAAAGGAAATCTTTAGTTTGGGGGGTCTGTGGGGCTAAAATGTCCTCAAATGGCGGTCCGTGGCTCAAATCCTGAATAAATGGTGGTCCCTGTGATGAAAAAGGTTGAAAACCCCTGCCATACAGTAGTATAATTAATTTACATACAACCACAATGTATTATGGTGCTTTGTTGAGCTCAGGGAGTGACAATCTCCTGACTCACAGACCGGGTGGAGTCAGGTGGTCTCACAGCAGAGGAACGGCCAGGTCTGAGAAAATAAGCCGAAAGGAAACGAGTTGGCTGAATGAGCGAACACACACAGCACGCACACGCACACGCACACACACACACACACACACACACACACACACACACACACACACACAGCACACGCACACACACACGCGCACACACACACACACACACACACAACAAAGAAATACGAAATGAACCAGCTGCAACCACCATTACGAGCAAGTTCACAGGCAAACAAGCCCATATAGTCACTTTTTAATAAGCTGACACGGGAACACTGATCAAGGCTCAGTGATGATGAACGAAAATGATGATTTTACGTCTTCTCACGTTGCACGGCGGCGCCGAAACATCGCTGCGGCAGCAGCTATATCATTTAACAGCGTCGAGAGTAAAAAAAAAGCCCCCGGTTAGTCATGCACCGTTATGTGCAATACTAAGCATTTCACATCATGAAAAATAACAGTTGACGCTTCAGCCACAGGTCCGTTTTACAGTCTGCACAGGAAACAGGTGTGGTAGCTTAGAGACTCAACATATGACCTAATGTTAGCCTAGTACCTTCAGAAAGGCTTTAAAAGCCTACGGAACATGAGTACAAGTTTCCACAACGGATGCCAGCAGCAGCTGTAAGAAGGCTTATTTGTCAGCACTTCACTGTGTCTCGCAGCAACCTTCAAAATGATGGCAGTGGTTCTCAAACTCTATGTTTTTTTTTCTTATGAATTTCAAGCTAGAGAGGGGCACGGTGGCACGGTGGTAGTGCTGTCGCCTCACAGCTAGAAGGTCCTGGGTTCGATCCCTGCTACGGACGTTGTGGGACATGGGAGCGTGTCTCCTCCTCTGCATCATCAGCACCATACCCAAGGCGGAATTTTGCGAAAGGGCTTTTCTGCCCTGAGTTTCCATGTTCTCCCTGAGTCCCCTAGGGCAGTGTTGTACCCGAACACATTCAAAGAACGATCGTTCACGAACACGTTCATACTTTGGGTGAATGGAATGTACTCTATTTCTCCTTAAGAATGACATTCTGAACGTGCTCCTTTCTGGTGTGAGTGAATGGTCACTTTTCTTGCCTTAATTTCGTTCAAGAGTGATCCAAAATTAGCGTCACAAACAAAAGCTTTTACAAATTGACCCATAATTAAGAGGAAGAGGATGTAGTATTTTTTGTTCTTGTTGTTTTTTTAGGTTTTGCCTTCTTTTTTCTTGTGAAAAGAAGGCAGATTGGACAGTCCACTGGTTGGTTGGTCCAGGGTGTGTATAGTCCAGGATCACACAATCAAAAATGGGTTACACAGTAGATTAAAGAGATATTGCATGTTCAGGCCAGGTAACCCAATTTAATCAGATCAGGAGAGAGAGAGACTCATACAGGATGAAATTGGTCAAAGTGATGACACAAAACAACGGCAGACAAAATTGGAGGCGGAATGACGGTGTCTGATAAATGGGTACCAGTAATTTGGCATGGCAACTGAAAGTGTATTTTCTGTGTATTGAACAGCGTGAAGAAGCTGGGAACCACTATTCCACCCGTTTTCAACATTTTACTATGTCATTAACATACCTTAGAGATGTTAAATAAAATTCCCCAACCATTTTCCCTGAAGATTCATCTTTAAAAGGATCGCTGTCTAATAAGACAAATATGCTATGTAATGATATAGTAACAGCAACTGTAACTAAAAATCAATTTTTGATTTTAAGAATTGAAGTACGTTGTACTTCAATTCTTATCGCATTGGATCATTTTGCAATACAAATTATCCGTGTTGTATCATTTTGCTTTGCAGATAATCAAATGCATTAATACTTTTTTTTTTTTTTTTTTTTTTTTTTTTTTTTACAAATTTAGCATTAAAAAATAAAAATAGCAGTTTAATCAAAGGCATCAATGTATTTTAATATATCGATTTCAAATCATTGAATCGCATCGCCAGAAATACAGGTACCTAATACTGTATCGTCTGCTCCTGTCGCAGGTTGATGATGTCATATGTCCATGTGTGATCCACCTTTATGGAACATGAAATGCATATGTGATACTTCCTACTGGTAAATGTAATGTGAACATCAAAGCAATGTTTTACATATTTTATTAGCATGTATATTTCATGAGGCTGGACCACTCATAGACATGACAGTTCATCAACATGCAACAGGAGAAGTTCCTACTAAGAGAAAGATTCTCTCTTTACGAAAGAAATAAGATAGTGAAGGTGTTTTTCACTTCACGTTTTAGTTATAGAAGGCAAGTATAGTGTTTTGAAGCCATACGTGTCATATTAGTCAGGGATCCTTTTACAGTAAATAAAATTCCCCATCCATTTTCCGTCAAAGTTCATCGCCTTGAAGGAACCCTGAGGGTTCTCTCTTGGACCCCCTACATTCATAGCCATGATGCGATGTGAGTTGTAGATAACCTTTATGCTCAGTTAAAAATGGGGATATACTGTACCACACGATTTATGCATTCAATTTGAAACCCACGGCAGCCGTGGGAGAAGGAGAAGTTATTCTGGTTTGCGGCTGATTTATACACGATTGCGTCGTCGTGTCTCGCTATCCCAAAATAGAACGTTGTAGATCGCCTATTTTTACCGGGAGAGGGGGGGGGGGGGGGGGGGGGAGGAGGACAACCAACCAGTAACTAAATTATAAATCATTGTGTCCAGCTTATTAGATTTGCTGTACAGTAATAGCCAGACACAGTAATAGGCTGCAACCTTTTCATCACCCTTCCTTTGTGCCTGCACGGCCGTGTAGTCTATGTAGTTGTGTAGCAAAATCCAGCTTACAGAATATTTCGTGAAGATTCTTGTAAACCATATTTTTTCTGTTCTATGGGCCCTAAAGGACACAAAAAAAGCGGTTTACATTTTTTCCCCCACCCTAACATTATTTTATCACCATGGCAACATGGCATTGTGTATCAATCTGTCTGTATTACTGTCAACATCATTTCTCCAAATCTGCCCGCCCAATTTATACCAAATTTGGTCCAGGGGTGTATAATATGCTCTAGAAGACCCATAAAAATGTCACCATGATCGGCCCATAGGTGGCGCTACAGTACCAAATTAAAAATTATAAATCGCGATTATTCACAAACTAATTGTCTAATTCAAATGAAAATTGCTGGGTTTTTGCACAATGGGCTGAGACACAAGCCCTGCAAATTTGACCACAATCCACCAATGGGTGGCGCTACAGTAACCCATTTAGGAAGCAGATGCATGGTCTTCACATATTAATACAGTGATTTTCATGTAATTGCAATGTGATTCTTGTCACATTTAAGTAAATTTTAAAGCTCTGGGGGAGAAAGAGGCAATAGCCTTGGAATATTTTACACTAAATAAGACCACGCCCCATACCCCGCATCGAGGGACGTGGTGGTGGCATAGTCATAATACCCAAACAACACATCAAATCAAAATCAGTCCAGTTAATTTTCCTGTTCCCTTCTCATTTGAACATTTCACCTTCAAACTGTCTGGCCCTAAACCATTGGTCGCAGCAGTCATAGACTGCCCAAACCTGCCCATCCATCTTCATCTACTTATCCTAGTTCGGGCCACGGGGGCAACAACTCCACCAGAGAGCTCCAGACTTCCCTCTCCCGAGCAACCGGGCGACCTCCTCCTGGGGGATCCTGAGGCGATCCAAGGCCAGAGAGTCAATGTAATCCCTCCATCTGGTCCTTGGTCTGCCCCGGGGTCTCCTCCCAGTGGGACGTGCCTTGAGGACCTTCCTAGGGAGTTGCTCAAGAGGCATCCTGATCCTAACCAGATGCCCAAACCACCTCAGCTGGCTCCTTTCCAGGAAAAGAGGCTCTCCCGAGTGACTGAACTTCTCACTCTATCTCTAAGGGAGATGCCAGCCACCCGCTGGAGAAAACTCTTTTCAACCTCTTGTATTCATGACCTTGTTCTTTCGGTCATGACCCACACTTCATGACCGTAAGTGAGGGTAGGGATGAAGATAGCTCGGTAGACAGAGAGCTTTGCCTTCTGGCTCAGCTCTCTTTTTGTCATAACAGTGTGGTATAGTGACTGCAATACCGCCCCTGCTCCTCCGATTCTCCGGCTGATCTCCCTCTCCATCCTCCCCTCACTCGTGAACAAGACCCCGAGATACTTAAACTCCTTCACCTGGGGTAATGCCTCATTCCTGGACTGTACAATCCACCCGGTTTCTCTCTCAATTTTCTGTATTTCTCACACTGCTCACTGAGATGCATATCTCTGTCTGGAGATGTCAATATCCACGTGGACTCATACGACTTCAAAGCGCCACTGAATTCCTTGACATTTTAAACGTTATCAATCTTACTCAGCACGTTCGTTTTCCCACCCACAGAAGGACACACTGTGGATCTCATCTGTACTACAGGAATAACCACTCATAATGTCACCAGCATGGACCTTGGCTCCACCATCTTGGACCACCTAGCCATCATCATGGACATTGACACCCCCACTCCCCTCAACAATGAAAAACGCTCCATAACTTTCCGGAACCTCAAATCTATTAACCCCTCCTCCATGTCCTCATTATTGTCCTACACCATATCTGACCCTAGTCCACCCACCCCGAACACTAAATTGGTCAATGTTTACAATGACACACTCTCAACCTGTCTCAATCAACTTGCCCCCACAATGACCAAGCACGTCTCCTACACCCACTGGTACACGGATCATCTACATCAACTAAAAAAACAGGGTCGTCCAGTTCATTCCAAGGTTTACAAACCGCATCTGGAACAATACAAAAATGCTCTCAACAGTGCATGCACCTCGTTAGCTCAAAATGTGGAGAGCCAAATTTTGAACAGGCTATAATAGCCAAACCCAAAATGTAATCAGAGTAAAACTTTTTTAGTTGTCCCACTACTCATCTGTTATTCAGTCCGGCAGCAACTACTCAATCCTTTAATGCAATAACTGCATCCAACCTCTCCTCCATAACCTCTGGCATGAAAACCTCTACCTGTATCCTTGACCCGATACCCATCACCTTGGTCATTGCCAGTCTTCCTGTTCTCTCATTGCCAGTCTTCCTGTTCTCTCTCCACTTATCACCAATATCATAAACCTCCCTCTCCACTGGCCAGCTCCCCCTGCTCTCATCTTGCCACTTTTACCCCAATATTGGAAAACTATTGGGGCGACTACTGACCCATCTCCAACCTTCCTTTCCTCTCCAAAATCCTGGAACACACTGTTGCCTCTCAGCTCAAGTTTCACATAGACTCCAATAACCTCTACGAAACACTTCAATCTGTTTTCCATTCCCTAGCACAGAAACCATTCTCACAAAAGTCACCAACAATATCCTCCTCTCTGCTGATTCCGTTCACCTCTCCATCCTCGTCCTCCTCAACCTCAGTGCCGCTTTTGACACCATCAGTCGCTCCATTCTCATCACCTGTCTCCAATCTTCCATTGATTCAACAGGAACTGCTCTTTCCTGCTTCAAATCCTACCTCTCTGATCGACAACAATTCATCTCTGTCAAGAACTGCAACTCCTCCACTACCCCTGTTACCCATGGTGTCCCCACGGCTCTGTTTTTGGTCCCCTGCTCTTCATCTTAAACATCCTCCCACACTGTCAGATCCTCCATCACCATGGATCCTCCATCACTCCAACCAACCAATAACTGCAATAAATCAGAAATCATCATCACTGGTCCCAACTCCCTCACCAGTTCTATGCAGGATTTTTCACTCAGCATTGATGGGTTCCATTGTTTTACTTTCCAACCACATCTGCCACCTTGGCATCTTTTTTGACCCACCCTCTCATTCCTTTCCCATGTCAACCATGTCACCAAAACTGCCTTCTTCCACCTCAAGAACATTGCTCGTCTCCGACCCTTCTTGTCATTTTCTGCAGCTGAAACTCTCATCCACGCCTTCATCTCATCACGCCTTGATTATTGCAAGAGTATCCTCCACAGCACCACCTCCAAAGTCCTCAATAAACTTCAATATGTCCAGAACTCAGCTGCGCGTCTGCTCACCAGCACCCGGTCCAGAGATCATATCACACCTGTTCTCTGTGACCTTCACTGGCTACCAGTCAAACAAAGAATCCACTTCAAAACACTCCTGGCCCCATATAAAGCACTGATCAACCTGACTCCCCTCAATTAAAACACTGTCTGCGCGCGATTATTTAAGGTTTTTGTAGCGAATTGGTCATTTTAAATATGTTATTGTAGCGCCACCTATTGGTGGATAGTGGTCAAATTTGCAGGGCTTGTGTCTCAGACCATTGTGCAAGAGCCCAGCAATTTTCATTGAAATTAGACAAATTGTTTGTGAATAATCACGATTTTTGGTTTTGAATTTGGTACTGTAGCGCCACCTATGGGCCGATCATGGTGAAATTTTTATGGAGTGTTCTTGAGCACATTATACACCTCTGGACCAAATTTGGTGTAAATCGGGCAGGCAGATTTGGAGAAATGATGTTGACAGAAATACAGACAGATTGATACACAGCGCCATGTTGCCATGGTGATAAAATAATGTTAGGGTGGAGGGAAAAAATGTAAACCACTTTTTTTGTGTCCTTTATAGTCCATAGAACAGAAAAAATATGGTTTACAAGAATCTTCACGAAATATTCTGTAAAGTACACAATGACGTGGACTCGTGTATGTTTCACACATCAAGCACATTGTCCTCGTGTACTTCTTTTGTTGTCTCTGGATTTATACGAAAGGCCAACAAAGCAGCACTTCAGAGAACACATTCTGTGCTCTGAAGTGTCTACAGTATTAAGCCGTTTTGACCCGACACTAAGATTCTACAAAATGTTTTCTGAAACATCTCTGTTTCTGTGTCAGTGATGCACTTCAATTCATGCCAAGGACCCTCCCAGTATCATCTGTGTTTGGTTGCGGACCCCCACCTGAAAATAATAAACCCTGACCCTAAATAAATAAACAAACAAACAAAAAGCAGATCTGCTAAAGTTAATGCTAATACGGGTGTAACAGGATAAAGTAACTGTAATGAAATATTGTTTTCAATTTTAAAAAGTAAAGAGTATATTATTATGTAAACAGAAAATATCATTTTACTTTGTATTATATTGATTTTCAGTATCGAATCGGTATCAAATTGCTACCAATACTAAGTAGTATTGTGCTAAGCACGGCACAAATAGAAGCTGTGTTAGTACATGGTTGTTGCAACCGTCATCAACCCTGCATAACCTCATCAAAACCCTGGATAACCATACATACACGGAGAAGACCAGATCACCTGTAGATCTGTAAAGGATCCGATCCCAGAGCCCAGCTCTCAACTACATCTGACCGCTGACCCTTAGACCTCCATACATGGAGCTGATATTCCATCCTGGAGACAACAACTAGAGTTCTTAACAGGCCTGAAATGTAAGGCGCGTCGGCCCAACCTGCACCCTCATCAAACCCTGTACACTCACACTGTAATGGTGGTGGTGGGGGATGCCTGTTTGTATACATACTGTACATATACGGTGACAAGGGCAAGAATGTTACCATCTGCATGATGTAAGCAATGTTGGCAATACGAAAAATCCAATGCTAGATATGTGCATATCTAAACATGTAAATCTGCTTGGCAGGAACTAACTAAGCAAAGCCGATATGGTAACCGACCTACAGCAGTGCCTAGAGGCGAGAGCCATGCAATGCTTAGAAAAATATAATATATATATACAGTATATACAAGATATCTTAATGTGATTCCTGTGCTGAATAATCCGTCCGCCAAAAAACAAATTGCATCTGGACAGCATTTTCTTTTCTGTGACTGTGAAGGAAAAAAATATACAGTTTGTTGTTTAAAGAAATGTGGCTTTCGCCTACGGTTTGTTTCTTTGAATATAATGAAATATTTGTGCAATTTGATTCTGTATGGCGTGGAGAGAGCAACAGCACAGCACCGCTTGGTGCTTGTGGGAGAGAAAAAAAAGCGCATCCCATTTCCCGCTCACAAACATCTGTGTATACTCGTCTAAACCCCAAACACATATGCGTGTAGAATACATTATACACCATCTAGGAACTACTCTAATATCGACTGCCGTGCTGTGCATTTACAATTCTCTTTCTTGAATATATTGGACAGTAGAGTGAAGATAAGATAACAAACAGGGATGCAGAGATGGAGAGAGACAGACTAGCTAGGGAGTGACACACACTGTATGCAGCAGCAAAGGTTTGGAAGTCGAACGCGCGGTGCATGCTACATCAGAGCCCATGTGTGGTAGATATGGGATTAATAGTAAGCACTTGGCCCCCTCGGCGCACATTGCAATTCTTAGCACAAACTCCCATCTTATACGCAATTTAAAGTTTACAAAAAAATGGCTAGACTGGTTGAGTAAAAAAAAAAAGAAAGCTCCTGTCTGATACCTGATTGGATTTGTCACTCGTGCACATAACCACGCCACGGGCAGAGGGGGGAAAAAAAACAACGACAAAAAAAACATGCTGTAGTAATTTCAACACTAACGCGCGGATAGTGTTATGGCACTTTGTCACTTCTGGGGAGGGTGGGGGCGGGGATTGGCGGAGCAGTGAGTGCATGCACAGGGCCTGCTACAGTATACGCTGCTATGGTCAAAGCTGTCCCATTTTCTCTTGCCTGGCTGCGCTGACCTCACATGATGAATGCTCTCCTCGAGAGGGAGGGGAAAAAAGAAAAACACACAACAAACAGGGCTTGTTGTTATTGATGTTCTCAATTAATAACCCCACACAGCACTGCGGGATTCATACCTACTCCATTCAGCAGGCACTGCAGCATCCCTCCCAACCAACTCCTTTGTACTTTGTGCGTTAGAGTTTCGATCTTCTCCCTCAGACTGTAGGTTTTCTACAGGGGGTGGGGACCCCTAGGGGGGTCGTCAGGGTAGCTAGCTAGAGGGGGGTCCGCCAACTCTTTGAGTGATGGAGAACGTTAGCCGAAAATAGGCAATGTATACGTGCTATCAAAGACTACAACTATTCGGAGAATCTATAAAAAAAGGTTTCATCTCTTACACAATTTCTTAGGATACATAGTGGAGAATGCCTCGTCTCTCTCTCTCTCTGCTCCTTGGCCTTATATATACTGAAGTCCCCTATATACTGTAGATGATGCACTTGAAGAAGATAGGCCAGTCGATAGTGTCAATACTGCCAGTCAATTCTACAGCCAGTGTGTTGCCATGTGACTTCTTGCCAGAAGCCATGTAGATTTGTTTCCATGGAATACTCGCCCCAGATAGTCTATTGGAAATTACATTAACCCAGAAATGGTGATTAATGTAAACTTTTAAATGCTATCTGTTATCCTAATGGAGGTTCTCTATCGTATCGAGAAATATGTTGTGTGAAGACACAGGGCTCCATTTCAGTCACCAGCTAAACCCCTTATCCCTAACTTCTTTGCCATGATTTGACTATTTTGAAAAACCTTTTGGAATAGTGACAATCTATTGGCGCATTGTGAGTGTGTGACTGACCATTTTAACTATTGAAAAATGTTTTTTTTTTATATATAGTTTAAGAAAGCAAAGAAGTTAAGGGATAAGGGGTTTAGCGTTGACGAAAATCTAGGGCCATAGTCTCTTCACTCAGAGAACAAAGGTTATTTTTGCCTCATAAACGTTCAGCAACCAAGCCTACTCTCATCTGCTAAGCCAATAGACGAATCATAAAAGTGTCCATTAAACAACATTTCTGGGTCTAACTGACATGGGGGGCTTCCAGTAGACTAAGAATAGGGACTCTACTCGGGGCTCAATAATAATGGATTGCATTTTTACAGCGCTTTTCCATGCGCTACGACGTGCGTACTCAAAGCACTTTACAACCGTCCATTCATTCATACGTTGGGAGGTGAAACAGCGAACAGTCGCCGCCGGCATCTTCGCTTCCCTCAGTCACACATCAGTGGTCGCAACCCGCCGGGGGCAAGGTGGGGCTCAGTGCCTTGCCCAAGGACACTTCGACATGTCGACAGGAACAGACCTGGGATTCGGGATTCGAACCCCTCGGATCATGGGACGACCCGCTGTACCCCCCTGAGCCACAGCCGCCCCACAAATGTGCCAAATGCCAACGGTATCAGTAGAACGGTACAATTTGTTTTGGCTTGGGCTACAATGCTTTTCTCACAGACTCCCTGCTGTCACCGGTGCGCGCGCTCTCTCTCTCTCTCTCTCTCTCTCTCTCTCTCTCTCTCTCTCTCTCTCTCTCTCTCTCTCTCTCTCTCTCTCTCTCTCTCTCTCTCTCTCTCTCTCTCTCTCTCTCTCTCTCTCTCTCTCTCTCTCTCTCTCTCTCTCTCTCTCTCTCTCTCTCTCTCTCTCTCTCTCTCTCTCTCTCTCTCTCTCTCTCTCTCTCTCTCTCTCTCTCTCTCTCTCTCTCTCTCTCTCTCTCTCTCTCTCTCTCTCTCTCTCTCTCTCTCTCTCTCTCTCTCTCTCTGTTCAGAGATTAGAAAAGGAGGATGATGATATTTCCAGCTCTCGGGGCTACAGATTACCATCTGTTAATAAGTCAAGAGTTACTGATCGGGGGAGAAAGAAAAAAAAAAAAAAAGGTCCACATACAGCGATGCTCCCCCAACAACACGGCGCCGGCCCAGCCCAGCCCTGCTATACGCATAAGACCTGAAATCTGCACCTTATCTATCTGTAATTAAAAATCAGTTCAGTGAATGCCAGCGGCCCCTCCCTCCCTCCCTCCCGTTTCCATCCCATTCAGACGGGGGACATTTTGCAATAACATTTCCTCGCCTCGTCATCATCGCACGGTACAAGAGGACGCCGTCGGTTTCCGCACGGGCCAAAAAAAGCTCCACCCCCACCTACCACCTGCCCCTGGCAGTGTTGTATATTTAGCTTTTTTTTTGTTTCAGACCAAAATTAGTGCCAAAATTAGTGACAAACTCCCGGCGGAAAATCTAGCTGGCTTTTTTCTTTCTAGGAAAGGACCAATGGTCCTTTCCTAGAAAGGACCATTGGTAACCAAATGGACCCTTATAGATCTGTAACTCTTGAGATCATAAAATGAAACCAAATGGACCCTTACGGGTCCATTTGGTTTCATTTTACGCTCTCAAGAGTTAAATCATATTTAAACATCTGAATCACCTCATTTTCATTTAGAAAATGTAGAAGAATTGCTTGCCAGTTATCCTTAATTCTCCTAAATTACCCAGATAGCAAAATGCATTGATTCAACCAAAATTCAACGTTGAATCAATTCATTTTGCTACCTGGGTAGTCTTAGAGACTAAACTCAACATGAAATGGTAGTCCTGGTATGAAAATGGTTGAAAACCACTGCTCTAGCTGCACATTCTAGTGCATTTTGGAAGTGCCACTAGTGGATTTTGGAAGTGCCACTAGTGGATTTTGGAAGTGCCACTAGTGGATTTTGGAAGTGCCACTAGTGGATTTTGGCATTTGGCAACACTGGTTGTATACCTGCCACCTGCTCTGAGCAGGAGGAGCAGGAGGCGCCGTGCATTGCTGCTGCTGCTGCTGCTGCTGCTGCTGCTGCTGCTGCAGCCAGCGGCCACCACTGGGGCCAGTCAAAGTGTCACTCCCCCCAATGGGCAGGAGGGTCTGTCTGAAGGTGAGAGACTCCAGTGGCCCGCGGGGCCAGCGTGAGTCACCTGCTCCGTGTCCTCGGCGCCAACACACCAGGGTTATATGCTCTCTCTCTCTCTCTCCAAATTGCAAAAAACGCCGGGCTTGAACCTCCCCGAAGCAAGGTGACTTCCATAGCTCCCTGCGATCCCCCTTGGAAAAAATGTTTCCCCACCTGGCGTCTGCAAAACATGTTCTTGTTCGCTCTCTCTCTCGTTCCGTTCCACCACCACACACACAGGTGCACACTCGCGGGCACATGCAACAACGCACTTGCGCCTGTCGGTGCACGCATGCGCACACACACACACACACACACACACACACACACACACACACACACACACACACACACACACACACACACACACACACACACACACACACACACACACACACACACACACACACACACACACACACACACACACACACACACACAGTTTCTAGCTCTCTAGGATATGGCAGGTCAGAGCCTGAAATACTTGTCACAGTTCTTAAATGACCTTCTGTGAAACCTTCATAATACAATTATAACATTTTGTAGGAATCTTGCCGCCACGATTAGCTCCAAGAAAACTTAACTTTTGTTACACCATCACTAAAAACTGGTATTTTTTTTACCCATTTTTTGAATAAAACATATTTCTCATCACAATAGGTCACGATAGTATCACACTAAACAAAGACGGGTGAAGATCACGCGAAAACCTTCCTGGAGACAAAACTAGTGGAGTGTGCAGGTAAACAACCCCACATTCTATGATGTCACTAAGCGTCATGAAGCTACTGAAAGACCCGCCCACCTCAGACATCAGCAACATTATGATGTCACTGAGCATCATGAAGCTACTGAAAGACCCACCCACCTCAGACATCAGCAACATTATGATGTCACTGAGCATCATGAAGCTACTGAAAGACTCGCCCACCTCAGACATCAGCAACATTATGACGTCACTGAGCATCATGAAGCTACTGAAAGACCCGCCCACCTCAGACATCAGCAACGTCACTGAGCATCATGAAGCTACTGAAATACCCACCCACCTCAGACAACAGCAACATTATGATGTTACTGAGCATCATGAAGCTACTGAAAGACTCGCCCACCTCAGACATCAGTAAGATTATGAAAATTGCAAACATTTTTATCGTCCAGGTAAAAATCATCCATGTTCAGTGTTCTAGGGTTAGAAACATCTAATAAAGCCTACATTGCGCACCCACACATTAACCCTCACACACACATACACAAAAAGTAGCCTATGCATGATCTATTCTACAGGATATCTGCAGTAAAAAGTACAGAGGATAAAAACACCTGGAACCGGCACTTTCCTTTATCGCCGGAGGTTAAAAGGGAAAAAAAGTCCCCGAGATACAAAAGAATACCTTCCTCCTCATAAATATGACAGCACACTGCACTTAGCACTTCCTCTCTATGCTAAAGCACCGTTTGTCCTTTTTTTTCCCACGGAACATACATCTTGCATAATTCCAAATGTGCAATAACACGGGGGAGATGGCGGCCGAGATGAAAGCGCCGAGCCCTCCGGACTTTAACAAGGAGAACGTAGCTCCAAGGGCAAATTGGCTGCGAGCGTTCTCACAGGGATAGATAGATGGAGCTGGAATGATAGAGGTCTAGTATTAATGCGTTTTGCCTGTTTGTGGTTAAGTCTCCAAAGTGCCTCGCTCGTTTTGAGGAGGAAGAAAAAAAAATAAGTGTGTGTACAGTAATTGTTGTCAATTCCTTCTGGGGATGGGGACCATAATTATTGCTCTTCGGCGGTCAGACTTTTATTTTTCTTTTGAAAAACACTTTGAAGACACTTTGAAATTCTCAAAATTGTTTATTTTTTTGAGAGCATGTTTTATGAAAATGTAATTGATGTTATGGCTTGGATCAAACTTTTATATAAACTATTTTATATAAACTAGAAGTTTGATGCAAGGCATAACAGTAATAGCAAAACATACTGCATGATATGGCTTGGATCAAACTTCTATTTTATATATAAAGTAGAAGTTTGATCCAAGCCATAGCATAATCGATTACATATAGACAGACAGACAGACAGACAGACAGACAGACAGACAGACAGACAGACAGACAGACAGACAGACAGACAGACAGACAGACAGACAGACAGACAGACAGACAGACAGACAGACAGACAGACAGACAGACAGACAGACAGACAGACAGACAGACAGACAGACAGACAGACAGACAGACAGACAGACACTTGTTTTGCCCTGCAGACGGTCCAGAACTTTATTGTTGTCAATAAATCATGTTTGTGCCAAAACACTTGTCAGGCTCAGGACAAGGCGGTGCTACTGTAGTGTGTGCAGTTTCATAATAAGCCAATAGACTGGAGGTGAGGTGGAGTTAGATTCAAATCTGTTTACAGATTTTGCACACACTAAAGTTGCCTATAGTACCTTTAACGTTTGACTATTTAGATCAATTCGATGGCAATCCGCTTGTGTATTTTGTTATGTCATCATTAAAATAAGCTGTGTTCAATGTCAATTATTTGGCACTGCTCCTGCGGCCCAACCACCAGCTCCACTACAGGCAAGGATGGATTTCTTTTTTGTACTTTTGTGTGTTTTTCGGGCTCATCAAGTTAGTTTGGTGCTGTAATTGATGGTTGCAGGTAAAGTGGCTTTGTCAAAGTGACAGTGTCTGTGTGTGTGTGTGTCTGTGTGTGTGTGTGTGTGTGTGTGTGTGTGTGTGTGTGTGTGTGTGTGTGTGTGTGTGTGTGTGTGTGTGTGTGTGTGTGTGTGTGTCTGTGTGTGAGAGAGAGAGAGAGCAAGCGAGACAGAGAGAGGGGGAAAGAGAGACAGAGGGGGGGCACAGCTCATTTCGGCTGTGGGCTCGTCATCCTTGGTCTCTGTTGCAGACTTGATTAATGGTTGTAATCAAGTGATGTCCCTCCACTGCATTGGCCCTGCGGAGACCTCACCTAATTACATAGTGACAGCAAACAACTCTAAATGGAACATTTATACACTCAGCAATCCTCTCTATTCTCCCCTGTTTGCTTGACATGAGCCTGAGACACGAATCCACCCTAGAGTCACTTTTACTGAAACACACTAGATGTGGAGAGATGTGCCAAGCGTCCTCCATTAAAACCTATGTTGTGGTTACATTTTTAAAGGGATAGTTGTTTTTTGCGAGAATTTTTCTTTTTAGGTTTTCTGAGCTTCCAATTGCATCCACAAGGTGCACAAAGGTTTTTCTTTTCATTTCAACATGTTCGGTACGTTGCTCAGTCTATAAGCTCCACAGCACATTAAACTGCAACTCATTTATAGCCTGTAGGATCTGCAATTGATTGCCGGTGTGTTTTATAAATATTTAACCAACGAGGCCTCTAGGTGAGTCTTCTATCATTTGGAAGACATGGTTTCTTTTCCAACGTTTCCTGGAAAGTAACATTTTAGTTTTTTGGCATGAATTTTTCTGACTGCCATTCAGTGAAGGACATGTTCGCAAAGCATGTTGTTTTGTTAACGTCAAACCACATTCTTAAAGGGCTGAACTTTGTGTATTTATCATGAGCTTACCGCACCACACCATACCAACTACAGATATACCAATACTACGGAAATAAAGTATCAGCTCGGCCCTTATTTTGGTCATAATCATATCAGGTCTTATCGGCATCGGCAAAATATACCATTCAAACTAAAGATCCGACACAGGCCTAAAGGATTGACACTACGGCAGGCAAATCAAATGTTTGCCTGCCGATACCCATTTCTCTGGTATCGGTATCGGCTAACACAGAAATTGTGGTATCGGAAATGAAAAAGTGCATCAGGATATCCGGAATACCAACATAATGATGATTTTTGCATTTACAAACACGGATCACCTGACTATAGGAATATGAGAAGCAGCTTCTCCCATCTGTTGAAAAGCATCTGCAACATCTGTTGGCAGCTTATGCACAGCAACTCCCTTACGCCCAGTTGCACACACAGCCATCTTGGAATTAACCACTAAACCCCGGCATAATCTCGTACTACAAACAGCCAAACATAGCTAATTCAAAAGCTCACAGAGTATCCAAATCCTGACATCACTCGCTTATTCCCTGGATGGCGAAAGTTCTTCTCTGTGGAGAATGACATTGTAAAATCTTCTCATATGAATTGTGTTCCAAAGAAAACAGCAGCAATAATACTTTTAATGTCAGTGTTGGATTACGATGATGTAATCTATAGAAGTACTGCCCCCTACCACTCCATTACTCCTAGATAGATACAGTGTATCACACAACAAATTCAGAAAACCTGCCTTCTGCTTCATACCACTAACTCATGGAAAACATTAATACACCCAATATCCTATGGTCAATTTAACAACTGGCTTTTAAATCTCCCTACCTCAATATGTGTGTTTTTAACCCAGTGGATGTTTTTTTTAAATTAAAAAATTAAACTAGTTGATATGCTATATATATACCAATCAGTTTTAATTGACCCAGAAATGCTTCTAAGGTCAAATAATGCTATGCGATTAATTGAGATGAATTAATTAGAAAACTTCGAGTCCCACTCCTAAGATGAATGAATGAATGCACAAATAAATAAATAAATAAATAAATGAAGTCGATGTTCCCCCTCCCCGTTGCTGACACGGTTCCTGTTCACATCCACCATCTGGCGGCTCGCCCTCCCCCTAACGCCCTTCCATCTGCACACGACCGAAACGCCTCCTCTGCAAAGAAGAAAAAAAAAGGTTTCTCGACATGGAGAACAAAACGATCTGGTGGAGTTTAATTAGATTAGCTTTGCCCTGGTCTTCCCTGACGCAGTTTCACCATTTCTCAAAAATAGCAGACCTAGAAGCTCATAGCGCACCACTCAACAGCGTGCTACGAGCTTGTAGGTCTATGCAATAGCTAAAGTGAATGGCAGCTAATGCTTCGAACACCAAAAGGGGTATGCCATACAGAAGGAGTTTAAAGTCACCTGCCTGATTTAAAAAATAAACAAAATAAAGAAAAGCAAAAAAATAAAGTTCGGTTTGCACTCTGCATTGCACTCCTACGCTGTTGTTATGCAGCGCTTTCTTTTGTTTTGAAAGCAACGCAGCAGGGCGATAAAAAAAACACCTAACCGTGTCCGTGTTGTAAATGCCAGCTTAGTTAATTAGCGCTTCTAAATGTGTCCCTTGTATTGGAACGGGCTTCCCACACTTTATACTTCAATTATTGTTATCTAACTAATTGCAAACTAGCCACTTGTGAGCCTTGATTAATGTTTGTTCTCCAGTGGAGGAAAAAAAAAGAGAGGGAAAAAAAGAGAATTAGAAAAACAACAACATTGTTTACTCAGGTAGGCTGGGTAATTAGCCACAGATGATTAGAAGCACCTGAAGGTCAGCTGAGCAGCGTGAGAAATGCTAAAGGAAACATGTGAATAATGTGATTAGCTGTCGCGCTGCACAGTGTGTGCCGTTTTGATTTGTGTACATGGAAAAACCCACCTTTTGTTTGCCATGATTAGATTCATCTGCGCGGTGTCTTTTAATTACATCAGCCGGCTTTTCGACGCGCATGCAGCACGTGGACACACACATACACATACACACACAGACGGTCACGTGTCGAGAAATGAAAACCGGTTATTCTCTTTCTCGTTTTTTTCTCCCCCGGAAGCTATAGGAGGAGGAAGACCCCAGTTGTTTTGCTATATAAGAGGAAAAGGGGATGTCGTGTGATTACTTTCAGGCCCCATAAGTATGTGGATACAGAGAGATTGAGGCGCCCAGCTGTGGAACTAGCAGTAGTGCCCACAAACCGTGCAACCCAAATGAAGCGATGTGCCGGAGCGGGGCTAGCGGCCACGGCGTGCCGCGTCCCCCCCCAACCGCTCCATCAATCTCAGAGCAGGATGAACCCGTGGTGATGTGGGCAGAAATGCAGGTCAGCTCTCAGTGTGGGAGCTCTAGCCGGGACTGCGTCGTCTTAGTGCCGGACCCCCCCCCCATGGCCACAAGATCAGACAATCTATGTGTTCCGGGGACCAACCACTGGCATGGCATCGCCTCCCTCCCTCACCCCGTGGCCCGCGCAGACTTCTCTCACTCACGCTGTGTTGGATACAGCCTCCATCATTACGCACCTTTTTCATGTTTCATGTTTGATGCTACTGTACACTACTACTGCAAAGGGGAAGATCTTTTGGGATTAGTCATATATGCCAGTGGTTTTCAACCTTTTTGATACCATGGTCCACTATTTATTCAGTATTTGAGCCACGGACCACCATTTGATGACATTTTAGCCCCTACAGAGGCCCAAAACTAAAGATTTATTTTGCTTTTTTGTCCACAATTCAAGGCTGGATTTCAAAAACAACATCAGTCAAACATACAGATCAAAATGACCATTAATCTTCTACATTCTCTAGTTGTGTAGACTTCTTAATTAAATGGTGCTAATTCAGAACATGAAACCAAATGGACCCACAAGGGTCCATACTGACACAGCTCTACGCCAAATGTCTTTACAGGAAATATATTTTGTATATACTCTCATGTCATAATGAGTCACAATGTCATTTGTGTGACCAAGGGCATGAAAAAAAATGCCATAATGCAAATACCATAAAACTGAACACTTAATTTTTGTTACGCCATTACTAAACATGGGTATATTTTACCCAATGCAAATGATTTAATAAAAAATATATATATATTTTTCTTATCACAACATATCAAAGATATTCCTAAAACCTGTGAGATTGGTCCAGGGAAGGAAAAAAAATGGAGAAAAAAACAATGAGACCAATGTGGGTGAATGGGATTGTTTTCACTCACTATACAAGGGAGAAATTCACCCAAAACCTTCCTAGAGAAAAAATTAGGCGTGTGTGCAATGTGCATAGAAACAAACCCCCATTCTATGATGTCACTGAGCATCATGAAGCTACTGAAAGACTCACCCACCTCAGACATCAGCAACATTATGAAAATTGCCAAAATATAATCAGCTGTGTGAAAATCACCCATGCTCAGTGTTCTAGGGTTAAAATAAGGGATTGAATTAATTCTTTATTAACCTGCGTCTCGATTCAATTATGATCTACCCTATGATGAAAATTCTCGGAAATAGCTCTGAACAGCAACAACAACAAAGGAAACACAACAGTCAGAATGGCCAGGTCTTCATTGCGAGGGCCAGATGAAATGTCTCTACTGTTGTACTGTAATTTGGTTCATGATAATTGCATCCCAGACGTCTCGGTCGCCGCATTTCAAAACGCAGCGCACGTCATCAGGCATTTTCCAACAGCCCAGTGGGCCCATAGCACTCAGCAGGGGCGGATGTAACATTTCCCGATTCGGGGGGCAGGAGAAAATGGTATGTCTTCATGAAGCCGCACCCATACCAGTTACAACAGTTACGCTTCTGTTTTCAATGAAATCCTGTTGGTTTAGTGGTGACACAACTGTCGTTATTAGCAGTAGTAGTAGTGTTTCAAATCATTTTAAATATAAGCACTTTAATTTGAAATTTCTTGGGTTGTTTTGTGTGCCATCATGTTTGGTTGGGCAGTCAGGGCATTTAGGGGGGCATTTAGGGGGGCTGCCCCAGCCCCCCCACCCCATGCCCATGCCTAGATCCGCCCCTGGCACTCAGCAGGTGCAGCAATCAATCCCTGCCGCCGTGTTCCGAGACGGAGATGACAAACACAAAGCCCTAATCCTGGATATTTTTGGACAGAGCCAGTAGGTTTCCAGTGTTGATTTACGGGGGCTGAAACAATGACGTAAAAATACTTTTATTTTATTTATTTATACGTGGCATTAATCACATACTTTCGGGAAAAGGTCTCCGTGCATAATTTCCCTCGGAATGACTTGATAATTTATGGTGGGGAAAATCCTGCAGAAAGAAAAAAAAAATGGCACATGAGAATCGGTGGAAGCACCGGATTTATAGTGATGAGATATGGCCCCCAAAGTATTAGTGATGCAATTATCACAAGGAAGGAACCGGAGCAAAGGGGGGCTAATAATCCCTGAGCAGTTTAGCTCAGTAGTTGGCCTTACTGCTGAACTCAAAGCACAACGTTGTGAGTGAAACACCAGGCCCGGATCTAAGGCATTGACTTGGGGGGGTCCCCCTGAATGCCCGGATTGCACCACTAAACTCAAATTTCAGTTAAGTTATTTCAAGCATAAGTGCTTACAGTACATTTAAAATGATTTGAAAAAAATATGCTACTAATTACAATTGTCACAACACTAAATCAACATCATTTCACCATTCAAAAAAGAAAACTCTGAGTCAGACCGCTTTATGAATGCCTGTCTGTTGCAACTTCAATAACAACTGATGTTATTATTGATTCTTACTTGCCTAATATAAGTATAAGATATAAAAATCTAGCGGGTCACAGAACTAAAGAAAATATATATAATAGAGGATAAATAGATCTATTCAATGTGGGGGGGGGGGGGGATTCGGGGTGAAATTAAATGGGGGGGTCTTCATTTACGCCACGGGCGATGAAGCCACCCCCATACCATTTTCGCCTGCCCTCCCAATTGATAAAGGTTACATCCGGGCCTGCTCAACACACTGCTGTGACAGTGTATACGTTAGGGAACAGCAGACCTGCACTGATACAAAACCACATGCTGTAATTATTTTGCAGGCTTTCTGCACTAGGGATGCACATGGCATGAATTTTACAGTGCGTTGCGGTTACGGTATTGGAAAACTGATACTTCTCTGTAATTCACGGTATTAAAAAAAGAAAGAAAAAAAGAAAAAGCATGAAAGTCAGCCTGGTTAAAACATACATTGTTGGAGAACATACTATGTTCCTCCAACACTGTGTGAAAAGAGATAAGCGCCTGGAACCATTAGAGCTTTAGATGCACATGACGTCACCTGCAGGCTTCATCTTAGAAGTGGCTAAGATTAGCCAAAACAAAGAACCAACGATGGGGAACAAAGTGAGGTCATACACTTCCTAGTGCGACTAACAATAGTGCCGCTATTGGCCATCAAAAACAAGCACTTTGACGAGAATTTTACAGCTTTTGATTTATACCAGGAGTTATTAGCGCTTATCAACGATTTTTCTAACCATCAGTTATAATGGGAACGGACGACTTTGGATGACGGACCTGCCGATTTACGGCAAGACTGTTGCAAACCAGGCGAGATCATACAGTAGCCTCCGGAGCTTTGGATTAATTAGCTCTGCTGTAAGTGCAAAACAGATCTTCATAACACTTGCCCATAAGTGCATGCTCAGAACTCCCAACACGAGTGCCTCAGCGTGTTGACAATGAACGCATGGAAATATGGAATATTCCATTGGATCCATCATCTGGGAGTCTTTCAGGAACATGTTACCTCAAAGGTAGGGAACAACGTTTCATTCGACTGCAGCTGTGTGGTGAAAATAAACGCTTTGGCGTAGTCAAAGCGAGTGTAGTTGCGCTGCATATGTGCATATGCGCCCACTAACACTGTATTCAAATACTGTGAGCTCGAAAAACTCTAGCATCAATTCCGTGGCGGATTTACCAAAATACGGTGTGCAGCGGCATGCCTGTTCTGCACCAGCGATTGGAGGAGAGGATTACAAAGGAGGAGACAAACACAATTCAATTCCAGTATTGATATTAGCTTTATCATAGAATCTCGCCGTTGTATTGCTCCAAGTTTTTCATTGTAGTGGCATGTGGTGGTGTAAAGTAATAGATTTCAGGTCATCTGAAAATAGCAGGTCTACAATTTCACCATGTGTCCGTGATGCAACACCTTGCAAGTGTTGCACAGATATTGGCTATATTCAAAATATGATTTATACATTTCAAACAGGTGAAACGAGACATCCACAGTGAGTATGACATTTCAAACCACATGTTCCCTTGGATGTGTACACGCATCTGTTTATTTTTATTATTATTGAGATCAAACACAAACTATTTTGAGTTTGAAAGTGTAGACCTACTATTTTCAGAAAGAACGAGTTGTATCTCCTAATGTAGAAAACTCTCCGCGGTTTTGACCAAGAGGGCATACTATAGGGCGAGTATAAGGTCTACATTTCTCTCATTTGGAGTAAAATCTCAGAGTAGAGTAAAATCTTGCATATCTGCTGCCACTCTACAGAGCTCTACAGTGACGCCAGAGCACCTGCTCCAGAAGAGAATTCCATTTTTATTTTCCTCACTTTTCCTAGACTTTTTCCTTCCAACTCGGGTCGTGACTAATCATGACAACAAACCTATGACAACACTTACTTTGTGTTGTAATCTCCACACGCATGCACGCGCGCGCACGTGCGCACACACACACAAGTTTTTGTCTGCAGGGAAACAGCTGCAGCATCAAAGCAGAAGCGATGTAGAGGGAAAAAGAAGAAAGAATATATCTATACAGTATATATATATTTTTTATTTTTGGCTAAAAAGTTTCCTTTAGGTAAGTTTTGATGCTGTTTTAGTACCTCTATAGTGCAGCACCAAAACGTATACTTGCGCAATAGCTGTGAAATACGTATTCCACCACTGTACTGTGTTAAAGCAGGTCTTGTAAAAGGAGCAGCATATTGTTGTTAGCGGCGCCTCGGAGCGGTTCTGCTCCTCAGGTGCTTTCTGGAAGTGTTAGTGTAGAGTGTAGTGTTGGTGCCTGGAGGGGCGGTGTGGCCGCAGGCGCCCACACATCTGAGCACTGCTGTTGGGCATCCAGGCTGTCTCATCCTGGCGTCCCTCTGTGCCTCCCGTACCCGTTAATCACCCCTTTCACAGTGACACAAACAAGCCAAGGAGGGCCCCGCACTGCACCGCCTGCTCAGCTTCATTACAATTGGATATTAACTTCACCTCGAGCGACGGTTCGGGGCCACAGTAAAAAGAAAAAAAAAAAAAAAAAAAAAAGCGTGAGAGTGTTTCATTTAACAGTGTGTGTGTGTGTGTGTGTGTGTGTGTGTGTGTGTGTGTGTGTGTGTGTGTGTGTGTGTGTGTGTGTGTGTGTGTGTGTGTGTGTGTGTGTGTGAGAGACCTGTAAAGGGTCTGCTGCAGTTTTTTTTTTTTTTTACTGCGTAGGTGGGAAATGTTGCCACGTTGACTGAATGCATGCCTGTAGTTTTAAAAGTGTCCTAAGCGGTCTTGGTCTGCACAGCGTATGTATGTACGGCGTACTGAAACCATTCATCTTTTGCAGCTTCCTGCATCACGAGGGAGGAGGCAGTTTTATAATTCCAGCAGTAAAAAACAATCTGATGGATTTTTTCTCGTTTTCTAAAAAAATAAAAAACTTGCAATTTAAGTACCTTGGTTTAGAACTGTTACAGTGTGATAAAACACTATGGCACACACGTGTACAGTACTCCCACACACCCACACATGCACACTGTAGGGCCGGACCTCAATGCTCTGACTGCCCCACCAACATGATGGCATGCAAAGATATTTCAGATTAAGTTTATTATTTAAGGACTTGTAACACTCACTACTACCTGCAACTGTCGCACCACCAAACCAACAACATTTCATCATTGTCTTTGGCAGCAAGTTGACTGGTTTGTCCATATAAATGTTGTCATCCTACTGGGTCATAGATATTATTTCTGGTGGCCAACCTTTACTGTATAGCAGGGAAATACAGAACTTAAAAAAAAGGTGCTACTCCAGGTTGGTATTTTACATTTTTACAGGATATATCATGTAAAACTGCAAAATAGTGACCCATCCATGCCTAAATTAGAACGGAATAAGATTTGATTCCTTGACCCCAAAAATGTTGATTTTAGGTCATCAGGACATTTTAATTTTGAAATATCAAACAACCTTTAAAGTCTAACGAAATGTCATCAAACATGTTCTGATTCGTTAGGTCATACGATTTCTGAAAATATATGGTTTTACAAATATTCGGGCCTTAGATCCGGGCCTGAAGTGCTGTATTAAATGGACACAGTGTTGCAAATGGGAAGCCGTCCAACCTCTTGAAGGCTCCACAACATATCGTGTTGGCAGCAGCAGCGTCTCTGTCGTACAGCATGTGAGTTATAGCTGCTGCTACACTATACTAGACTAGACTACAGCGCTGACACGTTTAGGAGAGTGATGGACAAACGACATTATCACCTGATATCACAGCCCACAGACAAAGTGGGTTACAGACCTCAGACGGCGGGGGGAGAGAGAGAGAGAGAGAGAGAGAGAGAGAGAGAGAGAGAAAAAAAGAAAAAGAAGTCCCTCTCAAATCCACAGCCTTAAATTGACGCTTCTCCCCAGACGACTTATAGCTCGGCAGATGGCGTTACAATACGAAGAAAGTGCCATTACCAGATCCCATTTTTTTTTTGCCGCTCAGACGCTCAGTTTGACTGAGAGGCGACACGGCAGGCGCCTCGTGGGAAACGTGCCCGGAATAGTCAGATGGCCGACCCATCATGCATTGCTCCGTACCGCGACCTGTGACACCATGGCAGGTGGGGAAGGCGGCCGCTGGTGGCACCTTGGCACCGCGTCTTCTGCCATGTCCGCCGTTTATGCAGCAGTTGGCAAGGTGGAACGGGCCATGTGTCAGGGTTTTATTATGAGGGCGCTCATTAGTAGCGCGAGCATCGCCGGAAATACGACTAGAAGTGACTCCTTCAGAACAAATGCCATTGCTGCTACAGAAAGCTTTTAATCTATATCATTCCTGGACAGACCGTAATCAAATTATTGCATGCATGGTGTACCGTACATGAATGACAGTCTGGGTTGGCTTAGGGTTGATGACACAACAACAAGCAATGGGTCTGGTCCACAATATTCACTACACTACCAAAATACCTGTCTAAATACTTCCTTAATGTCAATTAAGTCCATTCCCACAGCAATAGAGAGAGTGCTACTATAACCATGTTCAACCCAGGTTTGGCACGATTAAATTGTACATAAATTGCAAATGCTGATTTGGGGGAAATACATGGGTGACTGAATGTTCACCATCACTTATGCCTTATCGACAAATCTATATTTTGGACAAGGTTCAATATGTTGTGCATTATAGCTTGCCCTATAGCACACCATGGCTGTGGGCCCTGCTTTTATTTGTGTATTTACTGCCCTCTGGTTAGCCGCATGCTGTTCTCCATTGACCTCAATCATTAACCCTTGAGCCTACATACTGTTCGCTTCTGACCTCTTTCAGTAACATACTGTTCTTCTCCTAGATGCTCTTTAGCGGCCGTTGATTGTGATTTTTTTTCGCTTTTGTACTGCCAACCCATCCAAAAAAAATCCTAGGAGAGATACTGCTTCTGCAGATGCTGCTTTCATTCACCACTGCTGACTTTAATAACAACAGTCATTCATTGGTGCTGCTTAGAATTCACTCATCTTGCCCATTCTAGTGCCACTACTATACACAACCTAAGTATTTTGCAGCGCTTTGGAGCAGGAGCAGGTTTCAAAGATGTCAACAGGACTCAATCAATCAATCAATCAATCAACCAACCAATTAAGAACAAAGTTAATACATTGTTAGTGTAGTAAACACTGAATGATATTTTGAACCATATAAAGATAAGTTAACACAAAGAGTGCCAGGCTTAGGACCACGAGCCAACCATTGCCTGCTGCGCTTCCTATAGTGTAAAAAATGTCACTCAGCATTCACAGGACCAGTTTGATTTTTCCCCCTGTGCCCCGCCTCCCCGTTCCCGCTTGGCGCCCGGTTTAGCCATAGCTTTACTGAGGATAGGTTTAGGATACTTAGGATAGGTTTAGACATAGTATTACTGAGGTTAGGTTCAGGGTAAGGGTTAGGTTTAGCCTTAAGCATAGTGTGTAGTCACGTCAAAAACAGAAACCGTGCCGCATACTGTTTGGGAAGTTCATGTCAATGCAAGCAAGCTCAAACGGCCCATCCTTTCTCCAGAAAACAACAATGTTCCCACCAGCACCACTGGATAATCAGCAGGGACCCCTGAACATCATACCATATACTGTATCTATACCACAGAAGCGTTCTCTAGATCTCCAGTTATTCAGCATTTTAGTCGCCGTAAGAACGGAGGTGGACAGCAGTGTGCAACATGGTGGCACATGGCAGCAGACATTCTTTTTTCATATTATATTGGTGGAAACTGCAGCACCCAACTTTTTCCATTTAGTTGCTCCAGCAAATAGAATTAGGTGGGCCTCGGAAAAGTCGAAGGGGGGCCGTCCAATAAGAGAGACCCAACACCCAAGAGAAATATGGAAGGGAGATAGTGAACAGTGAGAGAACCAGCTAGAGAGTGAATTAAGAGGAAAAATGCTGTGTGGGAGTGGGTGGGTGAGGTGGGATACGCTCTGCCAGACAGCCCACCTGTCACGGCACGTGTTTCTTGGAGACACGATATATATTTTTTGAACATTTCAATTTGGAACTTTGATGCCTCCGACAGTGGAAGCAGCAGAGTTCCTGCAGGCCCCCATGCTCTGCACGGTCGCAGACACTGCAAAGGAAAGCAATGCATAATGTGTAGCCCCGCCGTTGTCACATATCCCAGACATAATATGGAAATGGGACAATGCCATTCTTTTTGCAAGAGAAACCGTGCCAAAGGTCTTGAGAATAAAGAAGTGAATTAGTCGCCTCGGAGAGAGCTTCCCAGACCGTCTAAAAAAAAAAAAACAGTGGTGGGATTTTTTTACTTAAAGATGGAGTACCGCTATGTAGTGTAGGGTAGCACACTGTAATGCAAGAGTAATGACACTCCCGTTGACTTGCTATTTCAGTCATTTGATACTAATAAAAAATGAAATTAAATATGTTCTCTATTTATCTGTCTGTATTGCATATTCAAACCTAAAATGTATTTCATGAAGACTAAAAGATCTAAAGACTGTAAGACTAAAAGACTCTAGGTCTAGATTTTTGTCACCGCTAAACCCCTTATCCCTTAACTTCTTTGCCTTTTTAAACTATAAAAAAAATTCAAACGTTAAAATGAGCAGTCTACAAGCTCACAACGTGTCAATAGATTGGCATGTTGAATTATTCCAAAAAGTTTGTTAAAATAGTAAAAAAGGGATAAGGGATTTGGCATACTAAGACAAGAATAAATCAAAATAGTCTCAAAAAACCACAACACGGCATGCCACTCTGTCCCAAAAAACAGTATGTTATTATTTTGATACTACAGTGATCTGAAATGCAATACCTGCATAACAAATTAAACAAACAAATAATCTGTTCACTCCACTCAACGGTCACAACTGACAGCTGCAGCGTCATTCCTGAAGCGTATCTACATCGCATATTATAACACATACCAAGACAACATATCAAGACATTGTTGGCCCATTACTTGCTGAAGAGAGATCTTCAGAACTCCATATTGCAACAGACCAGTTGGAACAAAAACGCTTTGACCACAATCACTCCGCAGATGAGATGAGAAGGTGTTGTAGCTGTCTGTGTTTTCAGGGTACATTTCCAGGCCTCTGTTAGTGGCCCCCGCCTCGATGTCATGAATATGGATTCAAAACCACTGCCGGACACAAAGGACATTATGCAGTTAGGAGAGCGCTAATGGTTCATTATCGTCTAGGAGAAAGCCATCGCGCTCGGCGTGTTGTTAACTGCAGCCTAATGTGGATGATATCACCCCCCCTCCTCCACCCCAACACATTTCAGATCCTTGTTTCAGGGCTGATATAAATATGCTTGATGCAGTCCTTTGCACACGCAAAACTAATCAGAAGAAATATCAGCGAGCTCCAACGTTAACGTGAACAGTTTACAGAGCTCCATTCTCTATATGGCTCTACAATAATGGCATGGGACATGTACAGCGATGAAAAGCCCCTATAGCCTTAATTTGGGTTCCGCCCTTACTCGATCCTGATTGGAGGAAGGCCCTCTCTCATCTTGATTGGATGAAGGCTTTGTCTCCCAAAGACTGTGCTAAAACTAGTGTTTGTTTGTTTGTTGTTGTTTTTTTGACAAGGAGAAACTCTCTATATGGTCAAGACACTCAATAATAGGGCACGCTGGGCGAGACATATATTCTGTACAATCAGGGGAAATTGTGGTATTTGAGTGGAACTACCGCAAAAGGAAATAATATTGACGCTAGAAACCCTACTACAAATCAGTTTACATTCTTCGCATGCTGCGATTGGCCAGGAAAATAGCAATAGTATCCCGTGGAAAGACATCTGAAGGAAGTTCCAAAGGACACTTCCACTGATAGACTCTCTGCCTTAGTCCTGGGAATAGAGGCTTATCCACAATTAATTCATACTAATATTTGAATTAAGTGAAATCACTGAATGTACAATGTTATTTGGTCAACATACAACCTCGGCCACAAAAGACTTCTCCCAGAGAAGTGAGAAACAGATCTACAAAATATATTCGCGGGGGCGGGTTGGGGACGACTTGATCTTTCAAAGTGAAGAACGGTAAGTTCATGGATTACGGTCAAAAGCTGCATCGTCCTTCTTTGACACCTTCACTTTAAGGAGGTCAACCATTCCTCCTCCTTCTATTTATACAAGATGGGGATGGGGAGAGGGGGAGAGAGAGAGAGGGAACTGGAAGAACATGTGGTAAATGTCCTGCTTATTGGCCAGAGGGTAAATTGGCTGCTAGGGGCTCAGGGGGCGGCATGGAGGGGGTGACAGGAGCGGAGGCAGAGGTGTGGAGAAGAGAGGCAGCTGCACAGCAGGGCAGCAGGCGCCCCGCTGCCCAGAAAAAGGTGACCCCTGGAAGACGTCCAGGGCTCCTGTACCGGGCTCCGCCAGGCTCAACACGACCTGCACCTTTCAACGTCACATATTAATGCACAAAAGAAAATCGCCAACCCCCCCCCACCCCACACACACCACCAACCAACCATCCACAAGCCAATTAAAAAGTTATGCATAATTTAGCATGTCATTTGGCAGTGGGATCAAATTGGATGTGATTCGCGGTAGCCTATAGTTCTTGGAATGTCCTCGGGCAAGAGACGAAAGGGTGGGAAGAAGAGGAAGAAAAAGGAGAAGGAGAAGAAGAATGAGAAGAAGAAATAACCTCGCTCATGTATAACTAGGGATGGAGCTTGTTAGGGTTTTATTGATAACGACCGCCCTTGTCGATCAGGTTTATCGAGCCGAGTCCTTATTGAGCCCATTATCGTGCATTTTATATTATTTTGTGGAAAGACAGAAGACAATAAATTCTCATCTTTTTCTCTCAGACAGAAGCCAATTGACCTTTTTGCCAATTAAATAATATGAAAGATCTACCTGTAAACTCTTTATTTTGTGTACTGTACCATCAACATAAAAGTGTTATTTTGTTTCCCTGGACAGCCCAGGTTTGCAGGTATCAGTACGCTTTTAGACCAACATGTTTGTGCCACCATGGATGATTATTTAAATTTCTTAACCCACTTAACTTATTTTTTGTTACACCATCACTAAACATGGGTATATTTTAGGTTATGTAAAATATTTAATAAAAAGTATTTCTCATCACAATATATTGAAGTACAACAATACATGGAAACATGGAGTAGCCTACTCTTCTTTAATATTTCATCATGTCTTTTCACAACCAGACCGCGGGACCGGAGGGTTTTTCAAATCACCCTAATCACTTACTATACCTTTAAGTCCTTTGATCCAAACATTCTTAAGACCTGTAAGATGTGTGTCCAGTGAAAAAAGTTCATTGTGGCGTGAATTGGATTTTTCTCTATCACACTATCATTAAACATAGTGAAATTCACCCGAAACCTTCCTAAAGAAAAAACTAGGGGTGCACTCAAGGTACTGAAATACCTGCCCATCAGACATCAGCAAAAATGAAAATTTAAAAAAATATCATTGTTTGGGTGAAAATTGCCCATGTTCAGTGTTCTAGGGTGAATCGAATTGTCGTCTTGATAGTCTTGATTGTATAAACACAACGTCTCGGGCTGCTATATGCTGACAAGCCAAAAGTGTTATTGATAATGGGTACTCAATAAACTTGTTAACCTATCACCTGATTCTAGCGGTTCATCACCTGAAGCCGAGAATGTCATCTTACGGTCCTCTGTCTTCGTTGTACAGAAAGCAGCACAGGCCATGAGCCAACAGTCAGGCCGTGATTTCCAAAGTGATATGATGAATACAACGCCTCCAGAAACACGGCGCAGCCACTTTTAAGTACCGACGCCGTTAATGACAAAGCTGCGAAAATCTCACCTCCCCCGTTGTGCAGAGGCCAGCCACAAAAGGCGGCGTCTTGCCCGTGCAGCTACAGCACGGAGCAGTACCCTCGATGGGAGAGAGCGAGCCCTAACTATTAAAAAATGTGGCCTGGGGTAAAAAAAAAAAATCATCACTACGGCACCGTGGCTAGAGATCCCAGTTCTATTCCGCTCTATTCTTAGCCAGCTAAAAGGCAGGTAGAACACCTACTTTTATCCTTGGTGTAGGATCTCCTTCCCCCGTTCTCCAATTAAAAGATAGCGCTAAAGTACACCGGACATGCAGCGCCGTGACAGCATAATTGCTGCCCCGCTGTACCGCTGGAAATAGGGGTTGCATTGTCTGTGTATAAGCCTGGAGGGGGGCCAGGGGGAGACGGAGGCGAGGTCGACACACACGCGGCGACATCGGCGGACATCTCTCAAGATCCGAATCCTCTCTTTGTGCTTAACAGCCACAGTTTAATTGTCTCCGAGCCTGCCAATCATCCTCCGCCCTTACTCCCTTTTTTTCTCCTTCGTCCTTGTCGTCGAGGTAACGCTGTGGGACGCCGGCCAAGGATCTGAGGTACTTAATACGCCGTCGGTGGGCGAGCCGGCACTGCCAGGTTTTGCGAGAGATATAAGCAAACGGGTCTATGTAAACAAGCCCCCTAAAGAATAAGAGGGAACAGACGCTAATCCCACATCTACCAGCTTGTCAAAGTGTGGTACATAATATTTGTGACGGGGATGAAAAATCTTTGAGCACTAATAACTCCTGGTCTAAATCAAAAGCTATAAAATTCTAATCAAAGCTCTTGTTTTTGACGGCCCATAGTGGCACTATCGTTAGTCATGACCTATGGTATAACTTTGTTCCCCATCATTGGTTGTTTGTTCTGGCCACTTCTAAGATGAAGCACGGCGAGGTACATTTGAAATTCTGTCTGGATGGAAACGATTACGGGCACAATGATTTAACGGATGCTAATAGTTCCTGACGCTTATCGTGTTAACTAGTGTTGTCCACTCCCAGTTGTCAGTTTTGTTGCCGTTGTTCTTGAATTGTACTGTAAATCTCCCAAGCTGTTATTATTCATTCATTCCAACATTTACAGTACCAGATTCTATGGCAGTAAAGGGAAGCATGAGGCGGGGTGGTATTAACTGGAAAGGAAAAAGACAAGAGTTTGGATTATGCTGTGCCATACGGTAGGTACATACAGCATACTGTCAGGGAGGGACAAGCAATACAACCCTTTCCATGTCTCAGCGCGATCAGGAGGCTACCAATAATGGAACTATTCCTTCCCCAGGGGAGAAATCCAAGCCGAAAAGGAAAGCGGATTCCCCAGAGTGGGCTGACTAGCAGAAATCTCAACCCCGTGGTAAGCTATCATGTGCTCTTGCTCTGCTCTCGATCAGACTGCGTTCACACCTCCTGTGCTCCTCCTACGCATAAAAAAACTGATCTTTCAATTTCGGCATATAACATTTACATTTTCACATATAGCATAGCAGCAGCCTTCATCACCAAGAGTCCAGCCATCACAAATTGGCAGCTCTGTGTTGCTGCCTTAATCAGCACGCCTTTATTATATACTTTTTCTTTGCAGAGACGACTCACATAAAAAAAGGGTGAGATTTCTCAAATATTCCAGCGAGAAAGACAATTATATATCCACGGTAATTATAGTTTCATCCGCTCTCCTGGTTTTAACTTTTTTTCAGGAGGCAATTTTGCAATTATCAGTATTGAGAGCCAGTGAGAACACTGAACGCCAGCGGTGACAGCAGATCCCCAGGGGGCATGGAGGCGAGTTGGAGTGTTGCGCTATACAGTATGGAGGGGTGTGTGTGTGCGTGCGTGTGTGTGTGTGTGTGCGCGCACGCGCACACACTCCCTGAAAGTGCTCTGCCACAGAAAATATGGCTTAAATGTCTGTTCCATCTCAGTGTTGTGCAGCCACTGTCTGTGGACAGTGTGGGGCATATTTCTTTATATTTGGAATACATTATTGTTTATTATCTTAATTTTAAAGTAATGTATTGCATTACATGTTACTGGCTGGGCGTAATATATTAATATTACAGCTATGGACAGTTAACACTGGAGTTAAATGTATTCCTTGAATTCATGGAGCCAATAAATTAGTTGATGACAAATGATAGAAAATGAGTAACTATAGTCAGATAATAGGCACTTTAAGCTTCCGCATTGTCATACCCCTTTAGCGGAAGTACGGCAGCTGTAGCTGTAAAAATGTTCAGCAAACAGCCATCCTGAACGGCGACAGGTTACCATGATGACGCATCTATGCAGCATGTGTCAAACTGGCTTTGTGGACACTATGGTAAAGTATATGTTCTGCCATAGTATGAGCGGCTGCTATGGCAAGCAGGTTTATCTTTCCAGCACGGACCGCATTCCTGTTGGTGTAGTGGAGACGTCGCCATTGTATGGTTTAAAGTCACAAGACAGAGCTATGAGGGAGGGATTGGTAAGAAATTGGAAGAGATTGGAAAGAAATGTATTATATCTTACATATGTTTTTGTAAGTAATGTGTTATATTGCAAGACACTGCATTTACATAAGTTACGTAATGTGTATTACCCAAACTGTCAGTGGGAGATCAGACTGAACCATACAGAGGGCTGTGGGCAACATGACTCCACATCAACATCACCATTATTTCAAACTTTTACCATTATTAGTAATCAAAAATATATAATAATCACCAGCTATCAATCACTTTATGACAAGCAGTGAGCTTGTTGATTTGGAAGTGTGTTCCGGTAGCCGGTTCTATCAACTGGAGAGTGCTTGCCGTCGTTCTGTTTTTTTTTCCCTACGATTACTGCCTCTGTCATAGTGGAACAGTATAATTTCATGCCTTTCCAACGTTTCATGTACTTGTAGTTTGGCGTTGCGTGCCCACAAATTAGGCATTTTTATCTTGAAAAGTGGTTGCCATGGTTACTATAGCAGCAGCCATGTTGGCAGAAAGAGAGCATGTACAAAACAATGCACACACTTTCCTCTGCGTATGATGTCCTGAATTTTCTCACAAACAGGGGCGAATGTAACATGTCCCATTTGGGGGGGGGCAAGATAACATGTTGGAGGGGCATCGCTTTGTGCCACGGGCGCTTCGCGCCACGCACCCATACCATTTTCAGTTACAGGAATTTTATTAGTCAAGTAAAGCATCAATAATACCATCAGTTGTTGTTGAAGTTGCAACAGACACGCAGCCATAAAGCTATAGGTCTGGCTCAGAGAGTTTTCTGTTTTTAATGATAAAATGCTGTTGGTTTAGTGGTGACACAGCTGTAGTTAGTTAGTTAGTAGCAGTAGTAGTGTTTGAAATCATTTTAAATATAAGCACTTTAATTTGAAATATCTTGGGTTGTTTTGCATGCCATCTGGGCATTTAGGAGGGCATTGCCCCCCCCCCCATGCCCATACCTAGATCCACCCCTGCTCACAAAGGAATACTGTATGTAGAGAGCTGGGGGTGGACACTGCATTTGCATGTGTTTATAAAATACATATTTATAGTATATATACCATCCATACCAGACTCCATGATACCAAAAAAAAGATTAATGTGGTAAATGAACCATAAACTGCGCGTGGGAAGAAGGCTGGCTGCTGTTTTTCGTTCAGCGCCATCACCGTGTCAATCCACCAATCAAATAGTGGCAGTAATTGGCCAACTGCCTGCGATGTCCTCCATTGTCCTCATGCTTAAGTAGACCTTTTTGGCCCACCCTCGGGCCAAACGCAAAGCAGGGAAAACTATGATACTTCTGTGCGATCTAATGATCACATCACAGACCACACTATACAGCACTCCAGGCTGTGTAAAGCAGTCGGTTTAGTTGATGTTAACGGAACTTCTGAAACATTTTGTTCCTCAGGCTCCTCTTATAGCCTAGGCTAGAGATCAGACAGCTTTAAAGGACACCCACCTTGTTTACTATAGCTCTTGTAAAAACTGCATTAGTGTGTGTGTGTGTGTGTGTGTGTGTGTGTGTGTGTGTGTGTGTGTGTGTGTGTGTGTGTGTGTGTGTGTGTGTGTGTGTGTGTGTGTGTGTGCGCGCACGCGCGTGTGTGTGTGTAAAGTGCTTAGTTGTAGTTTCTGAGAACCTGCCACAACCTTTTATGCCAAACACAGTCCAAAGGTTTTAGAAGGATCTATGACTATACTTGTTAAATCTGCGGCTCAGAGAAATGTACACGATCCACACCTGCCATGAATACATTTAAAGAGATATTTCACAACTGGTTTTCACGAAACAATATTGTATGTGGCCCGGCCAAATGGTGAAGACGCAAAGCCCACAACCATTGGCCAAAGGGTGGCACTATAACACTGGATTTAAAGGTGTAATACTTCAGTGCGTACAGGTACAAACTATGTTTGTAAACAGATTTGAATCTAACTCCACCTCACCTCCACTATTGGTTCTTTAACCTCCAGCAGTTTTAAGAAACTGCTGGAGGTTGCTGCTCTGTGTGAAACTTTTTTTTTTTTTTACTTTTTTTTTCAGTTGGCACTCTAGGCCAAAACGTACAGTTATTTATTTCTTACAAAAAAAGAGGGCTATATCACACTGCTTAAACACTATTGGCCAAAGCAAGGGCAATTTCAACAGCATCAATGAAGTGATTAGTCCCGGCTATATGTTGTTCATAGGTAACGGATCAGACAAGCTCTGTGATCGGCAATTGAATTAAAGCAATATTTTAAATATTGTTTTATTAGCATGTGCATTCCATATATTCCATAGGTCTCTCATGGACATATGACATCATCAACATGTGACACGAGCAGTCCCCATTACTGAGATATTGTATTTATGGAAGAAATAAGATATTGAAGTAGGCGTATAGTGTTTTAAGGCATATTTGTCTTATTAGTCAGATCCTTTTAGTATAATCAAGCACAAGTTAATCAAATCAAATCAAATCACCCGAGTAGAAAGGAATGTAAAAATATATTTTAGCAGGGGAATCAGCGCCACCTTATGGAGTGTTAAAGGAGAATTCCACCCATTTTCATTTTTTTTCTGAGAGGGAAAAAGGGATCTGAAAGAAAAATCATCAACATGGTGAAATACATGGTGAGGTACATTTATGTCATCAGATGTATTTCACCATGTTTAAGATTTTTTCAGACCTCCATTATTAGGAAATACAGAATTGGGGGAACTTTTTATCATGTCCACACAACATCTCTGAGGTACATTAATGACATATTAAAATGTTGAAAATGGGTGGAGTTCCCCTTTAATGAGAACTGCGGGGGTGTCAGAATACTGTAGTACAGTTATTGGCTTCATATGCTTGCTGCCAGGCTTAAATGGTTGATGAAGGGCCACGTGCTCATACTCCACTCCCAGGCGAGGAGGCGCTTGTATGGCTCAAAGCTCTGTACACTGACACGCGGCCTCAGCCATGTGAATGAGGCTGTCATACATAAATGCACAGGAGCTCTGCTTTCAGCCTCCGGCTATTCCCCTCAGGCTGTTGTTGTCCTTTGACTTGCCTGCTATAAAATGGGTTACGGCCTGGGAATACATAGAATAAATGGATTATAAATGAATGCATTATTGGTTCCGTGTCCCGCACACCGCGTTGGGCACATATATACATATTATTATGTAATATTATTAGCTTTTCCAGCAAAATGGCTGATATGTAATATGTTACTCCGCCAAAACATGCCATTAGTTATTACACATGAGCTTGTTGTTGCATGTGAAAATAGAACAGATTTACAAGCTATCAACAGATAACAACAGAGATGTGCAGTGGTTTGTAGATCTTAATCCCCCGCAGCATTCTGCACACATGACATACACTACAAGTTGTGGCAAGTTGTCGATAAACAGATTGTGTTGTACAACTCTATTCTATTGTGGGTAGGAGGGGGGCATAGGAAAGTAATACTGTATGTGGCATATAACTATTTGATTCAAGTGATAAGTAATGCAACAATAGTATTATTACTTTTTCTAAGTAATCATTCGGAATCTCCTAAGCAATATTGCCCAATAGTGCTCATGCAATAAAATAAAATCGCACATAGTGTACCATATATTAGGGCTTTAACTGAACTATTATTTTAATCATGTATAGATTTGGCACCACAGAACCATTTTCACTGGATGAATTGCAGGCCTACCAATCATACTGAGGCGCACAATGGGAAAAGCCAAACATTGATCCAATCTTCCATTCATTCACTGATCTGATATCCCATTGGTCCGAAAGGACTAACCCTATCACTAACATAACATGTCCCAGTGTGGGCACAGGGCTTAAAACAAGGCGGACAAACATGTTTGGACTAAACAAGGGCATCTCTGGTCATATCTGGCAGTTCCTGCCAATCAGACGGCTTTGCTTGGCCCAGTGGATGATGGGAAATTTTGATACTCTATGTACCTATATCTGTTTTAATCAACTTCTCGGGTCAAATATTGATATGCAATTAGTGGAAAGGAATTAATTACAGCATTGTAAAAGCATGACTAAAGCGATGCATTATGTTATTCATCCCGTTGCTCTACCTTATATGTTACTGTACATGATGTGTCTGTTGTATGTGAATGGTACAGCTAAAGACAGCAAAACAACAGTCTGATGCCTTCTGTGCTACTGGCAGAACAACAGTACCATGGCAGGCCTGCAGTGTATACTGTACTAAAACACACATCTCTCTTGTCTGCTCACGTATTACAGCACAGCCTTCTAAAGTAGTGGTATCTGACCCCTATATTTTTTCCTATTACTGAATTCCACCCACAAACTCATTTTACAAACTCATTGAATCGGAGATAAAGGCGTTTTGTTCCGTGTTTACTATGCCACGCGCCAATTCCTCTCTCTCTCTCTGCCGGTGTAAATGAGTGGTGACAGATGGGAGAGACGTGCGTTGTGGGGGGATGTGTGCCTCTATACTACCTGACTCTCTGAGTCACGCTACGGTATACAGTATATCACCCCATTGTGGCGTCGCGCTAACGATGTGCGACAGCTTGACAGGGCATCTCTTCTGAGGGTTCCTCATAAAAACACAGGCGCGCATATCGTATTGATCACTGAGGCACTCTAAGTAGCATCGGCAGGCCGGGATGCATATTTTATTAGTTTGCCACGAAACGGGAAAACGGATGCAGAACAGAGCAGAATCGAAATCTCCCTGAACTTTACACGCGTCTTCTGTCTCTCCCTCTCCTTCTCTCTGTTTCTCTCCATCTCTCTCTCTCCACCTCCAACAGGTATGAACAATGATGGGAATGTACTCCACAATATATTCTCAGGAATGATTTGTATATACCGTATCTGTCGAAGGGAAACCTCACGACAACAACTCCTATAGAACAATCCATCCACCCATCCATCATGATAGGGGGACATTAGGCAAGAAATAGCAGATCTAGATGTTGAACGTATTTGTACACCTTGTCAGATCCACTGGACTGCTTGGGGTCATGGGGAGGACATCAAAAACTGCCTCTTTTGGATCTCTTGTTAAAAAAAAGTTTGGGATACAGCTGGCTCAAAGAGGAAGAACGACACCCCCCCTCCCATCCCCTCCACGCGTCCAACTCCAGCCAGAGAAACATGTAGGATTTCCTACTGGACTCAATACTTCAATACCTGTTGGGCAAGGGCAGCCCAAGGTGAGCCCTCGGAGAATGCAGGGGGCACAGGGACCTATTGACTCCGTTCATTATTAATTCAGCTTCAAGCTCACAGGCGCCGTGCTGCATCATTCCGGAGGCAGAGATGAGAAAATGGTACAGCTGGTGGGAACAATAGGTCTGCTTCTCCATTCTGTCTGTCAGTATACCCCCCGCTCTTTAAAAAAAGATGGAGGTTGCAACCCCCACGCGGCCCCGGGTCGAGACACAGCGCCAAGAATCACAATTGTCTGCGTTGTCCATGACAGTATCACTTCAGAACTATTTCTGTCGTCTTCTTCAGAAAAGTCAAAAGTTTTCACTCGGATAAACAAGGATAGGCATTGGACACCGACTTTTTATTTTTATTTATTTATTTTTCTAGGAGCAGTGTGCAGAATACCGAATGTGTGAACTGTTTTTACTGATTCTTCACAGTTATGTGAATAGACTTACAAGGTGCAAGCTCACGAAGGCTGTGAAAACACCTTCACTCCTGGCATCCATATTTTTGGTATGTGTACTGTACATTATTATTATTATAAGGACCACTTACTTCACCGCTTTTCAACATATCTTCATATAATCCTTGCTAATGTACATGATAAAATACCATAATTTTTTTCTACTCAGTCTGTGTCTCACAGGAGGGCTGTGGGCAGTTCAGAAACCAGTCCTCCAATGACATCATCCATGGGGAATCCAAGCTTATAGAAACTGCAGGCTTCCTGGTTCTGAAAATGTTCCAATGCAAAATTGCAGCCATTGTTCTCCCGATATATATATATATATATATATATATATATATATATATATATATATATATATATATATATATATATATATATATATATATATATATATAATGCCGAATGATAATGTCATTGGAGGACGGGTTTCTAAACTGCCCACAGCCCTCCTGTGAAACACAGACCAAGTAGGAAAAAAATGTGGTATTTTATCATGTACATTAGTGAGAACCCATTATATGAAGTGGTCCTTTAATCCTATTCACCCTAATTAACCCGGTGGCTGAGTGGCATGGTAGAGCAGTGGTAGTGCAGCTAGAAGGTCCTAGGTTCGATTACTGTGCATGCTGGTGGTGTGTCTCCTCCTCTGCATCATCAGTGCCCATACATACCCGAGGCAGGGTTGGCAAAAGGGCCTTTCCGTGTGGAGTTTGCATGTTCTGCACGTGTCCCCTAGGGTACCCTCACGAAAACATGCAGTAATCATGTCATCTAGATGTAGTGTGGTCTAGACTGCCCTCCCTGGCCAGCAGGGACAGGAATTGGTTGGAATAACGTGTTCCCTCCACGGGCTACGTTCAATCAGGCAAACTCCCCCCTGTCAGGTAAAAAAAAGGCAGCTTGGATTCTTCATTTCCCCCTGTGTTCGACAAAGTGTATAGGACTTCAGCTTAATAATGACACAAGTTCCCAGAAACCATAAGACCGATGAGTTAGGACCGTCATTTAAAATCAGTTACGATGGCGAATCACTTTGTCGGGGAGGGGGGCGTTGTAAAAAAAAAAAAAAAAAATCCATGCAAGCCATCCATTCTGTTAACACCAAATGCATTATGAAAAGAATATAGAAACAGCTGCCATCACAAAAATAAATGTTCCATGAAAGGCACCGGGCTCTGACTGGGGGAGATTGGGGAGTAACGTGATCCACTGCTGGCCGCATTGATTCCACGATTCATCAGGAAAACATATCACCGGCAAAACAGCAAATAGCCACCGGGCGCTCGCCGGCACTGCTAGGCCCCCTGCAGCCATAATGCCCAGTGAACAGAAAACAAAACATTAATGCATTCTCACCACCTTCTCTGGGGCTGGGAGACGGAGAGAGGCGTGAGCAGCGTGTAACGACCGGCCCGGACGGTCCGTCAACAGATCCATAAAAGTGTATTACGGACTGAGAGAGATAAAACACATCGATGATGTGGGTATAAGGGAGGGGAGCTTTCAAGGCCTGTGGATTTTCTTTTTTTAGCGGTGGCTAATGTTTTACTCGCTGTGAAACGGCGGTCATCAATGCAGGTTCGTGCAGTATGTTTTGGGCATTGCGGGCTTGTAAATAAGATATTTAAGGGGACTGCTTGGTCCATTAAATGATGAGTTTGTACATGAAGACATGGACAGTGAACACGCTGCAGTGATGCCCAACACTAGGACACACAGTCTGTAGAGTGCGTGCCATTGTAACACAAGGTCGTGGGTTCAAATCCGGAAACTCAATTCAAGATCACTGCCACCTCAAGGTTAAAACCAACCCTGTCACAATTTTAACCGTCTTCGTGCCGGACACAAGTTTTACGTATCTGTGTCTATGCCACAGCTTTCACAGTCGAAACCCTTATTTTGAAACGCCAGATCTCTGAATCCTGATGACGTCATTGTGTTTCTGGTGTCTTGACCATTCTGCCCTCTAAAGGCCTATTCAGAGATGGATTTTCGGTGCCCACCGCGACCACCGTTTCCTACAATATGACGTCATACCACCGCTACCACCGCACCTCCCAGCCCTCCTCTCGGATTTTACTAACCACCGCACCGCGCGGTGGTTCCACTACTCTAGGAGCACCGGTTGCTTGTTTTTAACGGCTGCCAGCTGGTAAAAAAAAAGAAAGAAAAGAAAACACACCACAGCACGACGGCCAGGAGGAGAACGAAGGGATTCAATGATAGACACAATGACATAAATACTATACGAAATAAACATAAAAGCAGCTGAATTTATTATAATTGAGGGAGGTAGGAAGTAGAGAGAAAAGCAGAGGGGAAAATAAACAACAATGGACGCGAGGAGAACAGGTGGGAGGGGGAGGGTAAATGCGGTGGTCGCGGTGGTGACAGACTATATAATAGCGCGCGGTGCGGTGCTCTGAGCGGTGGTCGCGGTGGCCACCGAAATTCTAGACTCTGAAAGAGCCTTAACCCTCTGTGGAAGAACAAGTCTCCTATTGAAACTGACTGATTTGTCAGAACTTCCGGGTGGATTGGGAATCACAAGGACGCATCCGGTCAGCTCATAACATTAGCTCCCGTTATCTTCTGTTGCCACTCGTGTGACATGTGTTGTTATGCCATGCACTGGCCTAGGATGAGGCCGCCAGTCATGACTTGGTCATTTTTACGCTCAGTAAAAAGCTTTCACAGCACCTGTTATTTTGTTTTATTTATTTTTTTAGATTGTTGCCTTGTTCCATCACAGCAGTGTTACATGATAAATGAAGCTCTAATGGTGCTGCTATTAAGCCCCCCCTCCTCTTCCTGAGGGAAATCACGGAAGAGCCAATGAGCAGAAATATGACTAATGAGTTTGCAACACAAAAACACTGTGGTCAGTGGGAAGTGCAGGGAAAGGGAAGTGTGGAAAAACTAAACTATAGCGCTAACTGTCACAATAATTATTCACTCTGTTAAGTCACTCTCTCTCCCGGAAGAGCAGCCGCGTTCCGCTCAGATGTGTCCCAGTAGGAAAAGGAAGAAATGACGAGAAGATTACAGCCCTTCTAGTTCCAATGACATTTTGACAACTCTGAGGCGACAATGTAGTCAAAAAACACAATAACAACTTTGAATACATCGTCTATTTTGAAGCCCCGGGCTGGACTTCAAGGAAGAGCAAAACAAAGATATTATTTCATGTTTTTTTTTTTTTTTTTTTTTTCATGTCTGTTTCATCACGTGTGTTTTTTGTCACACTTTCAATGCTTTTTTTCCTCGAAAACATGAAAGATTTAACCAATGAATGTGACAAGAAGACATGTCATGCTGTTATATTGCTATCCTATTTAACTCCCTCGTGTTGGCAGATCGTGGCAAACCAAATTTCCCTCCGGTAGGTATCAGTGAAGTGATCTATGTCCGTCCATCTAGCTACGTGTAACCTTGTGAATACAGAACATTAACACGATAAGTGCCCGGAACCACTATCACCCAATAAATCAGTGCACCTGTGATCGTTTCCATCCAGACCGACGCACATGACATCGACAGGCTTCATCTTACAAGTGTCTAAGCCAGTGGTTTTCAACAGGTGGTCCGGGGACCACCACTGGTCCTTGAGAGGGTTCCAGGTGGTCCCCAGCTAAGTTGGTTAACCAGATGTAACTCTTGAGAACGTAAAAATGAAACCAAATGGACCCTTGCGGGTCCATTTGGTTTCATTTTTACGCTCTCAAGAGTTAAAATATTCATCATCTGAATTAGCCCAAGTCTACACAACTAGAAGATGGACAAAAGCAAAAGAAAGTTTTGGGGTCTGTGGGGCTAGAATGTCCTCAAGTGGTGGTCCGTGGCTCAAATTCTGAAAAAATGGTGGTCCCTGGCATCAAAAAGGTTGAAAACCCCTGGTCTAAGCTTATCCAAAACAAAGAACCAACGATGGGGGAATAAAGGGATGGTCATATACGACATGCCTACTGGAACTAACCATAGTGCCCCTATGGGCTGTCAAAAACGATCGCTTTGATTAGAATTGTGTAGACTTTTATTTAGATCGGGAGTTATTAGACTGTCACAAACAGTAGACTCCGGAGTTACGATTTGGATTATTTGCGCTACTCTTTATTGGGACTTAATTAAACAGAATTCTCTGTTTATGCAGATTAAAGTGTTACAAACAAACATGACAAAAAATAATAAACTCTTACTAAAATAAAATCAACGCTTGTTGACCCTAGACTACGCTGCTGCCCAAGATCGATGAAAAACCTTCATATTATATTAAAGATATATTAAAAAAAAGAGGAATTAAGTTTTCTTTAGGTCCAAACACTCCTTGAGTAAAAAAAAAATCAATAAAAAAGTCCTGTTGAGGCTGAATGGGATTTTTTATATCACACTATCACTAACCATGGGTAAAATTCAAACTGCAAGGAAACCCACATTCTTTGATGTCACTGAGCATCATGCAGCTACTGAAAGACCCACCCACCTCAGACATCAGCAACATTATGATGTCACTGAGCATCATGAAGCTACTGAAAGACCCACCCACCTCAGACATCAGCAACATTATGATGTCACTGAGCATCATGAAGCTACTGAAAGACGCACCCACCTCAGACATTATGAAAATTGTAAAAATATAATTGTTTGGGTGAAAATCACCCATGTTCAATGTTGTAGGTTTAAAAACCCGGACGAGACATGCGCTGTAAGCTGCATCTTGTTGAAGGGACTGTCTGGGAGTGCCGTGACTGAATCAAATCTGGGGGGTACTTTCTTCCCACACCCTCCGCCGCCCACACCCCCCACAGTGACCCTCCGGTGCCACCGGGGAAATGCTGTTGACAGCGGCACAATGTAAGCGGTAGAGAGGCACACAGGCACTCCATCACACCGCCACGTCGTCCGCAGATTAATGGCTGGAAATGTCATGCGGAAAAAAAGGTCAAGCCGCGGAGAGACCTCGGCTATGAAGACACGATGTGAGAGCCTGAATCACAAGATGCAGAGGATTCTACTTATACGCTACACTGATGATAAAGTCAAATGTGTTTGCTGTCTGCCTGTCTCTCTGTCTGTCTGTCGGTCTGTCTGTCCAGCCCCTGAAAACACAACACACAATTGATATTGCTACTGTCGGCTCTGAAAACGTGCGCAGTATGTGACATAATACTGTTACTTTTCAGAAAAATACCAAACTGTGTGTTCCAATGGATGCAATGTAGTCAATATTTAAACTCACAAGCTCTTGTTAAAATTAATGGTCTACCTTTCTAGCCTGGCTAAAGCCAGACTGAATCAGCTGTTGACAAAAAAATGCCTGTCAGCAGTTTGGTCTGGAATAGCTCAATTGTACACCCATTTCCTACTCAGTATTCCTACACAGTATTCAAATATGTTTACATACTGTGTCTTGATGGGCACAGTAAGCAGCCTCACGTACAGTACATGGGAGAAGAGAGAGACATGGAGGATAGTGTATAAAAAGAAAGATCGGAAGCTTTTATAAAAAATAAAAAAACGAACCATGATTGCATGGTACTTTAATCATTAAGCAATTTGCGTGGCCTGTTTACAGACACATGCAATTATAGGTGGATTTTTTTTTTACCACAACGGAGGTGGGCATGGCATGATTCATTAGCATGTATCTAACTCTCCATCACTTCCTAAAAGTGAAAAAAGAGGAGAGGACAGGACATAATGTAATACCGCCCAGCATGCCACCTATAAATTAGGAGCCATTGTGTGATGATTATGGCACTGTGTGTGTGTGTGTGTGTGTGTGTGTGTGTGTGTGTGTGTGTGTGTGTGTGTGTGTGTGTGTGTGTGTGTGTGTGTGTGTGTGTGTGTGTGTGTGTGTGTGTGTGTGTGTGTGTGTGTGTGTGAATGAGAGAGAGAGAGAGAGAGAACTAGAGAGCTAGAAAGAGACAGACACAGAGAGAGAGTATGTGTTCTTAAGGTCGCAGACCAAGGTTATATAGTAAAACATAGTAGGAAGGTAATAAGAAAGTGTGTTTGCTGTGTGGAGAAAGCCACATTTTTCTCCTCTATTTGATGCAAAATATTGTGTGGAAAAGGAGAGCAGTATATACAGTGTATTATATGTATCGTTTATCGTATATGACACCGTGTGGGATAGGTCCATTGGAAATAATGGAGGCGGCTGTTCTGACACACACCGCTTGCAGCCTGTGTGTAGTGCTTTATAAAGTGCTCAAAGTAGATGTTCTTACTATACAGTAAATGTTCTTCCTTACTGTACCTGTCCACCAGCAGCGCCGGGGAACACAATGCACACAGAAAAGTAAAAGTCAGACAGACTCTCTCCCACACAAGTGATTAACATGCACTTTACTTCAAGTCAAAGTCAAATATGCCACCTGGCCTTATGCTAGCCGAGCAGCTTCCCCTTCCCTTCCCCTGGGACAGCTTGAAACATACAAGGCTCCGATAGCAGCTGTTACTGGTTTACCTTAAAAACCGGCCCGAAGGAATGACTGACAGGGTCGACGGGGCATGTGGAACTGGAGGGGAATTTACAATCAGTGCATGACAGTTGTTTTTAATTAAACACAGAATCGATGACTCTTATGACAAGGGTTGGGGTCCTCCAGGACAGGCCGAGGGAATTCAACTTTTTACTAGGGCTGGGACTTTAAATTATTAATTGATATTAATAAATGACCGAAACAATAACATGATTAAAAGAATTAACTCATTTTAATCAAACACCACAGAACCTTTTTTCACTGGACGAATTTCAGGCATATCGATTATAGCAGTGCACACAATGGAAGAAGAAGCCAAGCAGTGTAACCTGCCATTGATACGACCTCTCATTGTTTCGTCCTTCCATTAGTCCGGATTACTAACCCTATCTCTAACCCTCACCCTCAACATGACACAGGGCTTAAAACAAGGTGGATCACTATTATGCTGATGGATTTTCAGCACGTTTGGGCTAATGGGACTCTCATAGGAGAGTAGGACTGATAAGGAGTGATAAAACCCAGTCCAGAAATACTTTGAATCTGGACGCAGGTCGTTCCCTTACAATGCACCATTTGACCTGAACAATCTTCCTCTTTCCCCCAGATCTGTTTACCTCTCCTGGCTGCTTCAGGACTTCCCTGTACTCACACACTCAGAAAACAACCTGTTCAAGCTAGCAGTGCTATCACTGTCTGTACTACTGTTTATTTCTGACCTCTGTTCCAGTCTGTACTGTACCCTCAATTTGCCTTTCTTTGAGAAAGTTGGAGGGGAGTGGGGGGAGTGGGTGGGAGAGGATGAGCACACTTAACTGTATCTGTGTATAATGTCTGTATTGTGTAACTGCAGTGCAGAGCTGGATCTAGGCATGGGTATGGGGAGGACATGCAGACAACCCTTGCCTAATATAAGTCCTGTACAAGATATACGTCTTGTGGGTTGTGCAACACAGGCGATGAAGCCGCCCCCATACCATTTTCTCCTGCCCCACCAAATGGGAAAGATTACACCGAATTCTGACCGAAACGGATCCAAAAGTGTAGTTTCCTCTTGGTTTGATCCAGTTCCTCAAGAATCCCAACACTACAGTTTATAGAGGACAAGCATAGTCTCAGTCATCAGAAATTTGTTTTAGATTTACTAAAGGAACATTATAGTTGGTTGATTCCGCATTATCCAAACAAGAGACGTCTAGGGAGTGAGAGAGACAAAAAATATTTTTGCTGTCAAAGACAAACACTATCAAACGTAATTGATTTGCGCCAATTATGATTACATTCTATTCCGTGGATTTCCGTCAATACCCATTTTGTTAAAATTAAAGCAAAATGCATTTTGTGAAATTATGCCACTGGAACTAATGTTTGTTCTTGGTGCGCGGGGGCGTCCGTAGTACGCTTTATCAATAGCAACGCTCCTCTTTGATTGAATTCCAACCTCAACAACCTGAGACAAATCCGCATTTGCAGACAAGCCACTAAGCCACCGCCGTAATCATGTTTGGACTGAGAAAATTAAATTCCTAGTCAATTTCCTTGCCCTCAATGGAATTGATAACTGTTGCTCTCAAGCAGTAAATTGGCACCGTTTAAATGTAAACACACTCCCCTTTTTCTCTCCACACGCTATGCATCAGGATTAATTTTGCCTTATCTTGGAACGACGTTTCCTTCGGGGTGCAGGCAGGTGGAGGGGCGTGTGTGTGTGTGTGTGTGTGTGTGTGTGTGTGTGTGTGTGTGTGTGTGTGTGTGTGTGTGTGTGTGTGTGTGTGTGTGTGTGTATTGTGAAAACGTATGATTTCTCATGTCGATATGAATAGGAATTGAATTGCGCAAGTGTATTACTATATTATAAAAGTATAGCCCTGGTTATACCTTGTTATACTTAATTGTGCGGTGATGTCACTAGGGCATTTACAAAAATGTCGCTATGTCGATACATGGACATCACTAACACAAGTCGACTCTACCAGCCCAAGTCAAAATGTTTTTTCTCCCCCTTCCTGGGGAAAATAATATTATTTTTAATTTGTTTTTCCCATGCCACTAGTCTTGCTATGGTGTGTGTGTGTTTACAGAAGTCAAGCTATAATATTGGTTATTGACGGTAAGTAATTCTTTCCCTTTGCAACTGTTATGGGAGTTCAGCCTTAATAACAAGGGGTACTTCACCCAAAAAAAAACTTTTGGTCATTTTATGGTCTACTCAGCCTCATGTGAACACACCAGACAGTTTATAAGTTACTCCTTTCAGTATTTAGATATTTGATGTTCATTAGTCTGCCATTAGTCTGCCAGACCCAAACCCATTATAACTTAAAACTCCATTTTAACCATGACAGATTATTCGAAAACAACCCATCTTTTTTCTGGTGACTTATATTGTCCTCCTAATACGTGAGAGGGCAGTGGAATTGCATCTACAGTTTTCATTTATTTTTAAAATATTGTTTTGTAAAATGTAGCCCCCTCCATATTTGGGAATGCCCACCCAAATGAATAAAACAATATTTTAAAAATAAATAAAAACTGTAAATGAAATTCCACAGCCCTCTCACGTATTAGGAGGACAATATCAGTCACCAGAAAAAAGATGGGTTGTTTTCGAATAATCTGTCATGGTTAAAATGGAGTTTTAAGTTATAATGGGTTTGGGTCTGGCAGACTAATGGCAGACTAATGAACATCAAATATCTAAATACTGAAAGGAGTAACTTATAAACTGTCTGGTGTGTTCACATGAGGCTGAGTAGACCATAAAATGACCAAAAGTTTTTTTTTGGGTGAAGTACCCCTTTAATAACAATTGATAAAACATCGACCTCACTGTCTAACAAGTCGAATGGAAAAAAACTCAAGTCATTAATGCTCTAGATGTCCCACACTAAAACTAAATAATTAAATAACATATATGTGTTTTAAATGTTCAATTCTATAGTTATAGAGGACAAGTATAATGTATTTATCCAAATGAGGCCCTGTCACTCCACTAGTACAGGCATTATATGGGAAAAAAGGGGTCAACCTGCAGGTAATTGCAAAAAAAAACTAACTCAACTGATTTTGAATCTTTAATATGCCCAGAATAACATACAAAAAGTTGCCTGGAATTGTCTGGGGGGAAAGTTGTGAAAATAGCCTGTAAAGTATGAGACTACAAAAAACGTTTTTTGTCCATTTCTGCTAGATTTCACCATGCTAAACCATATAACAATTTGATTGAATGGTTTACCAAACATTTCACAGTTGTTCCATATGTATTTCATGCTGTAGAATCCAGTTCTGCAATGTATATTTTTGTATTGTGCATAATTATTGAATTTATCAGCATATTCACACATGGGCGGAAATGACAGGAAAAATCCTATAACAATTTGTTAAGCGGGTTTATCATACTCGCTCGGTTGATCAGTATGTATCTTTTCCTGTAGATTCAATTTCTGCAATGTACAGTACATGTTTGTATTGTGCATAATTAATGACAATTAGTATATTTGACACATAGGCGGAATTATTTTGATATGTTTTTTTTTTTTTTTTATAAAGTATCTTTATTAAATTTTACAAAAATAATAAAACAAACACACACACGCAAAAAAAATAAATAAAAAAAATAAATAAATAAATAAAATAAAAAAGCTCAGGTACAACACTATTATATACAAAATGATAGATGTGAAAAGAGGTAGCAAGGACATAAGTTGACATTAACATTGGCATGGTAGAATCTCATTACAAGGATGGTACATAGAGGTAGAACGACAAAGTGGTATCAAAGGTACAGAGACAGAGCCTTATGAAGAAAGAGAATCTGAGGGCGGCAAGGATGCAGGTCCACAAGGAGCCTGAGGTTGGCAGGGAAAACCTTTGAGTACTGCAGCAGACAGAGTTGGTCCTATATGGCTTAAATATGGGTCCCAAATTTTGTAAAAAGTGTCTAATTTAGAGTGTAACATGCATGTGATGTATTCACATGGAATACAGTCCATTATGATGTTATGCCAGGATTTCTTTGATGGAGCCGCATCCTTGATCCAAAACAACAGAATATTCTTCCTAGCAGCAAATGTCAACAGGTTAAAGAGCCTTTTGTGCCTGGGATTTATAATGTGACCATCTGGGAGACCAAGCAAAAGACACAGGGGATTCAAGTCAATAGGGACCCCGAAAATAATAGAAAGTTCTGCAACAATATCGTGCCAATAGCTCCGCAGCCTCACACAAGACCAGAGACAGTGGATATAATTACCAATTTCCACCTTACACTTGAAGCAAAATGGAGATACACTGGCATCCATTTTGCTCTTAAGAGCAGGAGTTATATGGATACGATGTAATATTCTAAATTGGATGGATTTCGTACGGTTACAGACAGAAATCTCTTTGGCATAGGCCCACATTTCAGACCAGTCTGTGTTTTCAATAGAAACACCTAGGTCCGTCTCCCAAGATTGTTTAGTTGTTTGAGAGGAAATGGAAGAACTGGAACTCAGGCAATCATAGAAAATTGAGATTTGCTTTTTCGACAACTGTAGGGAGAGAACTTTTTCGACTTGTGAAGCGGAGCTATTGGCTACAAGTGATGTGTCTTCTGTTATAAAATGTCTAATTTGTAAGTATCTAAAGAATTCAGATTTTGGTAGTTTGTGACGCTGCTGTAATTGAGTGAAGGACATCAGGGTCTGACGAAAGAACAGATCACCAAGTTTACTAATGCCCTTCTCAGACCAGGTCTTAAAACCTCCATCCAAATATCCCGGCTTAAAGTCAGGGTTACCTGTAACTGGAGTAAGAGGAGATGTCACTTTAGCACGGCCTTCAATGTTACGAATAGACCGCCAGGCTTTGACTGAGCATAGCGTGATGGGGTTAGAACAAAGCTTTCGGACAGATTTGAAATCTTTTATGAACAGCAAATTCCAGAGAGGGGATTTAGATTGTGAGGATTCAATGTCAAGCCAAATCGATGAAGGATCCATCTTAAGCCAATTTGTAAGCACCCTAAGGTGTGCAGCCAGTTGGTAATGCTTGATATTAGGTAAGTCTAGACCACCATCAGCGCTATTCATTTGAAGTTTAGCCAGTTTCAAACGAGGTTTCCTCCCACTCCAGATGAAAGAACTTAACCAGCCCTCCAATACCTTGACAACCTTGTTTGTCAGCAGTACCGGAATCATTTGCAGTGGGTAAAGTATTCTAGGGAGAACGTTCATTTTAATAAGAGCTATCCTACCTAGCCAAGAAAGAGGTAAGGGGGCCCAACGATCCAGGTCTGCCTTTATAATGTCTAAAAGGGGAGGGAAGTTTGCTTTGTATAGCGTTTCATAAGTAGGTGTTATGTTCACTCCTAGATAAACAAATCCAGAAGGTGACCATTTAAAGGGGAAGGGCTCCGACAGGTTTGGGATAGATGTCAAAGTTCCAAGTGGCATAGCTTCAGATTTAGTTAAGTTAATTTTGTACCCTGAAAAGACGCTAAACCTAGAAATTAATTGAGTTAGACAAGGAATAGAGGAGGAAGGATTGGAAATAAAAATTAGAACGTCATCTGCATAAAGAGTGATTTTGTGCTCCCTTTCACCGACTAGAACGCCAGAGATTTGAGTAGACTGTCTAATGGCCTCGGCTAGTGGTTCGATTGCAATCGCAAAGAGTAACGGGCTGAGCGGATCTCCTTGAGGATTACCCCGTTGAATGGGGAAGTTTTGGGACCTAAGTCCATTAGTTAGAACTGCCGCTGTGCGGGATTCGTAAAGAATTTTGATCCATTTGATGAATTGGTCGCCCAGGCCAAATTCTGTGAGTGTTTCAAAGAGGTAGGGCCACTCTACGCGATCAAATGCTTTTTCTGAGTCGAGAGACAGCACCATAACTTGGCCCTCTAAGTCCGCAGAGAGCTGAATAATGTTCAGGAGTCTCCTCATATTGTCACAGGAGTTTCTCCCTTTGATGAAACCCGTCTGTTCTTCTTTAATGATGAAAGGGAGCACTTTCTCCAAACGCAAAGCCAGAATTTTAGAAAGTAATTTTTGGTCCGAATTAAGCAGGGCTATAGGCCTGTAGGAGGCGCACTTCTCAGGGCATTTACCTTTTTTAAGAAGTAGTGAGATATTAGCCTCCCTCAGAGACTGAGGTAAAATCCAATCTTCATAAGCATGGTTTAGCATTGCCAAAAAGGGGTCGAGAAGAATATTGCTAAATTCCTTATAAAATTCACATCCAAACCCGTCCGGCCCAGGGGCCTTCCCAGAAGGCATGGACTTCAGGGCTTCCAATGCCTCCTCCCTAGTGATTGGAGCATTTAGAAGTTCATTCTGTGCTTCTGTGGCCGCAGGGAGATTTAAGTCATCAACAAAAGAGTACATGTCAGAAATAGCATCCTCATCTAACTGTTTGGCTTTGTAGAGATTAGAATAAAATAAAGCAAACTCCTTGTTTATAGTTTTAGTATCGAAGGATCTGACGTTGTTAGAATCCAAAACTGAAGCTATAGTTTGAGAGTCAGCCCTTTTCTTGGTTAGATTAGCTAAATATTTGCCAGGTTTATCGCCAAATTCGTACATTCTCTGCCTAGCAAATTTTAGACAGTATTCAGAGTCTTGAATCAACAAGGTATTTAAGGCAGTACGAGTGGCGGTCAGCTCCTTGAGCAAGTCTGAGCTTGGGGTCTGAATATGTCGGTTTTCAAGGTCAGCCAATTTGGATTCAAGGAGGTTACGTTGTTCTTCCTTTTTTCGTCTCTTGGAGGAGACGTAGGACATAATCAGCCCGCGAGAGTAAGCTTTGCATGTTTCCCAAAGGAGGGAGGGGTCATCTGTGGATGATGAGTTGATTGAGTAAAACATTTTGAATTCCGAATTGAAGTATGAAATGAATTTATCGTCTTTAAGAAGGGAGGAGTTAAATCTCCAGCGTTTTGACCGTGCTCTCTCTTCACAAAGTGAATAAACCAAATAAACAGGGGCATGATCTGATAAAACAATACTACCCATGGTACAGGACGATACCAGAAATAGCTTAGAGGAAGGAATAAAGAGGTAATCAAGCCTGCCGTGACATTTATGAGGGGCACTGAAGAAGCTAAACTTCAACTCTGAGGGGTGGAGTGATCTCCATACATCAGAGAAGCCAATATCCGAACAGAGGGAGGAGAGCGTTTTGGCCTGCTTAGAAGGTGGAGCCGAGCTAGGCGGGAGCTTGTCTAAAGAGGGGGTGAGTAGACAGTTGAAGTCTCCGCCCACGAAGATATTATCGGAAGCTAACTGATCAAGTTCTGCAAAGACTTTGGATAGAAAGGAAATGGGGTAGCCAGGGGGACAATAAACGTTCATAAATGTCACATCTTTGCCTTTAAGAACCCCCTTAACGATCACATAGCGACCCTGGTTGTCTATAACAGTCTTAAGAGGCCTAAAAGCAATATTTTTATTGACCAGAATGGCCACACCCCTGCTAAATGTAGAGTAAGACGTGGCAAAAACCTGCCCAACCCAATTTGTTTGAAGCTTGACATTATCTTTACCCTCCATATGGGTCTCTTGCAGAAAAGCAACAGAAACACACTCCCTTTTTAGAAATGACAGAACAGCCTTCCTCTTAGCCACTTTTTGAAGGCCCCGAATGTTCCAAGAACAAAGCTTGAAACTATCTGAATTAGCCATGGTCATAGAACACTAGTTGGCATCTCGATAGAGCAGATGTGGAGGGGCCTACAAGTACATTAACCCTACTTATATCCAATAGCAAACGTGCATGTCCTGAGCTAAAAGAAAAAGAAAACAATAAAGATAGAAAATACACAAAAAAAACACGAGCGGGGGGCCTTTCCCCAAGAACAAGGGGACACAACATCTAACCAAAACCCTCAAAAATTCACCAAATGTAGATTGGCACTTCTTAGCAGCCCCGCTCCCATATTAATAGGTGCCTCAAAATTGACAAAAATGATAATTAAAGAGTACATGAAAAAAAAGGAGTTCATGAAGAAAAAAAAAAATTAGGTTCCATACATGCGTAGGCAACACACACACACACACACACACACACACACACACACACACACACACACACACACACACACACACACACACACACACATGGGAACCCACAAATGTATCCTCCAGGCATGTCAGCAATGCTTTCCTTATCGATTGAGTGATATTCTTGGGGACCTGTAACGGTCCCCATGAGAATTGAGGTCCTCACAGTTAAGGCCCCCACAAGGTGAGTGTTCTGATGTGGGTCCCCACAAAGCAGCAAAGACACACGCACACACAGGCATACACACACGCACACACAGAGCACACTTAGAAGACAGGAAAACATAATAATGTTAATCATATGCCCAAATATTGCGTGCGTGCACGCGTGCACGCACGCACGCACACACACACAATGTGCAATCAAACAAGTTTAGAAAATAGTACCACCAAGAGTAAAGAGAAGCAAAACATCTGTGCACAAACAATTATCAACATTGTGGAAGAGTCATATAGACATCTTTACACACACACACACACACACACACACACACACACACACACACACACACACACACACACACACACACACACACGCAAACACATGTACAGAAACACATCCACACCACACAAGTATCCAGCTGAAATTAAACAGAGTAAAAGAAAAATAAACATAGCCTTTGACTGAAAACAAACAATCGATTAGAAAAACAACATCATTGTCACTAGAGAAAAAAAAAAGCCTAATAGAAAAGGCAATGGTTCGTCCAAAAAAACATTTCCATATGAACAATACTACCCCCCAGCCAGTAGAGGCGCATTGCACCACAAACACATCAGAGAAAAGTAAGGTAACTGAGAAGTGCGCAATACAACCACCAAGCCACGGGGGGTGCTGTATAATAGTCCGTCAGCTCCGTGAGTTAGTCTCAGAGGGGAAAAAAGAAAGGAAAAATAATGAAACAAAAACAAGGGTGCAATTTGTCCACCAGGCCATAGAGAGCGCCAGATAGTAGCTTGTATGTTAGTTCCAAGAGATATCCCTCTCGTTAGCTTTGAGAGTTGAGTTCAAGGTTCAAAGTTCAGCCACTATGACATCATAAGGCCAGTGTTGCCAACCACCAAAATCCAAAACGCACCAGTGTCACCTCCAAAACGCACAGGAATGAAATGAATACACTAGAAAGAAACCAAATGGACCCTAACCAAATGGACCCGTACGGGTCCACCCGGTTAGGGACTGGCCGATTGGGGTCTGAGAAAAAAAAAACACAGCTACAAATGCCCCAAGTTGGCAACACTGCACAAGGCTAGCGAATAGCTCAACGAAGGAAAAACGAACCGAGCATACAAGTATATGATGGAACAGAGAAAAAAAAAACGTCTCGGCAGATCAGAGGCGAAACTATGAATAGTCATTTAAGCGAGGCTGCCTCCTTATAATGGTGATCATAACAGATAAACAAATAAAAACAGGTCGTATTTCTAAATAAACTATGAAAGCAAAGAGATAGCCTTGTCTGTTAAGTGAAAACCGGCGCCTCAATGAGGAAAAAAAATGTAATAATAATAACGAAAACGAGTTAAAATAATAATAAAAATATATATATATAAAAAAAACTCCTATAGTACCTAAGCACACGGATATGTCCCCGCCGTATAACATTGTCTATGGAGACTGGAATCCCTAAATGGACGAGTCATTATGAACATAAAAAGGGACGTTTCAGGCATATGCTAGCTACAGTGGGATACTACCATCACTCCACATCGACGTCGGGTGTCCCTCCGGAGCCGGTATCCGCCCCCGCATCCCTCTCCGGCGGCACCGAGGCTGTGGGGTTGGTCTTCAGGAAGTCCGTGGCATCTTTGGGAGATGCGAGGAGCCTCTTCTCGCCGTCCTTCGTCTGGATATAGAGGCGGGCTGGATACAGGAGCGAAGGTTTGAATCCACGCCGGTACAAGACACCCATGACTTCCCGGTAGGTCGACCGTTGTTCCATTACCTCCGGGGGGTAATCCTCGAAGATCAGAACCGATGAACCTTTATAGGACAGGTGCCCTCTCCTCTTGCGAGCCTCCCGGATGATAGTTTCTTTAATTTTGTAGCGATGCAGGCGAGCAATTACCGTTCTGGGCTTGGAGCCAGGGGGTCTCTTAGCGATCAACGCCCGGTGACAACGATCCAACTCGGGCGGGGTGGGGAGGACATCTTTACCCAAGATCTCCACCAGGACGCCTGCAAAGAAGTCTGTGTCCCCCTGGATAGATTCGTCGAGTCCCAGGATCCTTATGTTGTTTCTTCTGCTGCGCGAGGACAGATCCACGTAGTTGAACTTGAGCTTGTTGTAGTTTTCCTCGATTGCAGCGCAACGGGCTTCTATTTCCTCCATTTTGTCGCTATAATGGTTCAAGCCGTCTTCCAATGATGTCAAACGTTGGCCATGGTCAGCCACAGTGATCTGAAGGTTATCAAGTTTGGACTCAATCGAAGAGAAGCCGGTTCTGAACTCCTGTGTGAGGGAAGCTTTTAGCTCCTCGATTAGCTTAGCAACGATAGCCATGTCCGTAGCACCTGAGTGGTCGTCCTTCTTATCCTTACTCCTTGTAGACATTGTGGTTCAATCAGCCAGAAACAAGAACACGGATATATATAGAGAAAAGAACGTGTGATGTGAACAGTTTGAGTGCAAAAATGAGGCTTTTATCGTAGTTTGTAAAAGTTGGGGAGCTTCAGCGAGGCAAAGCGCGTCTACTCCATCACCGACCCGGAAGCACTCCATTATTTTGATATGTTGATGTGTATGTATAATTAGATTGTTTCAGTCCAGTAATAATGTAATTTGACCTTGGACTAATTGCAACTAAAAAAAACTCAACTGATTTTGAATCTTTAATATGCCTAGAATAACATACAAAAAGTTGCCTGGAATTGTCTGAGGGGAAAGTTTAGAAAATTGCCTGTCAGGTATGACCCTACAAAAAAAAAAAAAAAAAAAAAAAAACGTCTTATTGGCAATTTTTGCTAGATTTCACCATGTCAAACCCTGTAACATTTTGATTAAATTGTTTACCCAACTTTTCTCAGTTGATTGTTATTTAGTCCTGTAGAATCCATTTCTGTAATAGCCATTTTTGTATTGTGTATAATTAATAAGATAATTTGCATATTTGACATGGGTGGAAATAACAGGGAAAACCCTATAGCAATTTGACAGTTTTGATAGTTTGGGAAATTTGATTTACCAAACTTTTCTCAGGTAATCTCTGTGTATTCTTCCCTATAGAATGCAATTCTGCAATATATCTTGAGCATATATAATTTGATAATTAGCATATTTGTCACATGGGCAGAAACAATTCGATAATCTACTGTATATGGATAATTTGATATTTGATTTGAGATCAACTGACAAGTGTTATTAAAAGTCATTTGTCTGATGCATTAGTATAAAATCACTGTCACTCTCTAATAAGGAAGAAGATGTCTGAAAAGGATGTAGGATTTTTTTCTGCTTTGCCTTTTTATCTTGAACTCTTTGACCTCTTCCCGGGAATTCTTCATCATTTTCGTCTTCTCCCTTCATTTCCTGGGAGGTTTTTTGTTCAGGCTTGGTGAAAACTCTGTGGGTGAACCAAACTGGGACAAGACCATTGACTGTTGTCTGTTGCCACTTGCAGGCATTGTCCTCTGGTGTACGATAATCAATATATATATCTGAGTACACTGTCTCCAGATGTTTAAATTCCTTCAGATTTTCTGATCAGTTCTGTCTTGTTTTCATCACTATGTACTGTAGAAAGGCTGACTTAGCCCCTTCCCTTTTTTGTCAAGTGTCTCTGATGATTCTAACAAGCCTTTCACAACTTCTTCATCTATGGCTTGGCCAGTCTTTAAATGCCTTGCCACTTCTGATGCGAATTGATTCATGTGCATGGACATCTATCTGGTCAACTTGTTAATTTTCAGCACCTTGGATAGTTTCTTTTTGTTTTGAACTCGTCAGTATCAGTAAGTTCTCTTCAATAAGCTCTTCTCTAAGCCCCACATTTTGGGCGGGGTTTGTTCACTGTCCAATGCCAATCCATATACTTTAGCAACTGTTGCCATCCAGGTCAGGCTTTCCTTTTCAAGCTTTCCTCTTCCAGCATGCCCATTGGACACGGCCGGAATGGGAAGGGGCATAGTGAACAGCTAATTCTCTTTGGCCATGTACTGAATCCTCCTTGCATGAGACCACACCTGACTTTGACCTCTTTGTTCAGTCACCTCAATTATGAAGTCTCCATGAACTGAGTGGAATGTGTCTCCAGAAAAACTTTTTCCATCCTACAGGATTTGTTTGGTGCAAAGTTGCTAGTGTTACATTCAACACTTAAAGGTTGTTCTGCCAGTAATTGTTTTCTACTGAATTTATCAATGCAAGCTTTGTTAAATCATCATTCAGATACCCAATCGTTGTTGTTCTGACCAGTGTTACTTAATAATAGCAAACAATATTCTCAATTCTGGGTTCAAGATTGAGGTTCTTCTGAGCATAGGGCCGGAACGAACCATTTCCGTTGACAACAAGCTGGTATCATCTGTCCCAACAGCCAGGAACCTTGGTGTTGTCTGGACAGTCAGCTCTCGTTCAAAGCACACATTACAGCTATCACCCGCTCTTATAGATTGATACTTCAGACATCACCCTGTGCCTATTCCTAATGTGATCCTGGGCTCTACACACCCTCTGCCATCCTGCTTCCTTCAAAGCATAACTCCCTCGTTACTGTTAACTCCATCCTTACTGGCATACTTAAGCCTCTCCACTGATCCAACATACTACAGCTTCCTTGGTCTCTCCATTGGCTCCTGGCTGCTGTCTGCAGTCGGAATATTGGATGTTGGCATTCAAAGCAAATACAATATGGAACTATATATCTTGTCTGATCGCACCCCACAAGCCCTCCAGAGCACTCAGATTAGCCGACACAGAGCCGAATGCGAAACAGAACTGCAGATTCGCTCCCAATCTTCAGCCACAGTCTGAAAACGCTCCTTCAGACTTCATCTTAGCCCATATCACTTGCCCTAGCCTTGCCCTATGCTATGGAAAGGCTCAACTTAGTATCTTATTTTGCAGTTAGCAAACATACCGTATACCATTTTGTAAACATGGGACCATAGTGTTAATATATGCATATAGAATTTCTATCCTTACATTCCTAGCTTATATTTCATTCATGGTGACTATGTTGTATGTTTATGATGTAATGCCAGAAACAAACAATCAAATTACACATACACATCAACATATCAAATTAATTCCGCTTATGTGTCAAATATACTAATTGTCATTAATTATGCGCAGTACTGTACATTGCAGAAATTGAATCTAGAGGAAAATATACATACTGAACATCCGAGCAAAGTTTGATAAAACTGCTTGACAAATTGTTATAGGATTTTTCCTGTCATTTCCGCCCATGTGTGAATATGCTGATAAATTCAATAATTATGCACAATACAAAAATGCACATTGCAGAACTGGATTCTATAGGAAGAAATACATATGGAACAACTGAGAAATGTTTGGTAAACCATTCAATCAAATTGTTATATGGTTTAGCATGGTGAAATCTAGCAGAAATGGACAAAAAACGTTTTTTGTAGTCTCATACTTTACAGGCTATTTTCACAACTTTCCCCCCAGACAATTCCAGGCAACTTTTTGTATGTTATTCTGGGCATATTAAAGATTCAAAATCAGTTGAGTTTGTTTTTTTTGCAATTAGTTGCAGGTCAAGTGATATTATTACTGGACTACACAGCGTCAACAACAAACATGGCGGCTCCCACTGCGGCCAAACATGACGCGTATTAATCTTAATCTTAATCAATTATATTGGCCTATATGATAATTCATTTCAGTTCATTTAATTCATTCATTTTCATTTCAAGTCAGTATCAGGTTTTATAAAACATCATCAAACATATATTTCTGCTTTTGTTTACATTCTAGTATTGCTCACTGGCTGTGTTTGATTGGTTAGCAGACAGGCTAGCCCATTAGCCACATGATTGACATCATTGTCCTATATGTCAGATGCAGGCATCCCCCTCCAGTTAGCCATTTTTAGAGCTCGATTACAGCCACTTTGCTTCTAAACCAGGGGCCGTGGCTCTACCGCGTGAGATTACACAGCAGACACGGATGAGTGCCTCGCCCTATCTGAATTGAAATTACAACTACCAGCTGTGGGATGGGTTGGGGTATAAGCGGAGGTAAATTGCACATAAAAAACCATAAAGAGACTGGTGATAAACACGAAAGATACCTGAGTGAACACACATTATACACAGACAAAGTGGAATTGCGGTACAGTACACTGCAATATGATGTGGAGAGTTTGATCAACATCTACAAAGGTAGGCTACCCTAAATGTATCTTGAGGGTCTCTCTAGAAAGGGAACCATAAGTCTTGCAATTTGTCTGGTCCACAAGATTCAATACAGTACCAAATAACCATGTACCTGTCTAAATACTTCCTTAAAGGGGAATTCCACCCATTTTCAACATTTTTTCTGAGACTGTACACATTTTTACGCTCTCAGAAAAAAATAAGTGTCTAAAGAAATCCATTAAAATGGTGAAATACATACTTGAAGATGTGTTTCACCACGTTAATCACAGACCTCCATTTCTATGAAACACAGAATGGGGGAGTTTTTTTTTATCATGTCCACGCAGCACCTCTAGGGAATACTAGTGAGATATTAGAATGTTGAACATGGGTAGAATTTCCTTTAATGTCAACCAAGTCCACACACCAGAGGGAGAGAACTAACCATGTGCAACCCAGAATCGGCGCGCGCGCACACACACACACACACACACACACACACACACACACACACAGGACTTAATTCTTTCCACTCCTCTGCCACCAAAATGCGGAATGCCAGAGCTTATAGATCTGCTGTTTTTGAAAAATTGTGTGTGAAAATGTGGCGCTCTAAGTGGTCAAAGTGACAGATGTGTACCCCCATGAATAGAAGACATTTGTAGGATCAGTTCTCATTTTTCCTGGGGAGAGGGGCAGACTTTGGTCTTACGGTTAAAAAGAAAGATGCAATGAAAACAAAATTTGATTCTTCAAATCACCATCCATCCTTGTCATCACAAGTAACAACACAAACATGTGCAGCTTTGCCTGCGTGTGTGTGTGTGTGTGTGTGTGTGTGTGTGTGTGTGTGTGTGTGTGTGTGTGTGTGTGTGTGTGTGTGTGTGTGTGTGTGTGTGTGTGTGTGTCATTCATATTGTTAAAGGGGAATTCCACCCATTTTCAACATTTTTTTCTGAGAGTGTACAAATCCATTTGTACGCTTTTGATGAAATTAACAGGGTGGCTACCATTGTAAACAAGTGTAACACACACACACACACACACACACACACACACACACACACACACACACACACACACACACACACACACACACACACACACACACACACACACACACACACACACACACACACACACACACACACACACACACACACACACACACACACACACACACACTTGATTTGTACTTGGTTGCGCCAGAAATAGCCGCATCATGACCATGTGGATCTGCTATTTTTGGCTGGTCACAATGTCACCAACTGTCTGATTCTAATTGAAGAAGTCCAGGCAGGGCCTATAGTCTGGAAACCAGACCAATAATATTTAGTCTGACCATGCCAGATCTTAATTGGTCTCACTGTGTGTGTGTGTGTGTGTGTGTGTGTGTGTGTGTGTGTGTGTGTGTTTGTGTTTGTGTTTGTGTGTGTGTGTGTGTGTGTGTGTGTGTGTGTGTGTGTGTGTGTGTGTGTGTGTGTGTGTGTGTGTGTGCGCGCGCACTTCCAAAACAGGAAACTTGACACAAGTTTAAAAGGATCCCTGCATAATGAGATAAATATGGATAATGCATTATGCTTGCCCTCTATGACTAGAATTGAACATTTAAAACACATACAATAAGCTCCTTAGTTTAAAAATAGTTAATGTTTTTATCCCATGGTGGCCGCCATTTTACTAGCCTGTCACATGACCTGTCACAGTGATGACATCACAGTGCATTGCTCCGCAGTAGAAGTGAATGGAATGGAATGTAAACAACGATACATTTTCTGTTCCTATGGTTCATTTTACATGTTACACTTTCTTTATTTCACCAGCGGGGGTCGCCAATCACCATTGTCATTACAAACAGAACAGTTGATGTTTTACGTTTTAATCCTGTATAATCATCTAACGTTCCATACTATGTTCTATACAACAGGTCTACTGTGATGTCATCACAGTGACAGGTCATGTGACAGGCTAGTAAAATGGCAGCCACCATGGGATAAAGACATTAACTATTTTTAAACTAAGGAGCTTATTGTATGTGTTTTAAATGTTCAATTCTAGTCATAGAGGGCAAGTATAACGTATTATCCATATTTATCTCATTATGCAGGGATCCTTTTAACAACTTTAAAACTATAATGTGTTATTTCCCTAGCCTGGCATCTGCATTCCAGACAGAAAAAAGTCTCACTTAGTGGGCTCTGATTGGTTCCTCATCGTTTTGGGGTAAGGGAAATATAATACAAACTGAGGAGTGCAAGGCCAAAAAAATCTTGAAAAGAAAATTCCCTTGGGCAGACCATGGGAATGCAGGATTTATAATAATTATTATTACTATTATTATTACCCTTATCATCATCATCCACCTCATCTCCACTCTATTGACTCATTATGAAACTGCTGGAGAATGCTGTGCTGTGATCGGTGTTTTGACAACATGATTGAGAGAGCGTACAAAGCATGATTGAGAGAGCGTACAAATACGCTCTTAGAGCGTACAAATACGCTCTAAGAAAAAAAGAAGCGTCTAAAGAAATCCATTAACATGGTGAAATACTGTACATCTTGATGATGTCATCAAGATGTGTTTCAGCATGTTAATGATTTTCTTCAGACCTCCATTTCTAGGAAACACAAAATTGGGGGTATACTAATGTTATCTAAGGTATACTAATGGCATATTAGAATGTTGAAAATGGGTGGAATTCCCCTTTAATAAGGAGGACGAGATCAGATCAGTGCCTAAAAAAGAATGCAACACGAGGAGGACGATGTTTCTTTTCCCGTTATTGTCACAGTGACATCCAGAGAGAGAGAGAGAGAGAGAGAGAAAATTCAATTTTCTCCTCAAATGACTGCTGCCTGCGATCAGAGCCATGTAGAGGTGCCAGGTGAAGGTTCTTTTGCAAAATAAAATACTGGCAGCTATAAAATGAAATAGGAAATGGTGTCCCAGGTCGTCTGTGTCTCTCCCCGCGGGGCACCGTATACTATCTCATGTTCTGTCTTTAATTAAAGGTGCACTGGGAACAATGACTGGCAGGGCCCGGCATCACATTATTCTACTGATAAGACAGACAGACACCCATCCGTTCAGCCCCTGAACTGATGAATCATCACACCCTACAAGAAACCTCTTATCATCTCCATGTTTTGGGTTGGGTTCAACGCTTTTAGGTCTGCTATTTTCAAGAAGTAGGCTAGCTCAGGACTGAAAGTGACAGTAAGAGTACAAGTAAAATGTCCCTGGATTTTACTAGCAGCGCTGCCCCCTTTGATGAATGTGTGCACTTCCCTGCAATATCGGCAAATGCTAGTGTTGTTGGTGGCTAAACATCGGATTTTGAATAATGACATTCTGTATATATACTGGCAACCTGTGTGCATAAACCCATACTGTAGGGCTCTGACATAGCCAACATAGAAGTCACTGGTTCCATTCCCACAGATCTGACAGACCCTTGCTGCTCTGCGCTGCTGTAGCCACAATAAGACCTTGACATTAAGCTCCTCCCTCCCCAAACTGCTATGGTCCAATCACAGCTTAGCATAGCATGTAACATGCAAAAATAAACACTTTGCAATTTGACTGGACCACGACCATTGGTCGCGACCGCTACACCAACAGTCGGAGGTGGCATAGGTTTTACTTAGGTCATTGATTTATAACGGTCACAACTTATTTATAATGTTTAGATACCGGCTGCAAACTTTTTATAGCGGTCATGACTAACGGTCGCGATTGTACAATTCATGTTTTATTTATTTACAGTAGTTATTTATCTGTCTCTCAAAAAAGGGGATCAAATAAGTGGTTACTCAACAAAAAAGTACTCATATTGGTACTCGGCAAGTGCTCCAAATCATGTACTGTACATGTACTCGTACTTGGACTGTGAAAAAAATGGTATCGGAACAATCCCTATTTCTGTCCGACAGCCATGTTAATAGGCCTACTATAGCACTGCATGCTCCTGCCGTGGTAGTCGTTATTCTGGAAACAGGGAGAATGTCATTTTACACGCAGTAAAACATGTCAGGTATGGGGGCTTACGGACGTGAAATACATATGCCGTGGCCCAAAGGCACACACTGCAGCACGTGCCAAGGACACGATGGAAGACATTAAATATTGAAATGGAAAGCATTTAAACCAGGCCTCCGTTACATGTTCCTTCATCGCATCAGCGGTGACGGTGTTGCCAGGGTCTCTGAGAGAAAACAAGCAGACAGGTCTACCAAAGCATATGACCCAATGAAGCGCTCTATAGTGTGATCACATGTGGACACACGTACGCACATAAATGGTACATTTACTGTGTATAGTGACTTTATTGAAAGCACTTTGCATAGCATACCGTATGTGTCACTTTCACATTTACACAGAAATCCATACACCAATGGCAGCGGAAACCATGGTGGAGCAATTAGCACACATCTAAATGACTAATATAGCCTGTGTTGGGCAGTAACTAGTTACTAGTAATATATTACTGTAGGGTATTACTCTGCCAAAACAGTAATAAGTAACTACTTTGTAAAAATGAGAATCTAATTCTTTTTGATTTTTGTTATTGGAATCATTTCATTTAAACGTTTGACAGAGATTGCTTCTTTATTTTATAGCATTTCTGGCTTGTTGGTGACTCTTCTAATTAATATTATTATATTGAAAACGATTTGATTCAGTTCTAAACGTAGCTGAACTACACATATTGTGTTGTACTTCCTTTTTTGTGGGTGGGGGGTGCAAAAGTAATCTAAAAGCAATATGCAATATGTAATATATTACTGCTGATTCCAACTAATATGTAATGTAATGTTATTACAGTAATTATTTAAGGAGTAATAACTAATAAGTAACATATTATTGTGCAACACTGAATATAGCATAATGTAATATTAACCCAAAGCACCAGATATCTGCAAATTGCAGCTGTAGACACACAGCAAAATGAGTTCATATAAAAATCTGAATCAGTTTATGGTTACCACTTTAACACCTAAATAGATCAACTATTTCAAAGTAGTCATTATGCAGAGATTAAAACTCAAACAAAAATAAAAAATAATACATTGTTGCTAAAATAATTGGAAATATTTGTATTGAGGTCCACAAGGGGCCTCTTTACAAAAGTAATACTTTCCAAAGTGACTTTACAGACAGAACACGGCCCAAAGTCCTTAGAACGCTGATAAGGACTGCGGCGGGCAGAGATTGCTCTCTTCCAAACAGATTTATTTTGTAAACATAACCAAACTGCTCCACAGGGGCGGATCTAGGCATAGGCATGGCGGGGGCAATGCCCCCCTAAATACCCATGCCCACCAAACATGATGGCATGCAAAACAACCCAAGATATTTCAGTGCTTATATTTAAAAGTATTTGAAACACTAGTGAAAATGGTAAGGGGGCAGCTTCATCGCCAACCCAAAACATGCAGCTTCATCGCTTTGCGCCACGGGCGATGAAGCTGCCCCCTTACCATTTTCTTCTGCCCCCCCCCCCCCCCCCCCAAATGGGAAATGTTACATCTGCTCCACATTTTTGGCTCCAGCTATCGGCACGGAGATTATTATTGCAGAGAGAGTTTGGTACCATCGGGGGAATTGAGAGGTCTCGTTTTCTTTAAGTGAACAATGACAAAAAGCCTCGATTACCACCACCATCACCAGCCAAGAGAGACAACGGAGCCATGTGGCAGATGACAACGATAACAAGGTGAAGAAGATTTCAAGAATTTATGAAAAATGGTTTGTCACGTAATCACTTTGAAATTGATGAATGGTTTATTTTTTTGTTACACACACTGAGCAAAACTTAGAGAGCAAGCGTCCAATCAATACAAATCCGTTTGATGTGTTTTCTTTTGAATCTCACAACCATGCCAAAAGAGTTTGTATAGCACTCAAATAAAGTGTTGATCACAAAATTAAAGCGCAGTTCCAGGATCAAGCTAGAAGTTCCAAAGCATTTATGCTCAAGAGCCAAAAGCAGTTAAATATATGCAGTGTATGCATATATTTTGTAGGAAATGGAGACAAAAAAGTGGATATTTACTCAAGACAAACGAAAATGGGCCTCAATCGATGGCTTGGAAAACAGTATGCCATCTAAACTTAACTGCCATTAAAGGGGAATTCCACCCATTTTCAACATTTTTTCTGAGAGCGTACAAATGCAACCAAATGAACCCTAACAGGTTCATTTGGTTCCATTTGTACGCTCTCAGAAAAAAGAAACGTCTAAAGAAATCCATTAACATGGTGAAAATACATCTTGATGATGTCATCAAGATGTTTCAGCAGGTTGGTGGTTTTCTTCAGACCTCCATTTCTTGGGAACACAGAATGGGGGAAGTTTTTTATCATGTCCACCCAGCACCTCTAGGGTACTAGTACCCTAGAGGTGCCAACCATTTTCAACATTCTAATATATCACTAAACGTGTTTAGTGATATATTAGAATGTTGAAAATGGGTGGAATTCCCCTCTAACTTTTTCATTACTAGGTGGTTCTAATGATACAGTAGTTCAGCTCAGGCCAACATTCACTACCATTCTATTAGGTAGTAGAAGAAGAATGCAGTCTCGGATAGACCAAAACAGCAGTCCTGCTGCTGATCAAACAGATCGAACAGAGGCGGTCACAGTCAGTTGCTATTATGCCACTGAGCGCAGACACAAACGCAGTGGCTTTGTTCATCGACTCCCATCTGAACTGGAATAACCTCAAAACGGACTAGAAAAGCTTTCATTTTACTTCAATGCATTGTGGCCGAAGGGAAAGTCAAAAACAAATGCGGAGCTGTGTATCGACGTCAACATTAAAGGTGAAGTGGCTCAACATTATACAGTATGTATATGATTAAAGATGCTTTTTTCCTCCCTATTAACTTCCTCAACAAAACCAATGATGTGATCTCTATCAAGTTCCATCTGAGCAGCAGCAACTCCATTTCATCTCCAATCAACAAGGCGGATATTACTCTTCAGAAGGAGGCACAAGAAATAATGCCACTGTTGTTCAGATTTAAAGTTAATCAAGTTCACTTATGTGACCCCAAAAATGGGGAGAAAAGACAAACGTTATGGTTGCAATTTATTGGCTGGCTGGCAATAAGAAGTTTTCTTAACAAGACAGTTTTTTTTTGACATTCACTCTGAACATAAACTTCCTCAAGTTTGAATATCACACTTTGAAGAACAATCTGATCAGCTCCAGTGAAGCGCAGGATTTCATACATCTATCAGACATCACAGCGGTGACAGACTCAAACATCCATATGTTTTTTTTTTTTTTTACAAAGCCATTTTGTCCCCTGCAAAAAAAGTAATAAATAAATAAATGGAAACTCAAGAGTGACGAGCATAATTAAAATGATTCGAATCTGTCGCATTTTGTTTTTTCGGACGTTTAAAGTCAAATTATCTCGGCAGCAGGCTAATCAAACTGGTTTCCGTCATGAAACAGTCAACAACGAGCCTAAACGTTGAAAGCCACATAATTATCTGTCGCCACTGCTGGCTATAATTAGATTTATTTGTTCAAGTAAAAATTATAAATAAATCAAATTACAAGATAATCATGATGGTTTTGATTCTTGTGGTGCTAATTTCATCTATTCTATTTATTATAATTTTTTCATGAGCTCTACTATAGCAAAATGAATAGTTTTCACTCACAAACAAACTCATTCACGTTGTCAATCATGTTAGCCAGCTTTGGCTAGTTCACCACAGCTAGTTCACCCCTATAGCTGGTCGTGTCATAAAAGGCAGACATGTGTGTGTGTGTGTGTGTGTGTGTGTGTGTGTGTGTGTGTGTGTGTGTGTGTGTGTGTGTGTGTGTGTGTGTGTGTGTGTGTGTGTGTGTGTGCATGCATGTGTGCATGCGTGTGTGCATGCATGTGTGCATGCGTGTGTGCATGCGTGTGTGCGCGCGTGCGCGCACGCAAATGTGTGAGATTCATATTGTTAAAAGGGGAATTCCACCCATTTCCAACATTTTTTTCTGAGAGCGTACAAATGCAACCAAATGAACCCTAACGGGTTCATTTGGTTCCATTTGTACTCTCTCAGAAAAAAGAAGCAGCTGTGTGTAATGCTGTGGAATCAACAAGTAGGGCTGATCATTTAAAAAAGCAAAACGTTAGAATACAGGGATACGGTGATTGGCTGGTTTCTGCCCGACAACAGACAACGATTATAGATCATTCAGGATACCACTAGCACTACATCTCTGACTGCATCTCCACAGGAAGGCAGAGGGAGCGAAACAAGGATGAGCTTTAATCCGCTGGTCTCTGCTCTCCACAAAGTCATTAGGTCAGGGGAGTGTGGAGGATGGTCGACGAGGGCCCTTTTTATAATGAAGAGCCTGCCGTTCCCTTCCGCTCCGTTCCGTGGGGGAAACAACCCGCCCGCAGCAAGCAGCCGATTGCACCGAAGCGGCTATGAAAATTAAGGACCTTGAGGTGAGGGCACAAAAAAAATGTCCCGCCAGGTTTCCTCAGGGGGGGAAACAGAGACGCGGCAGCCACCTTTTAAAAGCTGCGTTGCTTGAATTGTTCGACAGCATTTTAACAAGCCTCAAGACAGACCCCGGATCACCAGTGGTCCTTGAGTGGATTCCATGGGGTCGGCAGCTTAAATGATGGAGAGCTGGTAACCATTTGGGCCCTAATGGAACCTTAATTAACAGGTCAATTTGGTTTCATTTTATGCCCTCAAGACTTGCATTATTGCCATAACATCTGCATTACGTAATCTACAATAAGTCGAATCAAAATAGTTTTTGACATACTGTAGCAGCCCCTGGCATGGTAGTGTTTGCTGTTTTTCAACATGCATTTGTTGTATTCCTGATCAATTAAGATACATTAAATGTATTCATGCTGGACATGTTTTGATTACCTGTAGCACAGAAGTTGCACTTTCTGCAACATATGGTGGAACTTTACCTCCTAATAGAACCCCATCCCCCATCTAGTCTACTGTAGTGGACTGCTGCACCAACTTGAAATCCATGCACCCATCCTTCTTGAGTTCGAATCCTGCTGCTGTCACTATTTCCTCCAACAAGCACAGATTTATATTTTCAATAATGAATAAAGGTTAGGTTTAGGCATAGTTTTTGTGAGTTTTGTTATGTATAGGGTTAGGATATTTATGCAGTCCACAAAGCCGACTGGCGGTAGGTGGCGGTAATGCACCAAACTAGGTTTGTGGGCTGCCATAAAACCCTAAAGAAGAAGCGGATGCCATGTTATCCCAAATTGCTCTTAAATGCATGTTTGCATGGCTGCCATGTGGGGACGTTGAGTCCTATACCTCCATCTGTTAGATTGAGTTCAGCTTGGTTTGAGTTATTTTTTTCTCCAGTTGCTGTTTTCACCTATGTTTGGCCAGGCCTGGTAATCATTAAAACTTTATTTTCTCACAAGCAAGTCTGTCTCCTGCCCAGTCCATCATTTTAAGGGTTTTTCCATGCTGACAAATATTCAATTACTATCCCACTTGGTTACATAGTTACTTTTGGTCAACTTTTGCTTGTTATCTTTCCTAAAGCAGCTTGGAGTTGTGAACAAAGTCAACATTTTTTGGGAGGGGTGAGAGTCTAAATCAGTATGTGAAGCATGATCAATGTGCAATGTGACAAATTCAATTAAAGTGAGAGTTCATCCCCAAAACGTTCCATATTATCGATTCTTCACCCCCCCATGGAGATCAATGATCTGCTGTTTTCTCATTCCTAATATCTCTCTTTCCGAATTTGAAGAGCAGCTCCTTGTGGAGACACATAAGAGAGTGACTCTCTATGTCTCCATAGGAAACCGCTGCTGGACAAAAAATGATTGGCTTGAGGAACGCAACAAAAACAAAAAATAAACATGCATGAATTCAGTCTCCACAGGGACGTTAATCGACGGGGGGGAGAGTAACTATCTCTTGAAGTAAAAACATGTGGGTACTTTTTTCTTCCCCCCCTACCACTGCCGTATGGAAACCACGACCAACGCCGTGGCAATGCGCTCGATACATCAATCAATCAACATCGGACCGTCCCTCTGCTAAAACCTCATTACTCCCGGGCTCCCCTGGGTCTGTTCATGATGTCGCAGTCGGAATCAGAACGCCGTGCAGATAAATCTGCAGCGCGGCAGCTCCCAGCCTCCCTCCCTCCCTTCCTACCGCCGCCCAACCCAATTTCACTCACTCCATTTATTCTCTCTTAAAAAAAGTTAATGTATCATAACCAAATGTGTGGTATGTGAGGAATACTCCACACAACGCCACTGGGACCTGCTCTTCATCATCAAGTCTGGAGAACTGTTCAACCAACATTCAACCAAGGAACAAAATGTAAACTCCCAGGGTGCATTGTGCCCACAGATAGTTACTATACCGCTGCAGCGGCAGCGGCTGGGAGAGGAGTCAATACACATTTAAAGTCCTTTAAATGCTTGAGAACATCCCCGTCACGGTAGAAGGAAATCTCTGCCTTTTCGTCCTTTTTAATGTTTTCTCATCTAATTCATTTGTGCAAAAATGTCACAGACATACCAGTAGCAGATCTACAGCAGATACAATATGGCACTCTGTGAGCTTGTAGACCTGCTATTTTAGATATGTTATTAAAGAGTTGGATCATTTTCCCCCAGGGTTTTGGGAACCACCCGTCTAGTTGGAAGGCGAAAATGTACACAGTAGCTGCATTGCTGCTTGTCACAGCAGTGGGATAGGGTTGGCAGGCCCGGATCTAACCTTCTCCAATTGGGATATTAAGGCTGTCAGCATTAATTAGTTAATCGGGAGTTAATTCAGCCATGAGTTAACGTGATTAATTTATTTAGTATGCAATTAACTCGCAATAAAAACAAAAGCCAAGTAGGCCCATTTGGTTCAATTTTGCCAAATGCAGGTGAATAATTGTTAAACATCTGCTTTACTTAAAGGTAGGGGAAGTGATTTGAAATTCATCGTGTAGTACCAGCCTGGTGCACTAGGGGCGCCCAAGAGTAGCTACACTATGTGAACCTGCTGCTCGATCCTGATTGGAGGAGAATTCACCCTCCACCTGGGGAACTTTTATTAGCTCCTCTGCTAACGTGGGGGAGGGGGAAACTCCATATATGGTCTGCACACCTTATAATAGAGCATTTTAACAGAAAAAAAATGGGGGTGATATCTGACAAAAGTGAAATCACTTCCCCTACCTTTAAGTTAATTTCAAATGAGTCTACACAATTAGAAAATGTAGAAAACTCCTAATGGTACCAGCATCAATACAGCTTGAAATTGTGGACAAATTCTTTAATTTAGGTCTGGAAGTCTGAACAAATGTCTTCAAATGGTGGTCTGTGGCTAAAATGCAGAATAATAATGGACCTCGATATGAAAAATCTTGAAAAACGCCATCTTCTATTTTACATATTTCCTTTAGTTCTGTGACCCACAAGGATAAAATAAAACTAAATGAATACAACAAAATGTTACTTTTGAAACAGCCGACCTGGCTACTTTCAGCTCACAGCTTGTCGTCGACTTCTCAGAGACACTCTCTCTCCTACGTCAAAGTAGGGCACTAAGTGACGGGAGAAAAAAAAAACACTCAAAAAGTTGAAACGCCGGAGACACGAGTTTTCAACAGCACATGAATCCTCCAGCAGCAGCAGCAGCAGCCCTCCTCCACCCTCTCCTCCCCTGCATGTAACCAGCCCTCTGGTCTCATGTCGTCAGCTGAGCCACGGAGCTTGACTTTCACTTTGACACTTTGATGGAACTCTAATAGATTCAAGCCCACAGCCCAGAGTCCCAGTGCAGCTGACCTGGACCGTAGACACATCGGCTCTGTCGGACGGAAACCTCGGATGTGTCCAAAAAAAGATTGTTTTTATTTTTTTTCAGGGGAATGTTCTGTAATCCATATGCATCCATAATAAGTCACAGCTCTTAAAGAGACACATCACCATGTTTGTGGGGTTCCCTGGCTAAATTTCCTAAACAAATACAAATATCTTAATTCCTTAATAGCCAATCTTTCAATCAGTAGGGACTCCTGTTGCAGGTTGATGATGTGATATGTCCATGTGTGATCCAGCCCTATGGAATAATAGGACATGCATAGGCAAACAAAAAAAGCAATGCTATACTTTTTAAATGTAATATGAGCATCAAATATTGAATGTGTTTTCATTCAGTCTCAGTCCAGTTTTCAGACTTTTCTTTTTGTAATATTTAGTCAAACTTATAGTATTTTATTTTTTAAGTCAAGACGGTTAGTCTCAATCTTAGTCTATGAACCACAAAATGTATTTGTCTAGTTGCGAAAGGCTGCCAATTATTTTTGCACTTTACTTTTTTGGTCTGCATCTAATCTAAAAACATTTTACATTTTCTGTGATCCTCTTGATGAAAAACACAATTGTAAGGAATACATTCAGGAATGGAAAATGTCTTGATTGAATCTGCAAATGCATTTGGAACCATAATAAGACGCAGAAATATTGATCATTTAACAATGTATTGCGAGCATAATACAGTAGAATAGCTCATATAGAAGTCATTTAGAAACAAAGCAACTTGTCTTCACTTTAGTTTACTGGATCTCTTGTCCACTAGTCCTTATCTGGCATTTTAGTTTTTATTTGTTTGACTAAATATAATTGTCATTATATTTACGCTTAATTGTAGTCATCATACTTTAGTTTGTATCTAGTTTTTATTTGTTGATGAAATTATCAGCATATACAGTATATATTATTTCTATTTTATAATTTTCTAATATATGATAATTCTATTTTTATTTACTTTTTGTCAGTGGAAAAAAATAGTTTTTAGTTTTAGTCGAGTAGAACACTGATGTTTTTGATATTTTGATGTTGATGATATAATCAAGTTCAATCTGGGCCGCATATAACTGAGGATATACCAATGCCGAAGGAAGAAAGAGAAAAGAAAAATATCAGTGTAACTGATATAACGCATATCAGCAGTCTGCAGGTTTCAGATATGTGAATCCTTAAGTGATCAGTCCAAACGCATGGGTTTTAAGACGACACTACTTCCTCTCCCATCTCAGGGCTTCCTAGTTCAGCCTTACCCAGAATCAGATATTAGCTCCATATCTTAGCATGTCCAAAAAAGTGTCTGTGCAAACACCCCAGCGCACTTAGTGGCAGTGCAACAGCGTCTGAGATAAGCTGTGTTTGGTACGTGTGCTTATATCTCTGGGAGACAGACGCAGAGCCATGACCTTTGATAGCTGCCGTGACGGATCAGCAATCACACAACAGAGACAACACAGCCTCAGAGCCGCAAAGTAACACTTTTTTGGGTACTTTTCCAGAGTATTTTCAATTTTTAATACTCTACTACAGTGGTTTCCCAAGTGGGGTCAGGCGGGATCCCAGAGGTCATTGGGGGAGTTGGGAGTTAGGTCCTCAGCTCAATGATTTTTAAAACTTTTGCCGCTACTATTTTCCAAAGTGCCAAGTTTCTGTTTCCGGTTGGGCATTATAGATCAGCGCACACGATATGGCCAATTCATCTGCCGTTTACCTCTAAGTAAGATGGCAGTAGTTGACTGTTCTGAGCCATGGAATATACACTGTTTTGACCAAAAATGTCACCAGGGATAAGGAATAGGAGATACAGGCGATTGAAAGAGAAGGATTGAATGGATGTCTATGGGCATGATGTGCGATCCTGTGCTGACAACAGAAGCCATCCAGACAAGGTTATTGATGCTAACGGCCATTATAAATGGACCATATAAAACAATTTGACTATTAAAGGTATTATTGCCGAAGATCTAAGGCAATGGCGGGGCTCGTAACTAGGCTTGATTGACAAAGATCTTAAGGATCAAATGGACCCTTATGGGCCTGTAAATGAACCCACTATTTGTAAACTCTTAGAGTAGAATTAGACTTTGATTGTGCAGCATACAGTGTGTACATTGGGAGAGGGGAGGGTAGACTAATTCAAGTTAAACTGGGTGCCCTTGAAGTGAAAAAGGTTGAAAATCACAGCTAGAGCTATAAACATCTTAGCCTATGGGGTCCCTAATTGGCATACATTTTCAAAGGGTGGGGGTGGGGGCAGGCGAATTCGCCTTGACATGAAAAGGTTTGGACCATTAGGACCATTCAGTGATGTGGGAGACCAGGCCAACAACATAAAAGTGATAATTTCCTGATGATTTTAGCATTTTTATTTAAAAAGAAACCCCTTTAAATGAGATCACTGAATATACCTTTGTCAAAACCACCATGTTCCCATTACCTTCATCGGGTTGAAATTCAAGTGAGCAACAACTGAAGATGACAAACCGTGGGCTGCTGTTTCTATTCTAAAACATCAAATGGGTTATTCTTAGAAATGACTGTAATCTTTAAATCTAGTCACAACAGAGGGAAAAGAGGGGAATCAAGGCATCTTTGACAGGGTAAGAACGTGTCGCTGTGAAGCTACGCACTAATGGGCTGCCATGGATCACATGGGTGTTGTTTTGAGGTCCATATACGCTTCATAATAGCTATAAGGATCATGTGAAAAACACATGCCACCAATTACTGTCATTTACATTGTCTCATGATCTCAATAATACACAGGAGATGTTTCATAGCATATCTACTGTACTGTATGTGAGAGTGTCACAGAGTGGTATTTTTGTATGAGAGCTAATAAGCCAATTTAGCAGTGTTGTCACTTGTTTTGATGTGTTTCTTTTATTTTCTCTTTGATGTTTGTTTTTATTATTTTTATTTGGTTTTCTTTTGTGCAGAGATGGGTATAACTAGTAATATAAAATAACATTATAGTAATATTACATTTCTCTGTAAAAGTAACAAGATTCAGTTGCATGAAACAGTAATATTTAATAATATAATAGTAACAGTTACTTCTACTAGTAGTACTAGTTACTTTCGTCATGCTGCTGCTTTCAACAGTGTTGCACTGGTGAAGGGAGATGAGCTAATGTCACTTTAGTTTGAGATATAAAAGTGTGATGAACAGGCTGCAAACTATTATTTTTACAGTGAGAGGTACAAAGCCATCTAGTGTCAAAGGTGCGACATTGAGGGGTCAGAAACTGAGCGCTCGAGAGCCGTTCGTGCAGCTTTTAGGCAACTGGGGCCGCAAAATAAGTAAAAAAGTAATGTGTAATGTGTTACATAGTGTTGTTCTTGTGCTGCAGAGCAACACTAGAACGTTTAGGGATCAGGGCTGTATCTTTTTGCGTGGAAGACATCTGGCGAGCAGCAACACTGGCCACGTGTCTCTGCATAGCTGTTCCTCAAATTATCTGTGTCAACCGGTCTTTCACAACCAAATATAATGCCAATACGACAGAGAACAGTTGAGTCCTTAAACATGTCAAGGATCCCCCCAAATGATAATATGTGGGTTATTTCTGCGGTGCAGACTCCCATCTCCATCTTTAGTCGCCTCACAGTTGAGAAATGAGAAACTCGTAGTAGTTTTTTTCCGTGCCACTGCAGCGCCGCTGCTGCTGGCAGTCTCGGATCAAGAAACGGAAACAGTGGATGAAGCGGTCCATATATTTGTCATGCCCCTTGGTCACGCTGATTTTGGTGCCATTGATGGTATTATAAATAATGTGCATATTTAACCTTGCATAATGATGGCAAACCTCGAACTTACTGCTACGAATCAGAATTGCATTGTACTTAAAAATTTATAACGACAGCAAACCTCTAACTGGTGCAAATCACAATTGCATTGTATTAAATCATGGCGTTAATTAGTCTAATCCAAAGTTACAAATTAAACCAAAACACTGAGATCAGAGCCACGGGGCGGTGGAACCCCGAGGCACCCCCTCCCCCACCTTATACAATTACACGCTATGCGAGTGGTCTTTTATTATGGTATCTAGGACATACGCGCTCTTGGTGTACAGGTTGTAAAGAGGGAAATGTCACCAGATATTAGATCAGACATTACCGTAACTTATAACACACCCCTAGTGGTTGAGTTTGATATCCCAGCTCAAGGTGTAACTATTTCTATGCTACTTATGCTACTGTGTGTAATTTACAAGTTCAGAGGCCTACAGCAATCAAAGCCACCCGTTTGTTTCCCCAATGCTTTTGTTTGTCCTCCGCGCAGGTGGTTTTGATTACAAACTCAGTCCTGCTTTTAATCTCATTCACAAGACACCCATACAGTATATTACTCGGTTCAAAGTTAATCTAAAATATGTATACCGTATATAGTTTGTGTGTAGTTCAGAAAGAACCCCCTGGCTTTGCTGTCACTTATGTTTACAAACGATATACATGCATACAAGTGTGATACAAGACATACAGTGGTCTTTAACGACCCTATAGTCAGGAGGGACGCAACGCTTCTGATTGGTGTAGACACTTACAGTACTAGCCAGCATTTGAGGTGGGATTCATTATAAAATATAATGAAATGCCCATCGTTCTCTTTTCCTTTAAGCCCCAACCGCCCAAATGATATCTTGCGACATGCAATTACTTGCAAACCATTAAACCCCAATGGCAGTTGCGAGGAGTTGCATTGGTTGGTGTTATTGACCTTGAAACTTTTTTGATGCAAGATTTTGCAATCTACTTGCAGGGAGACATGACTGGTGCTGCAAGTTACAGTTATTGTTATCACTTGAACAGCATCAAGGTCAATTAATCATTTTTGTTATTTTGTTTATTTTCCCCCCATTATGTAGGCTTTATGTCTTTTGTGATTTTGTTGCTCCCATGTGTGTTTTCTATCAACACAAATAACCAATTCCCGCAATCAGGCTTTCTTATCATCATTGGAGCTTTAATGGAAATTGCTCTCAGGAACAGCTCGTCTGATTTTGCCCTCATTGTGATGCCATCAATGCACCCTACTTTGTGTAATTCTCCTCTTGAGTTTCAAATTTGCATTTCCACTTTGTTTACAATGCCCGCCATTGTTGATTTTCCAAGCTGACATGGAATGGAAACAAGCCTGGTTTTATCTAGTTCAATTAAGTTAAAATATTCAAAAGTCAAAAATATTAAATAATCTGCATATCAGTGCCCCCGCCACCTCAGGACATTGTGGGGGAGGGTTGACAGGATTGACAGGAAAGGGGAAAACAGCGACTACTAGTGGCTAAAAGAATGTTTTTTTTAGCTTGTACAGAAATAAAAAATGCATGCATAGAGGGTTTGTCTATTAAAGCTTTTTAAACATATTGGAGGATGATAAAGAAAAATCATTACCATGGTGAAACAACTTGATGATGGTAATCAAGATGTGTTTCACCATGTTAGTGATTTTTTTTCCCCACTTTTTATCATGTCCACACAACATCTCAACATCAATGACCCAGTAAAATGTTGAAAATGGGTCGGATTCCCCACCCAAGTATTTAAAACAACGTTCGGATGTATGTGATTTGCACTTGTCAGTGGAGAAACCTCCGTCAAACAGCCAGTGTTGCCGGCGCGCGTCACCTGACATAAAACACCATCATACCCCACACAACAGGTGTCACATCTGTCACTTAAACTTTTTTGGACACTTTATTTCACCCAACACTTTTCCATATGGGCATTTTATTTTGCTTTCCCCCTGAAACCCTGAATGAGCGTAGGGAGCGGTGATTTAGTGAACGGTGTGAACAGATGTCCTGTACGTCTCTGATGGGACGCGTCGCACTACCGCAGCTTTGATTACCAGCAGAAGCCAGACTGGATGGCTCCGGGGGGGCGCCGGCAATCAGAGATGACACTGTTCTCAGCCCACGTAGAAATCAGGTCGTAGTTTGTCACTTTCTGAGCTTGTTGTGTCTTCTATGCGCCTAAATTGTAACTTTTGACTTTTGACTAAACTTTGTTTTATCCAAGGTTCATGTTTTAGGTCAGGGGTTTTCAGCAGTGGTCCCCGAGAGGATTTCAGGTGATCCCCAGCTAAATGATGGACAGTTGGTAACCAAATGGACCCTTATAGATCTGTAACTCCTGAGAGCTTTAAAATGAAAATGAGTTAAATTGTATCTAAAGATCTGAATTACTTCGTTTTCAAGAATCTACACAATTACAAAATGTAGAATAATAGTTATTTTGACTGATGTTTTTGGTTTTGCCAGTTACTAAATTGTAGACAAAAACTTGAAAATCCTTGTTTTTGGATCCAAGAGTCAACTCAACATCCGTGGCTAAAATGCTGAATAAATAGTGGGCCCTGGTATGAAAAAGGTTGTAAACCACTGTTTTAGGTTATTAGATTAAGTACAAGTTGAGTGTTAGTTTTTTTTTCCTTCACTTGCTGCTTTCTAGTAGAACTTTCTAGTTCTACTGAATGTGAACTGGAACTCAACAGGTACCTGTTGTGTTACATGGACTGCAGGGTAGGGCTGCAATAATTACCATTCATTCACTATTGAGAGATATTTAAACGTGTCAGATGACACTTAGTCCCTTGTTATTGGCGTGATCTGCAATGAGCTGCACAATCCCTTCTTTTTGATAACAATAGCTAGCAAAACGATGCTAAAGATGCTAACAATGAGATGAACATTAGAACTCAAACAATTGGACTGTATGAGCAGTGTTTGCCGCCAGTCGTCATCATTTAATTGATTGCTATCAACAGACTACATTGTTAACACTATGACTGCTTTATGGCTTAACATCCACCCAGCCTGTTTCTTGAATGAATGAGTCATCTGTCTCGTCACATATACTGCACAACCTACAGTAGACTGTGCATTACTTGCATCACTTTGAGCTATTATTGCTTGATTGTAAGAAGCAGCCTATTGTCTATTTGTCTGCAGTCTGTCGTCCAATAATTACTACTTAGAACGATGAATCATCAAACAAGACGAACAACTTGTTGAAAGAAAGAAAGAAAGAAAGAAAGAAAGAAAGAAAGAAAGAAAGAAAGAAAGAAAGAAAGAAAGAAAGAAAGAAAGAAAGAAAGAAAGAAAGAAAGAAAGAAAGAAAGAAAGAAAGAAAGAAAGAAAGAAAGAAAGAAAGAAAGAAAGAAAGAAAGAAAGAAAGAAAGAAAGAAAGAAAGAAAGAAAGAAAGAAAGAAAGAAAGAAAGAAAGATCCTGCAGGTCGCATTGACTCAGACACAATTCAAAGGAAAAGCATCAAAATCAAACCTCAAGGACAATAAAAAAAAAGACAAACAAAAAGGGGGAGGGGGCTTCTAAAGCTTCTGGCAGCGGCGGCGGTGTCGGCGGGTGAGTCACCAAACAATATCAGGCAATCTGCTGTTGGGGAACAATGGAGCATAATTGCATATCAACATTAACGTCACCTCGCCGCGGCGGGATTGATTGTGAGGAGCTTCCATCATTTGACAGTAATTAATCATCGGCTGAGAAGATGCATAGAGACACTTTCTACCGCTCTGCCCCACTCTCCTGTCACCCCCCCAAACGTCAACAAAGAGGCAGCATCCACAGACCTCCATTAAAGACACTTGTGTTCCCTTTCTTTACTCTCTCTCTCTCTCTGTGTCTGTTCGACCGACCGGCCCTGGTGCTGTTTCTAGTTCAGGAGCCCCCCCACCCTCCTCACCCTCACCTATAATTGCATTACCACACATTATGCCTCTGATTCCGTCCCGTGAAAGACGTTAATTGCCTTTGGAAAGAGAAGGACGGAGGCGGGCGGGCAAGGTGGGGGGTTGGAGAGACTGTGAGAAATGTAGGAAACGTGGATGCGGCAAGACAGAGGGAGAGGGGGGGGGGGGCAGGGCCGGATGTACGTTTCCCAAAAGACCTTTAGATAAGCCCCGCCCTCTCCCCAGTGCCCATCCAAGGCGAGTACACTTTCCAGCCGGGCGCATTCATTCCATTGTAAATATCATGGACATTACACATTAAACACTGGTTTATTTTTGGAACCAAACCTTCAATGTTTTTTTCCCGAATCCATCAACAAGGCATTCCCTATGCAGTGGAAAAATGTGCGTGTGACATTTATTTTTTTGAACAATGTTTTATCTGCTCCACCAAGCTATTGGTGGAGCGGTCTGTCTATCACATGTTATGCTTAGCTGTGATTGGACCATAGCAGTTTGGGGAGGAGCTTACTGAACGGTCTATTGAGGAGGCAGGTGAAAATTGTAGGAGCGTAGCTTCATCGCCCATGCCGCGAGCTAAATTTACCCCAAACCCCCACAGTGTAGAGATAACTATGTATTTTGGCATGGTTATTATTTCCATCCTCACACAAAATCTATCTTCTATTTTATATCCAGTATTTTCTTTAATTCTGTGACGCACAAGAATAATCAGTTGAAGCTGCAACAGGCACAAAGCATGCATAAAGTGCTCTGACTCAGAGTTTTCTTTTTTAAATTATGAAATGGTGCTACTAGTGGTGTGACAATTAGCCCTTCTCAAACCCCACCCTTTGGGGTGGGGTTTAGTCACTGTCCAATGACAATCCAAATAGTTTAGCAACTGTTGCTGTGCAGGTCACGCTTTCCTCGGCTAACATGCCTATTTTGGAAAAGGACGTATTGTGGAGTGACTACGGCCTAGATTTTCGTCACCACTAAACCGCTTATCCCTTAACTTCTTTGCCTTTTTAAACTATTTAAAAAAAAAAACATTTTTCAATAGTTCAAATGGCCAGTCTACTGTACATGCTCAAGGTGTCAATAGATTGGCACATTGAACTATTCTCAAATGTTTTTAAAAATAGCAAAAAAATGGAGCCCTTAGTGAAGGGTTAGTTGTATTTAGTAGCGTAGTGTTGGTGAGAGAGAGAAAGAGAGAGGCAAAGCCAGAGTGACAGTCACACACACACACACACACACACACACACACACACACACACACACACACACACACGGAGAAAGACAGAGAGAGTGAGAGCTCTACAGCGAGGGAGGCAGACTACGATGAGAGAGAGGGAGAGAGGGAGAGAGTGGATGGATGGATGTGAGACAATATGATCAATCTATTAACCCCGTTGCCCCCACCGGTTGCCCCAAACCTCCCCACCCCACCCTCGCCGGACGGTCGATCGACCAGAGGCGCTGCATCCAGCCACCCCGACGTATTGGCTTTACATAAAACGGCGCCCTTTTACTCGCCTGACTTACAGGCGGCGGCGGTGGAGATGATGTGTCCGCTGGGCCAAGTGAGGCGAGAAATTACCAAATCGCCACATCTTTCGTGCTTTCACAACCAATCAATGGACACACTAATGAAATGATGCACCGTGAAGCCGTGTGGACCATGTGTGTGTGCTCCTTGAACATCACCCCCCCCCCCCCCCAAAACCATCCCTGTACCAGTACAGGGCAAAAGAATAATGACAACATCCCGATGATTAGTGGGCTCTTACGAGTCAGCTTGCCATGACCCCGCGACTGTTTACATTGTATTTACTACCCCCCGCGGCGCGTCGTCTCATGATGGATGTGATGGCTAATGCACCGCCGATTCAGTCTAATAATGACCCGCTGCTGTGACCTTTGGCTGGCTAATTCGCTTAGCGCTGACCACACACACACACCTTGCGGTGTTACGCTCACACCATTAACGCATTATAGTACAGACGCCAGGGGGTTGGGGGGGTTACTGTACAATGCATACGTTTTCACACATCTGTGAGCTACGACACAAGGAAAGAGGAGACATTAAGCCCTTTTGCGGAGGCACTGCAGTCGAGAAGAAACCCTTTTTTGCTTTCTCATGAATGGTATCCTCGCTTCTGCTGCTGTTGTCGGGCTCTAAAACCTCAGATCTTTCTCCGGATTTTAACCTTTCGTGTTTTTTTTTTCCATACCACAGCATCACACAAAAGCAGAGCAAACAAGATCAAAATATACAGTTCATGGTGCATTCGCAGGGGCGGATCTAGGCATGGGGGGGGCAATGCACCCCTAAATGCCCTGACTGCCCCACCAAACATGGTGGCATGCAAATAAGATATTTCAAATCAAAGTGCTTACATTTAAGATGATTTGAAACACTGCTACTGCTACTAACTACAGATGTGACACCACTAAACCAACAGCATTTCATCATTTAAAACAGAAAACTCTCTGCGTCAGACCTTTAGCTTTATGCATCAGTTGTTGCAACATCAACTGATGTCATTAGTGATGCTTACTTGATTAATAAAAGTCCTAAAAGTCCTGTAACTGAAAATGGTATCATTTTACCATTTCTCCTGCCCCCCAACTGGGAAATGTTACATCCGCCCGTGCATTTGTAGACCTTGCGCTTTTAAAGCCTGAAAGGTTGCCATTTTGGACTTAAAAGGTAATATAGGCAACTTTAGTGTGCACAAACTGTGTTTATAAACAGCTTTGAGTCTCACCTCCACTCTATTGGCTCTTACGGGGTGTTTTTGTAACTGTGAGGGTGTTTTATTGTCATTAACACCATCCACTACCATTCACACGTTACACGAGGTATACTCATAGAACAGCTTTGCTGTGATTAACAACTTGCCCCACATGTGTTTTAATTGTTTAATTCACGCTTTTAGTACTTTGGGCAGAGATGGATAATGTGGCTGGAAATGGACATGAGACACGTTGATGACGTTACCACTGGAAGTCGGTCACTTTAGAACCTAAAGGCTTCTGGGAACATGAGTTCAATGGAACTGGACGATGGCCTTTTCAATAGGGTCAGGTGGCAACAAGTCATGGAGCTATTTCCGTGGGGAATATCATGTATCAAATACATTGAAATTATTCTCCAACAGTCAGTCAACCCAGACAGTTTGCATTATAGTACACTTAAACTGTCAAAGCTATGCTGGGTAACTTCCCTGCTGATCACTGCCAGTATCACAATCTACAACTAGAATGATGCAATTTGCAATGGCAAAGTGTGGTTGCCCTCGATGATGTAGGCCATGATGATGATGTAGGGATTCAAAGGGCGATGTTGTAATGGCCCTTCAGTGACGTAAAACACACTATTGAGTTACTCCAGACCAATAATAAACTCCCAGAACTACAATAGTGTGATTGCTTATGGCAACCACAATAATGAAGCTTTTTCCAAAAAAGAAATCTAGATATGGTGATTATTGTAGGCCTACTGCCTTCTTCACATTGCCATGAGTAGAATGAGTGGTTACACCCCATGGTGAGGAGTTATTGATTTTTGAATTTTCCGAATTTAAGCCACAAAAACGAGACACCAAGTAACACCAAGTAAAAGAAAATCACACTTGTGTGAAGTGAATGGTACTATCATCGTATAGATGTATACATTGCATTACATCAAATCATTCTCACACACACACACACACGCACACACACACACACAGGCTGCAGCACTCTTCAAAAATGAAACATCACGCAAGTTCTGCATGAGCCCTGCAAAGTGCATGAACGTGCACACTTCTTCTTGTAAAGATAAAATAATATGGAATGGTATTAAAACGGCGTTAAGTCCAGGAGAGTGCCCCCAGCGGCGGCGGCGGCGCTGCAACCAAGCAGACACAAAGTGAATCCTCACAGGAGAGCCCCCGAGAGCTCCGGCAGCTGTTGAAAGTGAATTGTTTTGTGTTGTACAGCTGCAAAGGTTTGTGGGCACACACACACGCACGTCGCACGCACTGGGCGTGCACGCACTCGGCTGCGACTCTGTGTGTGTGTGTGTGCTCCCCTAAAAAAGTGCATTGAATTATTCATGCTCAGAGAGTGAGAAGGAAAGAGAGAGGCAATCTCACAAATATTTTACTTCCAAAAAGAAGTTTTTTTTCCCTCCCCTCCATAGCGTGCTATGCTATGCGATGCTGACAGACAGGGGCCTGGACGTGTATTGGAAGTGGCTCCTGGTTCTGTTTCCTATTGAACGGATCAGACGGCGGGTGTTACGCAGCAGGGGCGGATGTAACATGTCCCATTTGGGGGGGGGGGGGGGGGCAAGAGAACATGTTGGAGGGGCAAGAGAAAATGGTATGGGTGCAGCTTCATCGATGAAGTCACACCCATACCATTTTCAGTTACAGGACTTGTATTAGTCAAGTAAAGCATCAATAATACCATCAGTTGTTGTTGAAGTTGCAACAGACACGCAGCAAGCATAAAGCATAAAGGTCTGACTCCGAGAGTTTTCTGTTTTCAATGATGGAATTTTGTTGGTTTAGTGGTGACACAGACGTAGTTATAGTTAGTAGCAGTAGTAGTGTTTCACATCATTTTAAATATAAGGACTTTAATTTCTTGGGTATCTTGGGGTTGTTTTGGATGCCATCATGTTTGGTGGGGCAGTCAGGGTATTTAGGGGGGCATTGCCCCCCCATGCCCATGCCTAGATCCGCCCCTGTTACGCAGCAGCAGCAGCGGCGGCGGCACAGCAGCGGCGACGGCACAGCATAGCAGTGGCACACAGGCCAAAGGATTCCTGAGCAGCTGGTGATAAACTGGCCCGTGGATTTGACGTAGCCAATCATTGCTTTGCACAGGGGAGTGGAAATGATGCCAGTAATCCCCCCTCCACCCCCCAGCACAACCTAACACCCCCCCCCACTCCGGTCTCTGGACCTCACTGCATTGTACTCTGCCAAGTAAGGCAGCCACGTCATGTACACACTGTAAGCTCAGACTGGCTCATTTCAAGGGGTGTGTGTGTGTGTGCTTTGCTTTGCTACGGACCATAAGTCCCCACTAGGATAGTACTACCAGACAGACAGGCGACCTTGTGCAGAGAGAGAGACGTTGTTTTCTGGGCCACGTCTACGCTTAATACAGACTTTTAGAGTTGAGGTTATCATAAAGGTTGCATATCTCATATTAACAGCTTTGCTCCCAAGGACGAGTTATACTCGAGTTGTGTTTCTAATTGTTTTATCCGTGTTTTTAAAGGGTAAGACCAGTTTTGTTGAGTTATTTTTTTTGTGTAGTTACCTTGCCATGATGTAATTTCAAATGTGGACAAGAAAAAAAAAAGTTCCTGTGATTAGAAATCGATAATACAAAATATGCTCCTTATTGACGTACATTGTACAGAAAAACAGCTTTCAAACTCTTTTAGTATGTAAATAAACACAAACATTGTAGTTATTTCAGACACTATAGAGCACCAACATAACTCATGTAGTTTTATTTCTTCATAAAAATGTTACCTTTCTGTTGATTTTAGAATTCTTATTGAAGAAAAGTAAAATCAACTCGAATCAAATCAAATAGTAAAATGAACAGAAAGTTAACAATTTTATGACTATGCTCTGTAGTATCTGAATAAACTTTGTATTTATCAAGTAATCACTGAAACATGTTTTTATTATTTCTTGTCCACATTTGCAATTACATCATGGCCATGTAAATACACAAAAAAAGGGAAATATGGAGTGCTTCAGCAATCAGAGACGACACTGTTTAAGTCACATAGAAATCTGCCTGATGTTGGTCGTATATGGTCGTGTGTGTGTGTGTGTGTGTGTGTGTGTGTGTGTGTGTGTGTGTGTGTGTGTGTGTGTGTGTGTGTGTGTGTGTGTGTGTGTGTGTGTGTGTGTGTGCAGGGACGGACATGTGCGTCCATGCGCGTTGTTACACTGCTGCTCCATTTGCATGGCGTCGTAAACATTGAATTTCCTCAGTAGATCTCATTTAAATATACACAGACACACACCATGCACTTCTCTGCACATCGTCCCCCTGCTAAAGACATCTCCCTATGTATCCATCATCCAGCTAATGGCTGCGCGCTATATTGCAAACTCTTTTAAAGGCAACGGCTTGTGAGTGTGACCGAAAAACAAATCAGGCAAAAAAAAAAAGAAGAGGAGAGAAGTGTGTCTCCGGTTGTGTGGTTAACTTTTATTGCATAAAGCATTTAATGATCGACTCCATAAAGTAAAATTATGGACTATTACTGAAGCTGTGCACATTTAAAAAAAAAAAAAAAAACAAGAAAAAAACAGACTGGGGGAGGGGATCGCGGTGGAATTGCACCTTTTTTTTGCGTCGTCTTCTTCTTCGGTACAGCGATTTCTCTTTGAGGGGAAGGACACGGCACAGCGTCAGCAACCTGGCCTTGGGTTTTTGTCAGCTGAATGAAGCTCGTTGGGGGTTGGATGAATCCCTCCCCTGTTCTAGTTTTTCTGGGCCAGCCAGGGCTGTACGACGGGGGGTGCTGCCGAGCCCTCAGCCCGTGCCAGGTGGCAGCTGGGAGAGAGGGAGAGTGTCCCCAGCCAGGCTTTATCTCACAGCAACCCCTACCTCCCTCCCTCCCACCTCCCCTCCCTATACCGCCCTCTTCCACCACCTCTACTCCCCTACACTCCTGCACGCATGCCCCCGCCGCTGTCACCAGGGGCCGGGACCGCTAGCCGCCACACACCCCCTGACCTGTGCACTACTAGCTGCCACTGCATGCACTGCCAGTGGTGCAGTAAAACAAAAAAATACTCAGTTTGTTACTTAACCCAATTTGGACTGAGGCCGAATTAAAAAGAAAGAAAAAGAAAAAGAAAGAAAAAGAACAACAATAATAATCTTCTACATTCTGATTTTTCAGGGAAAAAAACGTTTCTCTATGTTTGCGGCTCAACTATTTCACCATCCTTCAAGGAGCTCCAAAGTCTGAAAATATGTAGTTTCAGGGAGCTTCTTCTAGAGAGAGAGAGAGAGAGAGAGAGAGAGAGAGAGAGAGAGAGAGAGAGAGAGAGAGAGAGAGAGAGAGAGAGAGAGAGAGAGAGAGAGAGAGAGAGAGAGAGAGAGAGAGAGAGAGATGAACTTGTGGTTACTGTATGTTTTGCCATCCTGGTGACTGTATAGGTCACAGATTACTATGACAACCCGCAAGACCCTGTCATGTCCACCATGTCTCATGACACATGGAGCTGACCTGTTGTTCTGACATCCCATAATTGTGTTGATACTGTATGACTTGAAGGCTGTAACCTTGACAACAAACTGACAGGTGAAAGCAAGGCAACAAGCGTAAAAAGTAAAGCAAAGAACTAGATTTCTGGGCAGAATGTCCTTGTCTGTCAACAACAAAAGCGTTCTCCAGACTCTAGCAGGATCAAGTCCTAATCCCACCCTACTTCGACTGTGCTCTTGGTTCTCAAATGTCTCTATGACCCAGAAGACCAAGCTTCTAAAACCTCCCAAAACAAACTAATTCCACTCCTCCTCGGTCTGGGGCCCATGACCCATGTAAACGCAGCTACGACTTTACGCCTCGGTACCCGCATAACTGACAAACTACCTCACAAAAATGTTAGTGACTACCCAAGCCACGATACCCAAGAGGAAGAATGCAAGAATTATCAACGATCTGGTACCACCCACTTTCAAAACAAACATGGGCAAATTTGTGGGAAAAATACAATTTGTCTGTACCCTGTACTGATTTACTTTGTTCGGCCGTACACTGCTCTTTCATTTACTGTATGTTTGAATGCCCGGTACTTATTACATTTCTGCCAAAAAAGTATTCACTCCATAAATGTCCAGTACAGAATTCATTCCATATGTTTTTCTCTCCTCCAAACTGGGGCTTGTGTACAGTATGTTTTGCTGATGTTAGGCCCCAGAATAGTGGTGCTATACCGTTCCAGTGAATAATCAATTAACCACATAAACATTGCATTTACAGGTTTGTATTCCTTGGTGCTTTTAAGCATGGGGATTGATTTTAAAGTAAATACTGAAATTAACTTAAACGTGTGAATGCCACATAAATCTTTGCCTATCCTTAATACCATGGCGGTTTCTTTATCCACACACCAAAACTCTGTTTACCACATCACAGCCGATTATCCCAACTGCACACGGTGAGTTTCCTTGCTAAATCCTTAAGTAAAGCGATCAGTAATTCTCTGTTTATCCAGCATGTCTGGCCAATCTGTGATGGATCGCGCCGTATGATGAAGTTTGGTGCCTACTAGCCCAAGCGTAAGACTACAGCGGAGACTTCACTAACTTTAAATCCAATGCAAAAGACAAATGATCCACTTGGCAACAGCGTCAGCGTTTGTTCTGTGCAGCTCAAAAACACTCCTAAGCATTTAGTTTTATGGATCCGTCTGCTTAAAGACAGGCACACCGGGTCAGGAATCGACCCCGAAGGCAATTCAGATAAACCTCCTACCCTCAGCATGCCCAGCCAAACAATCAAGCCATCGAACAGGCGGGGAGTTCAGAAGAACCCACTGCTGTCTGTCCCCCGTCCCTCTTACAAGGACAGACAGATCAACAGGACACTGTCAGACAGCGGGTTAAAGGGCTATCACTGTGACAGCAACATCATATAACATCCATTGAATTAACACAATTAATTTGGTACTTTTAATTGACGAGATATGGGTCATGTTCTGATGCTGTCTACTGGCATCTGTACAAACAGGCCCATTTGTTCAATGAAACCCGGGTGGGGACACAACAGCAGCACTTTTGCATTGGTTTTAACTAGTGTCAACTGATAATTTATCTGTTTAATCCTAGTCAAATATAGTCATCAGAATAAAATGTATCCTGTAGAAATCTATACAGTCATTAGGTGAGTAGGACCTGATGTTAGCCAATCATGCTAAAAACATGCCAATCAACTAAAATGAATGTAATGTAAACATTGGAGATTAAATAATTATGTCAACTACGTCACTGGTTTGGACTTTGAGTTTTATTAGGTCAATCACGCCTTTGGGAGATAAACAGTTAATTAGCTCAAATAATCGGACTTAATCGGACTGAATAATCAGTCTGGCTTTACAGATAAACAGTTACATATTACATTACATATTAGACAGATCTAGAAGCTCACAATACTATAGTATAGTATATAAAGTTATGAAGGTTAAATCTGACTCAGCCTAAGCCTGCATTGCAAAGGAATGGTTGGAGTTCCGACTTCAAGTTCTTCAACCATTACTTCCATCCATGTGCCTGCCTGTCCGCCTGTCCATCCATCCACCCACCCACACATCCCTCCGTCCCTCCGCTCAATTTCAAACCATCGTCTCAATCTCTCGCCGCGTTTTGCTCTTATTTTGCCATTTATTTGGCTCGGCCAATAGCACGGCACCACCCAGGCTGGCTAGCTACCTCTGTGCCATTTGGAACATTTACCACTAAGGCGCCGAGTATAAGTAAGGTCAACCCGCTGATTGGTGTTTGCAAGGAACAAGGAACAAGGCAGCCCTGCAGTGTCATTTAATGGCAAGGACGCCTTTCATGTCCACTTTAAACGGAGTGCTGGGAAACCAGGTGAGGCCATCGGTTCAACTACACATACAGCGGCGCTGTGTGTGTGTGTGTGTGTGTGTGTGTGTGTGTGTGTGTGTGTGTGTGTGTGTGTGTGTGTGTGTGTGTGTGTGTGTGTGTGTGTGTGTGTGTGTGTGAGAGCACACAGAGGTATGTGGTGCAGGGGAGGAGGAGGAGGAGGGGGGGGTCCTCTGGGATGCTGCTTCCATCCAGTTGGCTGCTCACCCTGTCAAACTGACAGGTAAGACTTTTAGACCTGGATGGACGCAGACACTGTCCTTCCCCACTGGAAGACCTCCTCCCGCTTCAGAGAACCCTCACTTTTCAACACAAAGAAACGCCTGCTTTCACCTCCACATCCCGGAACAAGCCGGGTCAGGGACGTTCAGCCGTTTTGTTAATCTCTCAGTGGGTGCCGGGAATGTAAAGACGAGACGCATTGACTTGAGTCAACGGCAGCCACTACCGACAAGACAAGCTTAATTGTTTAATCCAATGTTTAATTAACTTGAACTGCGTACTTTGTGCTTGTTATTATAAAGTATTGCGTCGACACTTTGTTTACCTTGTAGCGTTCCATTGGTCGCCGGCTAGCCTGCTGGTCTCCTGCTGGACAGTGTTTATTATTATTCCCCTCCATTGGCTCCCATTCAAAACAATAATTTCAGCACTCCGTTTCTACTATTACATCTATTGTCCGCATGCACACAGTCTTTAGGTTCATATCTTATCATAATGTGATAATTGGCAGGCAATTTTATGTTGAATTTGCTTAGTAATGATGATTTTGGAGATCAATGCTTTATAACTTAACATCCGTCATTGCATCAGTGGAAAATTCCACTGGAAGTTGCTGCAGATCTGTGCGGAGATGATTTAACAGTTACAATTATTTATAATATACATGCTAGAGAGAAACAAAAACGGGATAGGTTTTGCTTGCCTGAATTATTTCGTTGGGATTAAAATGATGAATTAAAATCATCCATGACAAAACCAAAGCAATTAAGCTTAATTAGGCTGGCACGAATAAAGAACAGATTTCGAGTTGTGCTACTAGGTCTGTCGGCAGGGGCATTCAGACCATGCATATTATTATGGTAAGAATGGGAAAAAAAATCACATCCGTGTGAAGTGAGGGGGCTCTTATTTTACAACAACGATTACGCCATTGTTTGTTTAAGCAATGGGTGATTTTTTTTCTGCCTCAAAACATTACAGCATTAGATTTCTTTTCATTATCTATGGCATTTTCTTAAACAAACATGGTTGAAAAACAAACAGTAAAGCCATATACTATATACAGTAGCAGGGTGGCTAGCACCCCTCAAATGGACCAAACGGGCAAAGATCCCGTTATCCACATTCTATTGGGAACCAGAACCCCAGAGGTACAGTACATTCAAAGGAAAACAAACATCAGAGGGCAGTTAGACGGTTTGCTTTTTCGTTTTAAGTTCTCTGGGCACAAGTTCCTGGGGCGGTTTAGCTGTCTGAGTAGTTGTTCTTTGTGTTTCACCATGCTATAAGGGTTCTCATCGCCCACTGATAGTTGTAGTCCTAGATGTAGCCCCTCGCAGCAAGACTACATATCTCATCTCCATGCCCTTCACCGGCGTGGCCTCATAATCAACGGGTCTTATGGGACATGTGGTTGTATTCCACCATAGCTCTTATGGGCCCTTCTTTTCATCAGCATATTTGGCAATAAAAAGAGTTATGCTTTAGCCCATTAATAATTGAACTGTGCTTATTTCTCTCCACGCAGCCACGTCGGTATCCGGCTGAGCCCAGCACTTTCATTCAACTCCACTGAGACGGGGCCTTTGCCGCGGAAACGCTCATTGATTCATTAATCACATCTCCGATTCTGTAACATTTCAGAGAAAAGAAAAAAAATCTAATATCAAATCCCCGTGCCACCCGGATAATTAAGTCAAACGAGAGAATCAACACAAACAGATCATGCGGGGTCGAATGAAAAGGCTCCTCCTTTCGGGCGGATGGGATCAATGCCGCCAAGCCAATTTACAGTCAATGGCATTTTGCGATCCTCTCCCAATCCATCGCTGATTCAATTGTGAGCCATTAAGAGCAGGCGGTGCGACGCGACGGGGTTGACACAATCAAAATCCAATGGTTTCGTCCTTCGATAATAATGTTCCACTGAGCCCCCTTAGATGGGTGCCAGTAATACGACCCCCATAACATAATGACACATCCAGGAGCGCCTGCACGCCTTCCCTCTCTCTCTCCTGTACCTCAAGGCCTTGCTTTGTCTCTTTCCCGGCGAAAAAAAAAGATGCGAGACCTCACTGACAGTACCGCTCCATCGGCAAGCCCAGGATAGACTGTGTCAGCTATTCTAACATCTCTTCATAGCTCATAAAAAGAAGACACATGCAATCCCGCAGAAACGCTCTCTAAGCACTCAAATGCAGACAATAGTTTGCCACGGAAAAGCAGTTTCCAACCCGTGCTAAATAAGGTGAGTTTACATTACATTCTCTATATTTTTGCCCCCCCTCCATAACCAAGAAGGCCTCTCTCTGGTTTCCACTGTCAACAGAATCCTCCAAAAAAACACTTTGAGGGAGGTGTGAAGAGTGATGCTGACCTGTTACTATGACCGACATCAGACGCTCGGTCTGCACAGGGTTTTTTTTCCTGGGCCAAGTCAAGGATGTGCGTCAACAGAAAAAGCCACATGAAGCACAGGGCGTACGTCACTGACAGACAGCCAGAGCCCCCGCTCTAACGGAGTGCAGTCGAATCAACTTCCCGCTGCATTCGATCATGAATAACAGCAGCACTGACCACCCTTTACATCACCCACGTCTCAGAACCCGCCTGCACACAGTATACCTTTCAGCCAGTCAGTGTTTTCTTTGGCAGGCATTTTAGTCACACTTTAGTCACCTAGACATAACGCCTAAAAGGTAATTCCTCCCATTTCCAACATGTTTTTTTTCTGATAGTGTACAAATTGAACCAGATGAACCCCAAAGTGTCCATTTGGTTTCATGATGTCATCAAGATGTGTTTCACCATGTTAATGTTTTTTCAGACCTCCATTTCTAGGAAAAATCGAATTATTTCCACACAAATATATTAACGACAACTCAAAACTCAAAGAGATTTTTTGCGGCGGAAATTCAAAACCTACTCGTGTGTTAGTGAAAAGAATAAAATGAAAAATGCATTAATGTCCTCATAAGTACAATAACTAGGTAGCGCAAATGTAAGAGTAAATGTACAGTTTGTGTTCTAAGGCTAGACCTGGTTGCTTATTTTTTTCCTCCACAAAAGCAACCCCACTGTTATTGTTTTTCAGCCTTAGCCTTTTGGGCGAAATGCTTATTCATTTGAGTCGCATTTTAGATATTTCCATTCACTATAGTTTTAGTCTAGTTTTATTCAACATAAGACTAACCGTTGACAAGCTAAAAATAGCTTGTTTAGCTTGTCAACGTTAGTCTTAATCTTGATAAAAGAGGTGCTGACCAAGTTATTTTAGTTATAGACAGGCTTAAAGGAAAAAAAAACACTGGCGAGTCCAACGCTCCCCACCAACCCGTCTTTGCACTCTCTGCCCGTCGGACTCTAGGGGTTCAATGGAATGCTGCTGGTGGTTTCACCAACCGCAAGGCGAAGACAGAGCGGCCGGGACTATACGGGCCAGGTGGTGGAGGGGGAGGGGGGTGGTGGAGGTGTCTCCAAATGCTGAGGTGGACGCTTTTTGTCCCCGTTTTCTGCCGTGTCAGAACAGGATGCGGCCTGGAGGAGTCAAAGCTATATCCAGGAGAGACCCTGTAGCAAATGGTCAGGAGGGCTGATTTGACGTTAAAATGCTTTCCAGACAAAGATGTAATCCAGCTATGAAAACAGGCCCCGGGACCGGGGAAGGGTCAACAGTTAGTTAATATCCAGACACTGAACTTGGAAAGCCCTGGCTCCTTAACGTTATGCAACCAGGTTGATGGGCAAATCGCCGTCGAATGAATGGTCTTTTAGGTAATCACAAACAATTAGATTTGTCGGGTTGTGGACTCGGCATGGCTAAAGGCAAGCGTTTTACAATTGCCATTCGCTTGCAATTTATCATATCTGGATCTAATTCAGAAAGCTATTTTCCTCTCTCTCGGGGCCATTTATTTAAAGCAATGAAGGTGCAAAGGCAACAATGAACCGACTGAATGTTTTTATTTGTGTTTTCAGCCACAGTAAGAAGTGGCTTGGATATGTCGCTACATACAGTACAGTACACTGTTGTAGCTGTTAAAAATCTCGATTTGTTAAAGGCAGGATGGCGCCACCTGTTGCAACACGGTTGTCCTGCAGTACAAATTCACCCCCAAAGCTTACAGTAAAAAAGGAGCTGGGGGTGCCAGCTGGTCGAATGGTACAGGCAGCTGCCACATAATAGAGGCTCTCATCTGACAACAGGTAAAGGGTTCGAATCTCATTTATGACAACCTTTGCTGCATGTCTCTCCCCTTCTCTCGGTCTGTGCCTTTATTGATCGTTACAGTGAAGACAGCGAAGTCCAAAAACAAATATATTTTTAAAAAAGAGCTGATAAGATGTGAGAGATACTTTAGAGATATATTCGTGAACTTCCTTGAATAGCCTCCAATTTCACATTCCTTGACTAGATATTCAGTGATGTGAACTCAAATCAGCAATTCTATTCACATTCTTAAAAGATCTGTATTTAAATGCCTTTGGACTCAACACTGTTGTTTAGGAATAGAATTCATGGGCTATATTTGTCTATTTGTTGTTAACGCCGCCAAAGAAAAAGAAACACACGTGAGCTTTTATTATGCTAGAAGTAAAAACTCTGCAATTACATAATGGGGGTGGGTGATCTATTTTTAACATTCACCTGTGAAGGGCAACAGAGGTCAAAGACATGAAAATGATTTCTCTAGTCCATATCCATCAACACAGGTTTTTTTTTTGCAAGACACTTAGGGGACACAGTCACACACACCCACACACACACTGCTTATCCCTGTTATCTCTCCCTCAATTAGCTTTTAAAGGCAGCCTCCCCTGCATTAGTGGAAAGGTCGGGTCTGGAACCTCTATTTACAGTACAGTATTCTCCGACATAGACTTTATAAATGGGCTACATCGGGCTACGTTTCACACAACCTTGGGCCACGCGTGCCGGACGATGCTTATCTGCGGTGCAGCGTTGCGGTCACCGTTTTAAGATCAAGGGTATTGTGATAAAATGAAAAACAGATAAACAGATAAATAAATAAATACGTCATCGTGCCTCTCAACTTCTCCACACACAAAGTGATTCTGTTAGAGCCTGCATGGGATCCAGCCTGATTTGCTGCCGTTCCACGCATCTGAAATGTCACTTCGCAACTCAGTCTGGCAAGGAGTCTGTATCCCCAAAAGGTAGGTGGGGCATATGATCGGTATGATGGTTGAAATTCAGCCGAGGCTTCTGATTGGTCTGTGGTGTATATTTTCTTTTATAAAAATGTATATATATGTTTTCTTTTTGCTAAAAGGTTGCCTATAATACCTTTTTGCAGTAGATTTTTACTTTCAAGTCTTCATGGAAAGTGACCTAGCCTCTGTCCAGATTGAGCTGCGAAGTGACATTTCAGATGTGCGCGGAACTGAGCAAATCAGGCTGGATTCCAGGCTAAAGATTCTGTGGGATCATCAGCGGTGCTGTTGTGTGTGTAGAGACAGTGCAGATAGCCAGCCATGCAGGTGGGTCTGACTCCAGGCCCAAAAATAATAACCTCCCCATTCCCTCCTCATGACCAGTCACATCAGTGGGAGAGGAGGGGGCGAATGTTACAGATAGAAGAGGGAAAAAAAAACAAAATAAAACAAGAGAGGCATTTCAATGAGATGTGAAAATCCTAACCTGCATGTGAGCTCTGGAAATGTGTCAAAGTCATGCGGAGAGGAAGCCCATATACGGTCTCCTCACCGCACAGTGCGCCAACAACAACACGCAGACAGGGTGACCAGATCCAAACTGGTCATTTGAGGGACAGAAGTATTGCACATGTGCCAAGAGGGACAACTGGACATCCTAACGCACGCAGTGCATGAACAGCACGACACAACAACACAACACAAGAAATGAATTGTGGACTAATTAGACTAAACACAAAGGATTGCTGTTTTTTGGGGGGTGGCATCATTAAAATGGTATCTACCATCTTTTGTTGGGTCTCTTTTCTGGACCGTGATGCTGCATGAGGATGTGTGCTCTTTCATGCTTCATCCAGGACACAAAAAGGTCACTTATGAAGGAGGATGAAACCAGCCAGAGTGCTGAAGGACCATAGATTTCATTCGCACAAAGAAGAGGAACAAATGTAACGCGGCTTGCTGCATGCGGTATACCTATCATATGCGAGTGAGTCTGCGAGCTACTGTACTGTGTGTGTGTGTGTGTGTGTGTGTGTGTGTGTGTGTGTGTGTGTGTGTGTGTGTGTGTGTGTGTGTGTGTGTGTGTACGCTTGTACACGTGCCTGCCTTTGTGTGTGAGGGGCGAGCACTCGACACACCGTTAAAAGGAAGAAGGGGAACCAATCCATTTCGAAAAGTAAATCTCCAATTTCATTCAAGATAACAACAGAGCAGCGCTGCAATACGTCACGATAAAGAAGACTGTACATCTGTCAGCCTTTCTGATTTTCAAGTATCATGTGTCCAATTCAAACGATTATTAGTAATACTACTATTATTACTACTACTACTGTATCCTAATAGTATAACAGCATACATAAGTATGGAATACCTACGGCACTAGAACTATACTAAAGGTATACAATAGGCTAGAGTTTTTGGTGACTTCTTGTGATGGTTTAACAATGTTACAGGGTAAACGATGCATTTATATAGCGCCTTCATCCACCAAGGTGCTTTACAGAGCTGGTGCACATTACAACCACCCAGTCACACACCGACGATACCGGAGGAGGGGGGAAAAAACATTCAGGAGCAATTACAGGGGTTCAGTTCAGGTGTCTTGCTCTAGGACACTTAGTACACACACTAACGCTATAAGGGGCACCTGGAACCAGGAACCTTGGTCACTCCTATCTTGGTCAATGTACCCCAAAACCAAGCCTATAGTATGTACTAAGGTGAAAGGTGAAATGCAATAGTAAGAGTAAAACACAGCTGGACTAGACAGTAAATTACAAAAGTAAAATAAATATTTTTCGCAATTAATTTATTAATTTAAAATATATGGAACTGACACTGGCCTATAGAGGCTATATGGGTCATCACATTCTTATCTTGCATACCTGTTTGTTTATATAAAAAAACAGATTATCCTAAAAACTACAAAGAATAGAATGAAATAGACTCCGATGTCCGATCCTCCTTTTTTGTCAGTTTTTAGGGTCATTTGCACATACAGTAGGCTATAAGAAGGTCTATACGTAAAATGGGTCTCCTGTTCCCCATCCTACAATCATTATGCCAACTTTAGGTGTACACTAGTTCACCCTCCAGTCCACATACTATACAGCTCTGCACATACTAAACTCAATGAAAATATCGATCGAATGGTCAGGTGTGTTATGGTCTGATGCATAATTAAGTAGCTAGACATAATACAGTAGCCTGCTGTAGGCTATAGCCTACTACTGTACAGCACCATTCAACAAAAAAAGAAAAAAAGGAATGGGCAAACAGAAAGCCAATATGTTGGCCATTTAATGAGCTCCCCGTTGTGTCCACAGTCTCACACACACACACACACACACACACACACACACACACACACACACACACACACACACACACACACACACACACACACACACACACACACACACACACACACACACACACACACACACACACACACACCAGCATGCAGCCTCGCAATTAGGCTGCAGCTCTTGCTGTGGTGTGTATAGCCTGTAGTTGGCCAAGCATAGAGCTGGGCTGCGTCCTGTCAATTATAGACTGGTCTGATTGGAGGACTTTATAGTTAGAAGAGCATCCATCTGCATGGGGTAGAAGACTGACTGAATGGAGTTACAACTGCAGCCCGAATCCGATATACTATACTGTAACTACATGAGACTGCTTTCATCGTCTAGTAGTATAGACATCTCTTTGCAAAAAAATAAATAAATAAAAAAGAATAGCCACAATGGAAGCTTTACTACAATACCCAACCAAACGTCATATGATACGATGAGCATTTTACAGTCTGTTGCGGAATGAATGCTGCCATGCATGGGTCATCATAATAATAAAAAAAATAAGCACCAAATAGAAGGAACCGCAAATTTAGGATTTCACCTGCTGCATTAAATCATTTCCAATGCGATCATGCGATGCTCCTGGCTGCAGTTTCTATTATAGGCACCCCAAGATACTCCTACCAACCTCAATAAGAAGAAAAGAGTACTGGTAAATTGGCTGCAATCATAATGTTCAGCTACGTGTGTCGCTCGCTCGGCCGGGCAAGTTCACAACGTGTCAAGCATTCATATTACGGTATTCACATTCACGGTGTTATTTCATTTATTGGTCGTTTCGTTATTGCCACAATGGGGATTTTATTATATAGGCTGTTAGATTAGTCTAGAAAGAGAATGAATCGCAGGTAAAGTGCGGTAGGGTAGGCAGGGAGAATTTTCAATGGGCTCGCCTTTTGTGTGTGTGTGTGTGTGTGTGTGTGTGTGTGTGTGTGTGTGTGTGTGTGTGTGTGTGTGTGTGTGTGTGTGTGTGTGTGTGTGTGTGTGTGTGTGTGTGTCTGACTGTGTGGGGCATCATTTTTTGCGCTTTATCCGAAAGCACGATCGTACACCAGGGGCGGATGTAACATTTCCGAATTGGGGGGCAGAATAAAATGGTACGGGGGCGGCTTCATCGCCCGTGTTGCTTCGCGCCACGGGCGATGAAGTCGCACCCGTAACATTTTCAGTTACAGGACTTTTATTAGGCAAGTAAGGCATCAATATTAATAACATCAGTTGTTGTTGAAGTTGCAACAGACACGCAGCATGCATAAAGCTAAAGGTCTGACTCAGGGAGTTTTCTGTTTTCAATGATGAAATGCTGTTGGTTTAGTGGTGCCACAGCTGTAGTTAGTTAGTAACAGTAGTAGTGTTTCAAATCATTTTAAATATAAGCACTTTAATTTGAAATATCTTGGGTTGTTTTGCATGCCATCATGTTTGGTGGGGCAGTCTGAGCATTTAGGGGGGCATCCCCCCCATGCCCATTCCTAGATCCGCCCCTGTCGTACACACTCACTCGCTGCTGCCTGCCAGCAGGTACACTTTGTCAAAAAAAAGGGCTACATCATGCACTATTATAGAACACCAAAGGATGGAGTCATTCAAACATTCAACAACGAAAAAATAACACTAACAATTTGCTGCAGGTACGCCTGGTAATTAAGTAGATCCGCCACCAGACCATTATCTCTTTCTCTCCTCTCTACACGGCCAGGGTGCCAAGTTTGAGCGCACACACATACGCACGCACATACGCACACTGACACTGGCACCAGCACTGCGCACATCTCCTGACATGAGACAAGAAGAAGAGACAAAAACCGTTGCTGTAATGTAATAGAACGATCGGCGTGGTTCAAACCTTACCTTTCTCCGCGTCCGATGATGATGATGATGCGGTCAGCGGCTCGACGCACCAAAATAATCCCGAGAAGACGGTGAGCATGAAGGAGGCGACGATCAAGTCGGACATGGTTGTTCGGTGCTGGAGATAGAGAGTAGACTCTACTCGAGCGATGGTTCTGGTTCTGCTGGAGGAGCCACGACGGCGGCGGGCACTTCTCTCCCCCTCTACCCCCTCGATCAACGTATGTACGCCGGGGTCCGGCTGGCTGGTTGGGCTACGTATGCCCGAGCCCCTGATCAGTCCAGTCCAGTCCGATCCGATCCAGTCAGTCCCCCTCCTCTCCTCTCTCCTCCCTCTCCTCCTCCGAGGGTGTCCGCCAACGTTATTTCAAGTGATGTCAAGTGAAACCGGTTTGCAGAAGAAAAACACGCCGCCGCCGTCACCACCAGCAGCACGCACGCACCGGAGTGCACCGCGGAGTGGAGGAGAGTCAGACCCGCCACTGGCTCCTGGCTCCCCTGCTACGGCTGCTGCTGCTGCTGCTGCTCCCACATGCACTGGACGGAGGAACATTCACACTGCTCTCCGCTCTGCTCTCTGCTCTGCGCCGTAACGTGGAGAGCTGTAGGTGTGCCTGCTGGACTGGACTGGAGTTTAACGGAGACACCGTACGAGCAGGGGAGGGAGGGAGGGAGGGAGGCTCTGAGAGGGAGAGAGAGGCAGAGCTGGAGCAATGAGGGAGAAAAGAGAGAGAGAAAGAGAGAGTGTGAGGATTAGAGAGAGGGAGGGGAGAGAGAGCCACAGAGCTGTGGTTTTCAACCTTTTTGATACCAGCAAGGCCCACTATTTATTCGGCATTTGAGCCACGGACCACCAAAGATTTATTTTGGTTTTGTCCACAATTCCAGGCTGGATTTGGGAAACAAAACAGTCAAACATACAGATCACTATTCTACATTGTCTAGTTGTGTAGACTTAATTGGCCTAATTCACATGATGAATTGAGTGTAAAATGAAACCAAATGGACACACAACGACGCAAGGGTCCATTTGGTTTCATTTTTCCATAATAATTTAGCTGGTGGAACAGCTGGAACTCTCTCGGACGACTGGTTGAAAACCACTGCTACAGAGCAGCGGTTTTCATTTTATTCTGCCTTTTAGCCACGGACCACCCTGTGATGTTTTGTTTAGTCTTGAGGATTTTCAAGTTGTCCACAATTCCAGGCTGAAAACAGCCAAACATACAGAGAGTTAAAAAGAGTTACGTATGGTAGCTAAATCAACTTCCCATCATTTACCTGGGGACCACCCGGAACTCTCAAGGACCACTGGTTGAAAACTAGGCCTACTGCTCTAGTTCGATTTTAGGTAGGCCTATAATGACAGCACAGCGAATCCTGCTATTCTAGCCATTAACATTAACTTAATGAATTTGTACAATATTACTATTGTGCACTAGTTATGGTATATATAACGTTAGTCCACGTTGTCTTTAGTCCATCAAGTGTTGCATAGTGTTGTTTTCCTTGTTGTTTCTTCTTCTGCTCTTTTGTCGCGTACACTCAACAATGCTTTCGAGAGGCGCCACATCCTGTGAGAGAAATAAGCCAACCCACCTCCAAAGCAAGTCCAACAAAACGCCATGTTTTTGTAATGCATTTATCATTACAAATACTATTATGACTCACAATCCCCACCATAACATTAGATGTACAGTATGTAGGCTATACAGGACGTATTACATGAGATTGAAACTATGTCAGCACGCCCCCTTCACTTCAGGTCGTCCCAATGACCCATGGGTTGGCGGTGGTTCAAATCCCAGCTACTCCAGTCTACATGTCGAAGTGTCCTTGGGCAAGACACTGTATATCCCAAAATTGCTCCCAATGTGTTAGCTGATGCTTTGCATGGCTTGGCTACCATTGCAATTTGTCTATGAATGTTTCTGTGAGAATGTGCCCACGCACACGCGCACGCGCACGCACACGCACACACACACACACACACACACACACACACAACATTAAGCTCATTTTGTTGTCAATACACGTGGCAAGCCTGTCCCTGGATGACCATACTAGGCTATACAGAGCCTTTATACTTGATTTCTGTTCTTCATTTCATTACCCTCAACAAGCCACACGATAAATAAATATCAAACAGTGCACTGTGGCTGGCTTATTGTATATAATGTGGAATATTCATATATACTACTACAGGCTCATTGAGACTTGCTGCTTTGAACATCAAAAAACCTCTCACTCCCTCCTCCGTCATTCCCTGCAAAGAAAGAAAGAAAGAAAAAAATACTACAGGGCTATTAGTCATATCTTGTGTGCAGCTGGAGTAGTATCTGGTAGGAATCTAATTTGTGGATATGGGTGAGTAAACAGCCAGTGCTTGGCCATCTAAAGACAGCCTGCAGCTAGTCTATCTCTCCACCACCCAACCCTCGCGCACTGAAGCCTTGAGAACCCAAGAGTACATTGCTTTGGCACAGCGTTATGTTACAGACAGTACAGTTAAGTATAATAATGTGTTGTTGTTATTGTTGTTGTTGGTACACACCTATGGGCTATATACAGTGATGATGGTGGAAACTATGGTGCTATACGGTGATGATGGTGGAAAAAAGTGTAGCAATTAATACCACCCTGCCACATGGCTGGATCTAGTCATGGGCATGGCTGGACAATGCCTACCCATGCCTAATACCTAAATGCCCCAGCTGGCCCACCAAACATGATGGCATGCAAACCATCCATATATTAAGATAATTCAAATGAAAGTGCTATTTTTATATTTATATTTTAAATGATTTGAAACACTATGATACTAACTAACTACAATTGTCACACCACTAAATCAACACCATTTCATAAAACAGCTTCATGCGCGGCACGCTTCATTACTGTTGCAACTTCAACAACAACTGATGTTATATAAATCTTGTGAGTCCCAGAACTAAAGAAAATATATACCGTAAAATAGAAGATTTGTGCTTCATTGCTTGTGTGCGAAGCGACACGGGCATTTAGGAAGATTACATCCATGGCTGCTGTTGTTTGAATATGGTTTAGTTTGGTTTTGAGGGGGTCCCCAGCTAAATGATGGAGAGTTGGCAACCAAACGAACCCTAAAAGTAAAAGTTCATTATCAATTGAAAGTGGTGGCAAGTGTCTTACTGTTAAGCTTCTGCATTTATCAAAGGCTTAATAAATAATGGCCATTGATATGAAGTCACCATAGGTTTTCACCAGTACAGTCTCTACTTTGATTGGCAGTTATTCGCAACCTCCTTTGGGAACAATATACTGTAAGTATAGGAAAATGAAGCTATTATGTTATTTAGTCTGACATTGTCCTTTAGATTAGATACCTTTATTATCCCTTTGGGGAAATCAGTTGCCCTGGTTGTTATGTGATGTTTTCCTCCACCGACACCCAGTACCACCAGTGGGCTGTTATTTCTGTTCCCCATGGGGGGTTGTTGTTTAATATTTTTGCGCTTAATGTTAATAATGGTGTTTAATTGTGCCGAGCAGGGAGAAAATTGCAGGAGAGCCGAACGCCAAAGTATTCTGAGTCTATAACAAATAATGTTGCGATAACTCAGTCGTGAGTTATCTGACTGATTCTGGAATAAATAATGGTTAAATCAATTGTGAGTTATCTTAAAGTGTATAAGTGTGTATTGTCATGGTGAAAACAAGACAAAAAGTTACAGTACAGTACCAAAACAAAGTGGGAAAAACAACAGCAAATGAATGCTTAAAAAGTCTTAAGCTTTAGAGGTGTACTAGGTAACTGACTGGTGATCACTGCCGGTATTGCACTTTTTAGATCAAATGCTACATTTCCCAGAATCCCTTGTGCTTTAAGACGCATTCTAATTGGTCCTAGTGCACCTTTAACTATGTCTGGTTTGCCTGGTGGGAGGTAATGGGTGGAGATCCAACTGAACTGAAGCCACGCCCACAGCTTCAGTTGTATGATAAAAGGGGAGGAGTTGGCGGTGATAATGTGATGTCACTAGTACTGTGTTTTTTGTTGGTTTGTTGGTTTGTTTGTTATTTCATTGGCATGTTTGATTGTGAAGGTTTCAGCCTGCAGGATGAAAGCCTAAATACAAAGGGAAGGCATCATTGCACACAAAAAACACAGCTCAATGAAACAGTTACCTATACCTTTAAGGTCAACCTTGAAGTAAATTGTTTGCTTAAAAAATGAAAGAAAGGGAAATAAATCCAGGTTATGCTTTGGTTGTCCTTGCCAAGCGGTCGTTGGTCGCATTGTAACCTTTCAGTGGCGACAGGCACTAAAAGACTTCCCAAATATCTCACACCTGCGCTTCGGTCAGTGGTTTGAAGTCAGTGTTATCAACACTTTTTCATATCAAGGCCAAATTTGTATTTGACATTTGTGCCACACACCACCACATGACTTTTAGCTTCTCAAGTCCCAAAAGTACAGAATATTTTCTTGTTGTTGGGATAGGATATTGCCCACAATTTCACGCTGTATTGATTGTAGGTACTATAGGAGATAGAGAGAACGCAGACAAACAAAATTGAAATACTTATTTTACATTCTCTAATTGTGTAGTGTTGTAGACCTTTTGTAATCTGAATCATAAAGATGTCTAACAAAAATAATATAACACTAGAGTTTTACCACATGAACCGTCCGGGTACATCATATTTCTAAACATGTTTTTGCCAATTATTTGTGGGCCCGCTTGCAAAAAACCTTGGAAAAAATAATATCAACACTTCTTTGGCAAGCCTCAAGCTGAGAGTATTCTCACATGGTGAGTCTGCGGCCAAATACATATTAATTTGGAACCCAGGGGGTCCTTGACATGAAAATGTTTAAAAAGCACATCCACGGCCCCAGGGTGGGTTTAGAGTAGGGTTTAAAAAAAAGAAAAGAAAAAAAAGGAATAAGAAATGAAAAAAGAAGAAAAACTGAGTTGCCAAAAGCACACTTTTTGTAAACTTTTTAAACGTGAATCTTTGCATACGAGTATGGTGGTAAAATATTGTGGTCCACCGGCAAATACATACTGGCATTATTTGTCACCTAAGCCATTCCCTGAATTTCAGCCCTCAAAGCCCGTTCTAAATATAATTTAAAACAATGATTTCTATTGAAAAGATATGGGGTACCGTTTCCCTGGAGAATGGCATCACACACATCTGAATGGTCCTTGATTTTAAGGACCAATCAACTTAAAGCTCAAGGGCTGTTGGGAAATGTACGACAAACTAAAAACTGCAGTACTGGCAGTGACCACTAGTCACAGTTACCTAGTACTATGGGGGTTGGCCACATAAAAAATGACATTTTAGCAAATACTAATACAAATACTTATATAATATTATAATAATACCTGATGATCATGTTTAAGGCTGAGGGGGAAAAAAAAAACGCGCCACTCCATCCTTAAAAATACCACCATGCATCCGGCTCCCGTCTAATGACTGTTGACGGAAACAAAACCCATAGCCAGGGTAGATTCAGAGAACGAGAGAGAGACAGAGAGAGAGAGAGAGAGAGCACATTGTGCTTATTCCGTTGTTCTCCTAAATTGCTAGTGACTTGGGAGGGAGGGTCACACTGGGGCTAAAGCTTAAGCTGGCCTGGGCCAGAATGCAGAGCGCCAGGATGAGGTTGTGGTGGTGGCATAAAAACCACAGAGGCAAGCGTTATTAGGCTGATAATGAGCCCATCGGTGTGTGTGTGTGTGTGTGTGTGTGTGTGTGTGGGTGTGTGTGCGCGCGTGTGCGTGTGTGTGACAGCCAGGGTCAGCCAGGGGGATGGACAGAACGCACGAAGGAGCTGCTAATTTTCGTGAAGGGATGTTGTTACACTCTAAAGGTGGCAAAGAGAAGGAGGAGAAGGAGGCGGCGGCGGGTATATCGAACTGAGGCAGTGGTTCAAGCAGGGAGGAAAGTGGCATGGAGTAACGGCGGTGCCATCACTCACGTCGCTCTCAGGGGTTGTGGCGGCCGCGCTCCAAGGTCACGGGCACCGAAGAAAACTACACACCGACCGGCGCATCACTCCTGAAACCACATGACAGCACCATCGACGGGGCCACAGGTCATACAAGGGGTGTGTGTGTGTGTGTGTGTGTGTGTGTGTGTGTGTGTGTGTGTGTGTGTGTGTGTGTGTCTGACAACAGCCGCCGTGACAAGCTCCATCCAATCTTGTATGTCAGGACCCCGTAATGCGTGTGAGTGACACACAATGGATGTGCGCAGACCCCTTTTTAAAGCCCCATGCAGTCGCTTTACGGACCATCCCTCAGCCCTCAGGTTCACACCACCGACTGGGTTGATGTTCCTCTCTCTCTCTCTCCATCCCTCTCTCTGACACACAGCTGCACACAGCGGCGGTGGCGACGGTTCGACGGGGGGCTCAGGCGAGGCTCAGCAGCTACGCGTGCTGCTGAGCATTACCCTTATTGACAGGTGCAAGCCCTCGCAGCACTCATTATTTGCATAAGGGCCTCGCGTTAAGCTGACGCGCTTGTGCTCAGGTGGACGGCTGTTGCTAATTAGGGCTAAAGGTGACCGGCGGCGGGTTACGTAGAGGGGCGGCCGGGCGGGCGGGAGAGAGAAAGAGAGAGAGAGAGTGTGATGCACTGATAACGCTGTCGCAGGGAAAACGTGCACATGAATCATGCAGAGTGAAATAGCAAGGGTGTCGTTTTTCTCTGGTCGTGATCCCTGCTGTGCAGAAGTGAACGCAGGACGACGATCTCCCAACTGCCGGTCGTCATTGTCGTGTCATGCGTTGTTGAATGTAGTTCGTTTTTTTTTGCCATTGAAAAGAAACCAAATATGTCGTCCTCTTTCGTTTGAGTTGAGGGGATGTTATTTATTGGCCCAAGGGACATTTTTTCGCTCAGTGGAAACAGTGCTGTGTCATTAACGTTGGTTTCAAAATGATGTCCTCGAAGGCTTCAAATTGCCCATTATTTGTAATAAGGCAATAACAAGAAATAACCTCCCACATCCCCAATGACAATTTGTCATTTGAAAAACGGCATGCAGGTTTATCGCTGATTCAATAATGAGCCTTCTTTGAGGTGACAATCTCTTCTTTGCACCTCAAACAAGAATGTGTAACGTGGGTGATTGTACTGTAGCTATTCACACCAGCAAGGTGACATGTGAGAACGCGACTTAAACAGAATAGAATAATAGTCGGGTGAAATCCTCATGTCAAAAAGAAATAGAGATCAGAGGTCTCCCTCCAACATGATATAATGAAATATGTATGCTGTGAACAAAGCTAAAAATTAGTGGGAACATGTGGGAGAGTCTAATAATGTTGAAGGTTGCATGGGACAATGACATGGTGTAGCCTAGACATTTCAGATGTGTGGAACACAGTCAATCAGGCTGCAAACCAGGCTAGACATGATGGGTATGATGCCTTCGTATACTTGTATTGGCAGGACTCAATCATTGTCTCTACTTCCACACCATAACACAGAGGTAGTGTAGAGGTGTCTTGAGGGAAGACACCGAAACCCGAAATGCTCAAGCGGATTCTAGGAAAAATCAAGCGATAATTCCCAGTAGGCTTATGATGCTGATCTTGTCACACCTTGTCCCATGCTGCCAGCCGACTGAGTTGAAAAGCGCCCTCAGGCCCGCCACGCGACCGCACCGCGAGTACATTGTGATGCAGTCCGTTGTAACGCACTTTTGGCGACTTTATTTCACTCATTTTTATCAATATCTACTAAAACAAATAGAGCCCTCAAGCTCTAATCATAACCGTGAGCTCTTCGCAGTGCTGACAAAGGGCTTAAAACAAGGTTGTGAATCGGTCATGCTGATCGAGGATTTCCGGGTTTTCTTACCTTTATTTGCTGTTGATTTATTCCCCAAAAAAGTGGTCCAGTTGTTATTTCCTTATTGTTTGTTTCCCCTACTCCATCATGAACTTAGAATGCTGCTATGGAATGTTGTTCAAATTCACTAATTCACGATTTCCATCACTCCAAAATTCAATTTGTTGATATATACCGTCTCTCCACCATGTCAATAGTGTGTTGGCACTCACTCTTGTTTCAGAACCACTGCTGAACTGAAAGTGAAAGTGTCCACACGCCATTGGCTTGGTGGATAGCGAATACAAAGCAAAAAATGCTATTTGGATAGGTGAATTAACATCCCAAGTCCTATTCTAAGCTTATGTTGGCGTAGGGGAAAAACAAACAATTAGGATTATCTCCCCCACAAAATAACAATTGGACCACTTTTTTGAAGATAAATCAACTGCAAATAAAGGTAAGAAAGCATTCTGGGTGTAATTCTCCTTTAAAATGAGTATACTGTAGGTTATCGCCTATAATGACAGTATGTGACTACCTTTACGTCGTGCATGCAGACCTGAGTTTACATACCGTATATAATATGCAGTACCAGTGTACAGTGTGTGTGCGTCTGTGTGTGCGCTCGTGCCAACACGTGCATGCCACCTTCTCACGTCGTGGCCAGCCTGTTTATTTAGTGTAGTGCCTGTTTGACAGGGTCTGTGGATAAACACACGTCAAATTGATTTAGAAGCCCCACCCCCCAAATCAGTGACCCATAAACAAACCAATGGCTTGTGTTTCTGCCTCGGTAGTGTGTAAATCCTCTCGCTATACAGTACAGTAACACACTGGTATAGCTCTGATTCATTCATCCTGTAGTACAGTGAAGCATGGCCGGATCTAGGCATGGGGGGGGCAGCAGGGGCGGATCTAGGCTTGGGCATGGGGGGGCAATGCCCAAGTCTGCCCAGTCTGCCCCCCCAAACACGATGCCATGCAAAACAACCCAAGATATTTCAAATCAAAGTGCTTATATTTAAAATGATTTGAAACACTACTGCTGCTACTAACTACAATTTTGTCACCACTAAACCAACAGCATTTCATCATTGAAAACAGAAAACTCTCCGAGTCACACCTTTAGCTTTATGCATGCTGTGTGTCTGATGCAACTTCAACAACAACTGTTAGTATTGATGCTTTACTTGACTATTAAAACTCCTGTAACCGAAAATGGTAATACCATTTTTTCTTGCCCCTCCAACATGTTCTCTTGCCCCCCCCAAATGGAACATGTTACATCCGCCCCACCAAACACGATGGCATGAAAACAACCCAAACCCTGTGGCGATGAAACCTCACACACTCAAACTGAAAGGGCCACTTCACCCATTCCCCATCCCCTGGTATATTCCTATACTGTAACTGGACCACCTCACCAAGCCTCGACACCCATGCTCATTATATCTATGTGAGTCTTTTGATACTGTACATACAGAGAGTGTATGTAGTCATGGCAGCAACACAAGTGTTCAGCAGAGGGGAAAAACATTTTTTTTAATGTATTTTCATAACCAAAATGAGTTAATAGCCTAGTCTTCACACACTACTAGAGGCTAGAGCAAAATGTCTGAGATAAAATGTTAGAGCTGAAATGTAAATATGAAACGTGACACGAACAAAGAAAAAGAAAATCACACATGTCTGCGTCTCAAATGGGGGCTGCAGGGCTGTGGTGAACAGCTTATGAGCTTTAGTGAGGACCAATACAATATAATATGAAGATAATTGTGTTGAAAATGAGCCCTCTCATGCATGCGCCTGCACTTGAAAAAATAAAAGCATTTCAACAATAGCAAAAAAAAAACCCGAGGTACTCTGAAAGCTCCATACAGGTCCACTGCCCCCCCCCCGCCCGTACACACACATACAAAAGAAAATGGATTAAATAAGGAGTTACAACTAGCCTCCTGCCCGATGACAACCATATGACAGAATGTGTTTTAACACAATGAGCATCATTTATCACTTCAGAATCTCTGAGAGGGATGCATGTGGTCTCAGCTGCTAATGCAATGCATTGTGCATGCTTGTGACTGACTAAGAGTGTGTGTGTGTGTGTGTGTGTGTGTGTGTGTGTGTGTGTGTGTGTGTGTGTGTGTGTGTGTGTGTGTGTGTGTGTGTGTGTGTGTGTGTGTGTGGGGTGTGTGTGTGGGGTGTGTGTGTGGGGTGTGTGTGTGTGTGTGTGTGTGTGTGTGTGTGTGTGTGTGTGTGTGTGTGTGTGTGTGCACATTCCATATTTAATTCACAAGCACCATCACAAACACCATACAGTAGCCTCGTGTGCCAGCACTTGCGCAAAGTTGTTTGAAAACCCAAAGCAATTTCAAGTTAATTACTTCTCTGATTCAACAGGGGGGGGGGGTGCAAAAATCTTTGAATCTATCCAATGCAGTCCAACCATGATTTAGCATCAAGGAACAATACAACATATTATTTGTAGCTTGCTAGTCCTATTTCATTTTAGAAATGTTGTTTTTTCTAAATAATTATCGTGGCAACATGTTTATTTTATCAAGTCCAAGGTGACGCGCACACACGCACGCACCCATGCATGCGCGCGCGCGCGCACACACACACACACACACACACACACACACACACACACACACACACACACACCTCTCTCTCCAGGAATGGTGCTGTGCTGTGATGTTTAACTCGCTACTGCCATCTATAGGCCAGCACAATGATTCTAGTTAAATGCTGCTCAAAGTACATCACTTTCACATATCAAGGACACACTGCATAGCTTACACTACATTAACATACTGCATGAATACATTAACATGGAACTGCAGAAATACAACGGTGGGGAAGAAAAGACAAATGGCAACAGAAAGGATCATTTAAGTATATACTGTACTTGAGTGATTACATGGAGCCTTATCTTCCAGAATCAAATTAAATGATAAAAACACCAAGGCAGAGGTGTCATTTGAGGAAGAAAGTAAGAAAGAAGGGAAAAAAGAAAGCAGTACTAAGATAGTGTGACCTACAAGCACCTGCAACTAAAGTCTCATAGCGCAGTGTGTTTGAGCTTGTGGGAAATAACGGAAGTTCACTTTGGTATAGAGCTGAGCCTTTCATGATGTCGCTCATGTTCTACAAATGGAATTCATTTTCCTCATAGACTTTTAGAAAATGATCCATATCAAGATGATTACGCCACAGACAAAGACAACTCGGGTCGTGACAAATCATGACAACACACAAAATATTACCGTACAATATCTAATTAGCAAGAAGGAAAAAAAACATCAAGATAATACACTTTTTGTTTCGTTTTTTTCTTCTTAGAAATGATTTGATTGTCCCAAAAGATTGTGTGTGTTGTCATGATTTGTTGAGACCCGAGTTGGCTTTGTGTGTGGTGTAATCATCTTTATATCAATTATTTCCAAAAGGTCTATGAGAAAAATGAAAATGAATGAAAAAATCCATTTCTGGAACAGGGTCGACGTCACGAAGGGGCAGGACTGCTCAGCTCTATAGAGCACATATGTCAAAGTCAAGGCCCGCGGGCCGGATCCGGCCCGCGAGATGATTTAATCCGGCCCCAGGCTTGTAGAGCAAAAATGTCTGAGTCTAACAAAAAAAAAAGTAAGTCTCTAGCACGTTCCTATCAAAAGTTATGGTCGTTTAAAGAAATGCTTTTGAGCTCTCTTCTGAACGGCATGTAATGCATGTTGTCCACCAGGGGGAGTCGTTTACCCAGGCTAGGCTGCTGGCGCTGCAAAGTGACAGCTATACTTCAGCAGTACAAGGGTGTATAACCGAGAGAACTATACTTCAGCAGTACAAGGGTGTGTAACCGAGAGAACTATACTTCAGCAGTACACGGGTGTGTAACCGAGAACTATACTTCAGCAGTACAAGGGTGTGTAACCGAGAACTATACTTCAGCAGTACAAGGGTGTATAACCGAGAACTATACTTCAGCAGTACAAGGGTGTATAACCGAGAGTACAAGGGTGTGTAACCGATTCCAGAAAACACAAGATGAGGTGTAGATTTCTTGTGCTAGCACATGCAAATAACTGTTGGTGGACTGTAGACTTGATGGAGATTGTCAGGAGAATTTACGGGTACGCATCATCAGTAGTGCTCCTCTGGGTCATGGGGTGTTTCGGCCCTTTACACTATACACCCTCCCCAGAGGCGGCCAGCTGTAGGGGGATCAGACCTCAGCTTGCGTCCCAAATCCAATTAGTCATGAGAGTCGACAAGTGGCGAACATCTCAGGGGACTATGCATGGCAGGGGCGTCCTGTTCCCTGAGTCAGGCCTAACCTGACCGCATACCTTCTGTCCGGCTACTTGGCGGCCCAGCAGGGGTCGCTCCTCTTCATCCAGAGCCACTGGCTGCTTCTTTCTGCGGCCTCCGATGCCGCCTTGATGGCTGCCCGCAGGTTCTTGCCCTTAACTCCCAAGTCCCTCAGCAGTTTTGTGGTGGATGTTCCCACAAACCCTCTGCATCCCACCTCAACCGGACGGACTTCGGTGTTCCAGCCACGTTGCCTTGCTTCTGCAGCTAAATCGGAATACCGGAGATGCTTCCGCTCAAAAGCCTCCTCCATGGAATCCTCCCAGGGTACGGTGAGTTCGATTATGTACACCTTCTTTATGGAGGGAGACCAGAGAACCAGGTCAGGCCTCAAAGTCGTGGTGGCGATCTCTGAGGGGAACGCCAGCTGTCTGCCAATGTCTGCCAGCATTTTCCAGTCGCGTGCAGGGGACAGCTGGCTTCTCTCTGATGGGGTTGAGTTTCTCCTGTTAGCTGTAGCCCCTTCCCGGACAAAGGCTGTTGCCCATGGTGTTGAGGTATTAGGCGTTGGCAGCGGTAGAGCGTTGGTGCTAGCTCGTTTTTCCTCCAGTGTAGCAGCAAGGCTCTTCAGGACTTGGTTATGGCGCCAAGTATACCGTCCCTGAGTCAGGCTGGTCTTGCACCCGGTGAGTATATGACGAAGGGAGGCTGGCGTGGAGCACAGGACACACCCAGGGTCTTCACCAAACCACTGGTGGCGATTAGCTGGTGTTGGGAGAACGTCATATGTGGCCCTGATGGCAAAGCTCAGGCTCTTTGCTTCCATGGCCCAAACGTCCTTCCAGCTCAACCTCCTCCTCTCGACACTCTCCCACCGTGTCCACAGTCCTTGCCTGCCAAGGGCGACTGCCTTGGCCCATCTTGCCATCTCCTCCTGGCGCCGCACTTCCTCCACTACCATCTTCCTCCGCACTGGAGCAGTGGCGTTCCTCCAGACTGGGCGGCTAGTTGTTAGTCCTAGGCCTCCTCTTCCTTGCTGCACGTTTCCTACGATGTCAGCATGGCGAAGAGCTGCTGTTGCCTCCTCCACGGCCCTTGCCGGTCTCCACTTGCGCCCAGTGGCCAACGTCGGTGCGTTTTCTCTGAGAACTATACTTAGTTAACTTTACATAGGCTACTTACAGTACTTAAATTTAGTATTTGAAATTTAAATGCTATTTTCGTATGGTTTATTGACGCTCTGTAAATAAAAATAGCATCTTTCATAGCAAATGTCTTAATCTAGGCTACAAGTATGAAACCAATAATATATATTAATATCTATTCTTAATAATAAATATGACTTGTGTGATATACTGTAGTGTAGAAGTAACAGCTGTGTACATAAACATGCGTGTGCCGTGCATGCTTGCAGTCTGCGACTGGTTGCACCGCGGCGCTCCGGCCCCCATGAAGTCACATGAAGTCCAATGCGGCCCCCACCCCAAATGACTTTGACACCACTGCTCAGCTCTATAGAGGGTTTAAGTAGTTAAGTTAAATCTAAATGCAAATTATAGATATCCATACTGTGTCATGCATTGGAATCAGCCCTTATTTGTCCATATCGATATATGCCAGTCTAACCACCGATCCAACACAGAGGGTAAGGGGTTGACTCCTCCTCCTGTGCATGCCTGCCGTTCAGGCAGTGTTGCCATGTCAGCTTATTATTAACAACATTTGACTTGTTTTTTCTACATTCAAATGCTTAAAAAGTATTCCAAATATTTCAATGTATTCTCAACGTGTTCTTAAATTACAGATGCACAACCTCACAATGTGCTGCTGTGAACTTGTAGATCAACTATTTTCAACAAATCAAGAGCTATAACAGGAACCTAAGCACACACAAATGCAAAGACTTATGGGTCGAAGGAAAGTTTTGGATATGGCAGGTAAATAAAATGGGGGGGCATGAGCCTTTTCAAGTGCACATTTGAGAGAGGAGTCTGTTATAAAAACTACACAAGAGATCCAGTAGACTATAGTGAAGACAAGTGGCTTTGTGTCTAAATGACTTCATCAGCATTTCTGTGACTTGTTATGGTTTCAAATACATTTGGAGATAATGTTGAGGCAAAGGTTTTACTGAGACTATGTTTAGGGTTAGCATTTAGGTTTGGTGGTAACCTTTGAGGAATGGTCGCGGCCCGTTGGCCCAACGGTCGTGACTGGTGGTAAAACGGTCAACCGTTTTCACCGGTCACGCCTAATTCACAATTCACAACAGTCACAAATGCTTTATAACGTCGCGCCACCCGTCATGACCGTTGGGTCACCCATCACGACATACAATATGTCGCAGTCGCAAATTCATTTCACTGTCCCTCCTTATTTTGTTTCATACATACAATATGCAGTGGTGCACCGTACTTCACCCCCCCCCCCCCCTTCTCTCTCTCAACCAAGGGGTCCTTGGCCTGATAAACATAGAAGACCCTGGTGCTGAGTGTTGTGGGTGCTGTGGCTGCAGCCATCACTCTCAGCTCCTCGCAGCTATAGAGTCAATCCCACTCCCACTCCCCACTCAATAATGAACTCAATCTCAGCTCCCCACGCCTCACCAGGGGGGTGGCAGTCCTCTGCTTACAGTGTAGTGGTAGTGCTTGACCGCCTAAACACACGCACAAACACACACGCACTTGTACACACGGATGCATATGATTGAGCACACAGGGCCGGTTCTACACATAAGCAATAAGCAGTGGCTTAGGGCCACAACCACTAATGGGGCAACATCCCAAGGAGAATATTCTTTTTTTAATGTATCACCTATCCCATATACGTGGCCCCCACCTTCACTTAATGCGGCCCGCAGGTTAAGAATATTGATATTTTATTGATTTCAGCCGATTCAATTCCAAATAGGCTAGATTTCATTTTACACTACACATTTTCGTATAGCTTGTAGACTAGCCATTTTAACTATTCAAAAATGTTTTTAAAGTAGTAAAAAGAAATGGCAAAGACGTTTAGGCATAAGGGGTTTAGGGTGACAAAAGTGCGGCCTCTTAGCCTCTTCATCTTTATTCCAAAGTGGCATTTTCATCTTGTATTGTATTTTTTTTTTTCCGGCATGGCAGTAGGTGTGGGCACATAAACTACTATTGCATAGGGCCACTAAACACCTAGAACCGGCACTGTGAACTGAGCACACATTGACACAGTAGACACACACAACACGTGTGTGCACATTGTGTTCCACTCTCTCCATCTCACCACAGATTGGCAGAGGTCAAAGAGAGAAGTGCTGAAGTGGAATGTGGAAGTGGATGTGGCGTTCTCCTTAACCGGAGGGAGGAAGGGAGGGCTGGCAGCTCCGCTCCGCTCCTCCCCTCCTCCACACACCTTCATTGGACCAGGAGGGGTATTTGTACCACGTTGAGAATAATCTGAGAGGGAGAAGGAGGCAATGAGTTGTGTCGCAGTCAAGACCACCTAAAGCGAGACCAAGATGTACGGTCATCGAGACCAACATGAGATTACCACCAACAAGAGATTACCACGAGACTGGGGTGGTCGAGACAGAGACCAACGCATATAGGGGTCGAGATCGAAACTCAGTCCTAGCGTGCACGAGGCCTAGATCAAGACCAAGAACACCGCGAGGCTGAGACCAAGTCGAGATCAGATTTAAAATTTTAATTGCAGTTTTTACTGCTCATGATCAAACCAAACTATGTCTACCGCTTTTAATTCACTGTGAAATCAGTGAATTAAAACCACGATCATGCTGAGATTGCGGTCTGGCCGCTTTTTTTTTTGTTTGCATGAAATAAATCATGGGATTTGCTGTGAACGATAGATATGCAGCACGTCATCTGTATTAAACAGCTGCCTTAAATGGACCTCTCAGTCCTCATAAATGGATATAGAACATTTCCTTTGCATTGTCTCGTCTCGAGGGGTCCTGGTGGTGGAAATGACAACTGACATTTGCTCTGAGACAAATGGAGACTGAGACAACGCAAATCTGCCTTGAGACCTGCCTTGAAACGAGACAATGTCTCGAGAACTACAACACTAGCGAAGAGGGGGGCATCCGCTGGATACCTGGCTAATGAGTTATCGCCGCACTTCCCGTTGTCTCAGTCTCCATTTGTCTCAGAGCAAATGTCAGTTGTCATTTCCACCACCAGGACCCCTCGAGACGAGACAATGCAAAGGAAATGTTCTATATCCATTTATGAGGACTGAGAGGTCCATTTAAGGCAGCTGTTTAATACAGATGACGTGCTGCATATCTATCGTTCACAGCAAATCCCATGATTTATTTCATGCAAACAAAAAAAAAAGCGGCCAGACCGCAATCTCAGCATGATCGTGGTTTTAATTCACTGATTTCACAGTGAATTAAAAGCGGTAGACATAGTTTGGTTTGATCATGAGCAGTAAAAACTGCAATTAAAATTTTAAATCTGATCTCGACTTGGTCTCAGCCTCGCGGTGTTCTTGGTCTTGATCTAGGCCTCGTGCACGCTAGGACTGAGTTTCGATCTCGACCCCTATATGCGTTGGTCTCTGTCTCGACCACCCCAGTCTCGTGGTAATCTCTTGTTGGTGGTAATCTCATGTTGGTCTCGATGACCGTACATCTTGGTCTCGCTTTAGGTGGTCTTGACTGCGACACAACTCATTGCCTCCTTCTCCCTCTCAGATTATTCTCAACGTGGTACAAATACCCCTCCTGGTCCAATGAAGGTGTGTGGAGGAGGGGAGGAGCGGAGCTGCCAGCCCTCCCTTCCTCCCTCCGGTTAAGGAGAACGCCACATCCACTTCCACATTCCACTTCAGCACTTCTCTCTTTGACCTCTGCCAATCTGTGGTGAGATGGAGAGAGTGGAACACAATGTGCACACACGTGTTGTGTGTGTCTACTGTGTCAATGTGTGCTCAGTTCACAGTGCCGGTTCTAGGTGTTTAGTGGCCCTATGCAATAGTAGTTTATGTGCCCACACCTACTGCCATGCCGGAAAAAAAATACACCTTCTTTATGGAGGGAGACCAGAGAACCAGGTCAGGCCTCAAAGTCGTGGTGGCGATCTCTGAGGGGAACGCCAGCTGTCTGCCAATGTCTGCCAGCATTTTCCAGTCGCGTGCAGGGGACAGCTGGCTTCTCTCTGATGGGGTTGAGTTTCTCCTGTTAGCTGTAGCCCCTTCCCGGACAAAGGCTGTTGCCCATGGTGTTGAGGTATTAGGCGTTGGCAGCGGTAGAGCGTTGGTGCTAGCTCGTTTTTCCTCCAGTGTAGCAGCAAGGCTCTTCAGGACTTGGTTATGGCGCCAAGTATACCGTCCCTGAGTCAGGCTGGTCTTGCACCCGGTGAGTATATGACGAAGGGAGGCTGGCGTGGAGCACAGGACACACCCAGGGTCTTCACCAAACCACTGGTGGCGATTAGCTGGTGTTGGGAGAACGTCATATGTGGCCCTGATGGCAAAGCTCAGGCTCTTTGCTTCCATGGGTGGGTCGGTGGGTCGGTGGTGGAAATGACAACTGACATTTGCTCTGAGACAAATGGAGACTGAGACAACGCAAATCTGCCTTGAGACCTGCCTTGAAACGAGACAATGTCTCGAGAACTACAACACTAGCGAAGAGGGGGGCATCCGCTGGATACCTGGCTAATGAGTTATCGCCGCACTTCCCCTCCCTGATTGAGATTTAAGAGGCGTGGGTAGACAGAGCTGCAGGAGGGAGGGAGAGAGGGGGAGAGGAAGAGAGAGAGAGAGAGAGAGAGGTAGGGGGGATTGCAGCGTTGAGGGGGTGAGTCAGCCGACCTTTCCGGAAGCACCTTCACCCCAGGCCCGGGCCTCCATGCAGAGCCTCCACTAACCATCGGGACAGCATGACAGCTTTTAATTGGATCTTAATGTAATTAACTATAAAGCGTTGATGGGATTTGATCGGTGGCTGCTGGTGCTACTGTGTGCTTTACCGAAAAAATACAACAACAAACCAAGATATTAATATAGAGTGTAACGTTTTTTAAAACACCTCTCGGACCCATGCAGTGTTGCCACCTTGGCGGATTTGTCACTATATTTAGCTTCTTTCCAGACGCCCCTAGCAACTTTATTAGCTTCTGCCAACAAAACTAGGGATTTCTTCCTGGTGATTTGGGGACAAATCACGTGAAGGCCTCCAGCGATAAAATCCTCGCTTTTCATTCTTTCTCTTGCTGTCTACATTTGCTGTTGGAGCAGGATAGCAGGATTTGATTTGTTTATTTTTGATTTGTTTATTTATTAGACAATAAATACAGTACAGACAAATAAAACAGAATGGCAAGTTTGTCCAACAGGATAGACCGAAAAAAGACCTCTCGGTCTTGTTTCCATTCGGGTCCCATGTAGGCTATACAAGAACAAAAAAAAACGCCATTAATAACAATAAATGAGATCTACATATATACAATTTATGGGGCAATATGGAGGTTGGTCCGTCATCTTCTCCCCTCTAGCCCCCTTGATAGGTGAACCTTCAGATTGGTTTTAAAGGAAAAAATGGATGTGGAGCCTCCTCAGTCATCAGCGACTTCTAGAGACTTTTTAAAAAGCCACTGGACCCATGGCGTTATACTGTATATAAAGACAGAGTGAGGACTGGGAGTGACAGTGCAGCCCCCCTGCTATTCATTTCAACGCAAGTTGCTCAGAGGGGATTTGTAGCAACCGGAAAGACTGCTGGAAGTATACCATTATAATTCAATACCGAGTAGAGGGGGGGGGGGGGGGGGTTGTACCACACATGACATTTCAAAACAGGTACTAACCTGATTTCCCACCAGGGGTTTTCAACCGGTGGTCCGGGTACCACCAGTGGTCCTTGAGGGGGTTCCAGGTGGTCCCCAGGCTAAATGATGGAAAGTTGGTAAACCAGATGTAACTCTTGAGAATGTAAAAATGATTTCATTTTTACACTCTCAAGAGTTAAAATGTTCATCATCTTAATTAGCACCACTTAATTAAGAAGTCTACACTGTTTTGTCTGCAAAATCCAGCCTGGAATTGTGGACAAAACCAAAATAATTATTTAGTTTTAGGTCTTTGGGGTGAAAAAGTAATCAAGTGGTGGTCCGTGGCTCAAATGCTGAATAAATGGTGGTCCCTGGTGTCAAAAAGCTTAAAAATGTGTTTAAAAACATGCAGGTGAAAGAACATTGTTTAAATATCTAATCTAATCATACTGTCTTTCATTCATATTCCATCCTAAGTTTCTATACTTTGCTTTCAAAATTTGCAGGATTGGCCTGTTTTGAACAAAAAGTATCGAATAATGTATGCAGAATGCAATTTATGTGAAATCTTGAATGCACTTTCCTAGCAAGGTGAACAAATATAACCACACCCTGTTCACAATGGCCTGTTATAGCATCCCGAACTGGTGGATTTTTGCACATTTTTGAAATCAAATTGAAATCATTCAATTGCCATCAAAGGCATAGGAAATGGCACCCCTTTCAAATTGGCTTATACGCCACCAGGAGACCACAGCCTGGCCTGGTGGAGACTTCTGCCAAGAAGGGCACTTTCTAGTTTTTAGATGTTTTTTGATCCATTTTTAGACGGCACTTTAGATGTATAAAACATCCTCAGTGGGGTTTTATTACGGCTTGGTGGTTATCATGTATGAAATGGCTTTCTTTCCCATGGGCCTGTGTGATGTGTGTGGGAGGCATTATGAAGCATATTGGAGTGCCAAGCTGGACAGATTTGTGACGTCTGTGTTTCTGTGCTCAGCTGTGGTCTTGTTAAAGCTTCACTGGGTGGACATCCTGTTTGCTCTCATGCTGGGCATCCATCCATCCACCCCATCATCCACCATCCATCCATCCATCCATCCATCATCCACCCGTCCATCCATCCATCCATCTATCCTTCCGACTGACTCATCCACTCCCTCCTGCTTCTTGTGACACCAGCATGCAACCAGTTTTCAAACAGTTGTTAGACCATCATTGGTCCTTGAGGGGGTCCCGGGTGGTCCCCAGGTAAATGGAGAGTTGGTGACAAAGTGAACCCTTCATCGACCTTTAATTCTTGAGAGTGTAAAATGAAAACCAAATGGACCGTTGCTATGGGTCTGTTTGGTTTCATTTAGTACCGGTAAGTTATGAGTATAAAGGCTCATACAGGATTTGAGTTTTAAGGTTGTCGTCGAGTCACCAGATCATGACGTATTTAACACTACAAGACTTTCACACTTTTAGCAGTGGGAAACCTCATAAAACAGGTCAAAGTTGGGGTACTATTCCCTAACCTATAGAAGGCTAAAAATGTCATCATGCTTTATGTAGCATGTGATGTGTCTAATTAGGGGGATATCATGATGCTGAATCCATTCCAAGCATTTGTTTTTGTTTTTCTCTTTTCAGAAAACAACTCCTTGGGAAGAGACATGCCCATCGTCATGTGCTTATTATGTACATTTGGACAATTTATATGGCCTTTTTTGACATTTTCAATTAGATAATATATTATTACCCTTATTGTTATTATTTGTATTATTACTACATTTTCTATGGCAGCAACATGGGAGGGTTGGGGAGGGAAGCGAGAGGATAGGAGATAAAAGGGGTTGCTGGAAGAGTCAGTGAAGAGACAATAATCCATTATACTGCAGGTCTTTATCATGTACAGTGTGAGAGGTCAGAAATTGCTTTCTGGTGATCAGGAGGGGGAATCAAATGCATGTGGTGATCTGGAAGGTTTCGCGCACACACACACACACGCGCGCGCGCGCACACACACACACACACACACACACACACACACACACACACACACACACACACACACACACACACACACACACACACACACACACACACACACACACACACACACACACACACACACACACACACACACACAGAGCTCTGAGCTGCTCATATCAAAGCAGCTCTGCACAATGAAGAATATTAGAAACGTGCCATAGACAGCCAAGAGGCTTATCATTGCCGTTTTATTTATTTTTTTATTCAACCCTCCTGCTGTTGCATGGTGCCTTCATGTCTTATTGATATAGACTGGAGCTCTACCTGGATAATTGCCCGTTGAGACCCCACCAATCAATTTTGTAATTAGCAATCAAGTGTGTTTGTGCATGCCTGTGTGCGTACGCATGCGTTTGCATGTGCATGTGTTGAGAAAATATAGGGAAAAATTGAAAATATAGTGAAAAATTGAAATATTTGCCTCAATATTACATAAGAAAGCACAGTCATGAGAAATCAGACTGAAAGAACAAACACAGTCAGTGTTGTTGTTTTTTTGTTTTTGATTTAGTCTCAGTCTTTTCAATAACACACATTTAGTCTGAAATTCCTTTTTGTTAGTCTAGTCTTAGTGCTTTAGTCTTAGTCATTTAGTCTTAGTGCTTTAGTCTTAGTTTTTAAATCAAGTTAAAATCAAGTTCTCAAGTTACTAAAATAGTAATAAATACTAACATTAGCCTAAAAATGTTGATTTTATGACCTGTTCTCCCGAAGGTATGCAATGTATGTACAGTATAGTGCAGAGTCTGAACAAGTTATTGTCTTCTACTGGAAAAAAACACATAGTATGTACTTAACAGAAACAAAAATAAATAATCAATAATAAAATACCTATTTCCATTAGTCTTAGTTTTTGATTTAGTCTTAGTCTTTTGAAAATACACATTCAGTCTTTTAGTCCCATTTAGTCTTGAAATTCCTTTTTCTTAGTCTAGTCTTAGTCGAGTAAATATCAAAAACCTTGCCGTCGACTTAGTCTTTAGTCTTAGTCGACGAAAACAACATTGTACACATTCAACACCAAGCACCAACGCTTCCATTTTCACCATCCAGCAAGTTCATCACCTTGAGATCCACAGGGTTTGTGTAGTGCGGTGTCAGGACCCGGCGCCCCCCTTGTCTTTTTGGCAGTCATAGCCAAGCCCCAGAGTCAGAGAAGAGGGTAGAGAGCAGGGCCAGATAAGGGAGGGCGACCTCTGCTCCGGCATGTCGGGAGCTGCTGCTGCTGCTGGCTCGTGATATGAACACAATCATTCATGGAGACTTAATGTCATCTGATGACCACTAATGCACACTGTCACTACCAGCTGTGTCTTTACTGCCTCAGCAGTAAATTACTGCCCTCATTGACTGACTGACTGACTGACTGACTGACTGGCTGGCCTGGTGAAAAGGCAGACTGTTTCAAGAACAACAGATGCGTAAAGTTACAACACTTCAAAGGGGTCCTTGCACACAGCGAGTGGTGTTGTTTTTGTCGGCTATTTTTAAATTTAGTCTCAGTCTTAGTCCAATTTCAATCACTGTTGTTAGTTTTTATAATATTTAGTCTAGGTTATTTTATTTGAGTCGACTAAAAGTCAAGAATATTGGTCTCAATCTTAGTCTGCAAACCCCTAAATTGATTTGTCTAGTATCAGTCAACAAAAAGTTTTATGATTCGCACTCCCATTAAAATAAGTTTGCATTGCTCATTTACCTGCTTGTTGTGCTGTGCTATTGCTGCTGCCCTTGACTGTGATGTCCATCCATAAACCTCTATCATCTAGGAAAAAAAAGAGAAAAGAAAAAGAAAAATCAATCCCATTTCAATGAAAGCGTCCAACTCCTTGTGGTCGCCCCCGGAACTTCCAGACTCACAGGAACAAGCCCAGGCTGCCGGCCTGGTTCTGGAGAGCCGCCCTGCATTAAGACATTGCAGAGTTAAGGTATTTGCACACAGATGCATTTGCCAGGATGGAAACTGCAAAAGAAATCCAGAGTACAGGAACAATTAATCGGACTAAGGTTATGTCAATCGCTCTTGCACACCGCCATGGAATTCAGAATGCATGTAAAAAGTTTTCGGCCTATGCTAACAGATCAGGACAACAATCACAAATGTATGGACTACATTCAATGTTTTTATTGTAGACAATCCTGATTGATCTGAGGTGAATAGCCTACAGATCCAACGGGCTGATCAAAAGCAGTTCTGAAGAAGCGATCAAGATTGTTCCTTTGGGTCTGAAATGACCATTCCTCATTGCAGAAGGTGAGGAAAGGATGAACGAAATATTGTATTTTTCTCTTCCCCCTTCTCTTCTCTAAATGGTAAAGGAAACAAAAACTTTATCATCACGACTGCTACCCGACTCCACTGCACTCGGAACGTTGCTACGGATTTGTGCGAGAACATTAAAATAATACGCTGTGGAATACGCAACGCAGTTGGTGTGCAAGGATGTTTTGCGGGATGCTTTTTTGTGCGTATCCCACCTGCAGTTTCCATAAATGGAAATCCAAGCGATGTGAAAACCATCCATGTAGGGGGTCTTCAGGGTGTCCCTCCAACTGCAAACTATACCTTCACACCCAAAGGCATCATATATACAGGTAAAGTGTGCGTGTGTGCGTGTGTGCCCTCTCAACGTGTGTGCCCTCTCAATGAGTGCACTATATGGGATGGGCGTCTTCCATGATTGGTTCATTCCAACCAGTCAGAATGTTGGTAAAGCAGACAAGGTTGTTGTTGTTGTCATCCATGTGGCTATAATGTGCTAGGCTGGTTGCTAACCAAACAAACACAGCTGACAAGCGGAACCAGCATGTGAACAAAAGCAGCAAAATATGTTGGATGATCAGGTTTGCGCCACGTCTTTTAAGAAACTTAACCATAGGTCGGGTTGATGGGCAGATCGAAACGGTCACGATTCACTGCAGTGAGGGGTTGCCATGTTTGTTGTTTGACATTGTTGAGTGACAGCGCTGATGGCCAATCAGCTGCCCTAGTCACAGTGTTGGGACATGTGCACTACGTAACTCAATATATTACATAATATATTACCAAAATGCAGTAACTTGTAATATAAATATATTACTTAACAAAAACAATCTAATATATTATACTTTTCTTTCTACATTACTGCATTACTTTCAATATTACTTTCTGTCAATCTGTCTCGTTGTGAAATTATCTTGACAACTGCAGAAGTTAAATAATTACTTATTTTACATCATTTGTCATCAAATTATTCATACAGGAGTGACATTTTTTCAAGTTGATTTCATATGGATTTGTCCAGATAGCACGTGTGCTTGCTTTATTGTAGGTATGCCCCTGGTCTACGCAATATTTGATTAATAGTGATACTAAATATTTAAATATTTCGTTTTTTCAAAGTAATATGTAATAGTAATATTAATATATTACACTTGCTCAGAGAGTAATATTGTAATATAATATATTGCTTTAAAATGAAGGTAATAATTAATAACTAATATATTAACAAGGTAAAGTAATATTCCCAACACTGCGGCTAGTCAGACTACTGATGACACCGGAAGCAGGATCACCAGATTCTGGAATTGCAGGGGGAAAAGTTAAGGTAGTACATTTTTAAGTCCACTTCTGTTAACCCCCACATTCCTGTGATAATAATGACTGATGATTATAGATCATATCCCAATATTAGGCCTATAGATTCTGCCTGTAAATGGTCGCGTGCATTGCAGTTTCCTCAGCAACCCCCCCCCCCCCCTTTTTTATTTAAATGCATTGGTAATTACAGGCAGCATCTGACAGCCTGCAGATGGATGGATCATGGATGCTAAATTGACAATTCTCATCAGCAAATGCCTAGTCTGCTATTCTGTCACATCTTACGTGGGTAGCACATACTGCACTTGTCTCTAACTATTACGCCAAGGACTGTAAATATACCAGAAAGTGTACGGGTATATAGGGCTTGCATGAGAACGCCTATCCTATTTCCTACAGATTATGTTAATTAGCTTCCCAGGAATGTAACATTATCCATGTCCAAAAAACAAAACAAAACAAAACAAAACAGACTACGTTTTACAAGGGAATTCAAAAGGCCTTATATTTGGTGGTGGAGATGTACAGTACTGTAGTGTAGCCTCCCTTCTTAGTGTGAAACCATTCGTTGTCAAAAATCTAATAAATGTATTGCACATTTCATATTCATTGAAATATGGTTCATTCAATCTGTGAGCTGTCCTGCCTGAACTACAATGAGGCTGTCTCTGTCTGTATTGCATTGTCTGTAGAGTGATTGATTGAATACACTATTAACAGTTGTCAGTATAAAGTATGGTAGTACCTACGGCGGTATGCATTCGATACGCTCTCTTTTATGGTGGTTTTGAAGGAGATTATGGTGTCACAGGAGATTTTGGTGACATTTTGGTGGCATAATAAGTAGAATGAATTCACACTGATGTGTATGTGTACCGAATGAGATCAGTGGAGGTTCCTCATATGGTGTTCGGCCCTTTGAGGTTTTTATCTTTTGAAGTAGTAGTTTGACATGGGCTACTGATCTCTTGAGCATTTAAAGGGTGGATATCATAGATATTTCCTTTTAAAAGCAATGACGCATATCTATCAAAGACTCCCTGAGGATGTCCAGTTAAACAGTTGATTTTGAAAAAAAAAAAAAAAAGAAGAATCTTATACTGTGCAGTAGGATTAGGGTTTAGGGTTAGGTTTAGTAGCGACTGGTGAAGAACGTTATCCTATCGGATAGTCTATCACAGGGGTTTTCAACAGGTGGTCCGGGGACCACCAGTGGTCCTTGAGAGGGATCCAGGTGGTCCCCAGCTAAGTTGGTTAACCAGATGTAACTCTTGAGAACGTAAAAACGAAACCAAATGGACCCTTGCGGGTCCATTTGGTTTCATTTTTACACTCTCAAGAGTTAAAATATTCATCATCTGAATTAGCCCAAGTCTACACAACTAGAAGATGGACAAAAGCAAAAGAAATCATTAGTTTTGGGGTCTGTGGGGCTAAAATGACCTCAAATGGTGGTCCATGGCTCAAATGCTTAATAAATGGTGGGCCCTGGTATTGAAAAAGCTGAAAACCCCTGGTCTATCGGTCGCAACCAATGGTTCATTGGTTACAACCGCAGTAAAACGGCTGGCCAATAGTAAAACGGGCGCCAGGTTTCCGAGCGATAATCACCGGTCGCGCCATTACCATCGGTCAAGATTCATTTACATTCATTTTATCAGGTTGAGATTGAACATTTTATTCACAGAATGGACCTTCCCTGCTTGCTGTAGACACTCCCCCAAGCAAATACAAGGTCTCTTTGTATATCGATATTGACATAGCTGTTGGATTTTTACACAAAATGGCAAATGCATGCAGACATGTTGTTGGTTATTTACTGACTTCATTAAAAAGAGAAGTGGTGAACTTTCGAGACAACATGAGATGTTAAAATGGGGTGATGTAGGGTAGATTAGAAATGGTGCCCTGTTTTGTGAATGAGTTGGCCAACAGCCAACAACTCATTCACAAATCACTGAAAAAGCTGTTTTGAGGTCTATAGTTGCAATATTTCCGCAACTTTGCCACAATTAAACTGAAAAGTAGTAGTAGTAGATGCCAGCATGATACAATTGATACCCAGCATGAAAAGCAGGCCCATTTGGCAAAGTCGATACACAAGCTGCATTTAACTTCATCAGCAAACTTGTCCACTTGAGAGTAAATATGTGCCAAAACATGTGACGTGTTAATATATAGGCCTATCATATTGTGGCCTCTGCATCATGATCTCTATTGTGAGATTGCAGGTACTGTAATATACTTCACTAGTGTACATCCTTTATATTGTGCACAGATCAGTGCAGTCCTTGGAGTATTAAGGCACCAGGTTATTAATGTTACCCAGGGAAAGAATACCTTGCTGCTCACTCCACAGCCACTCCATAGGTACTCCATAGGCTCAGGCTGTATGGTTAAGTACAAGGTTGCCAGTTCGAACCCAAGCTCGATCCTCCAAAGTTAGTGTCAAGTTAGGCGCTATATAAAATGCACCATTTACAGTACCACCATCAGCAAATTTAAAGGAGAATTCGACACAAGAAGACTTCCTTACCTTTATTTTCAGTTGATTTATTTCCAAAAAAGTGGTCCAGTTGGTATTTTGTGGAAAAAAAATGTATGGTTCCCACTACCCCGACATAGGTTTGGATTGGGCTGTGGGATGTTCAAATTCACCTACTTCAGTCACTCCAAAATTCAATGTTTTGCTATATATGTTTTGCTATATATTGTCTCTCCACCCTGTCAGTAGTGTGTTGACACTCACACTTTCAGTTCAGCAGGTTTTCAGCCATGAACGGGTTCACCACGCCCCTATCTTTTGATAGAGCTGAACCACTGCTGAGCCAAAATGAAAGTGGGAATGTCAGCACAACAGAGAATATATAGCAAAAAATGCATTTTGGAGTGATGGTGAATTGGTGAATTTGAACAACATCCCATAGCCCCATTCTAAGCTTGTGGTAAGGGAGTGGAAGGGAGAACTGGACACGTTTTGGAAGATAAATCAACTCCGAATAAAAGTAAGAACGCCTTCTGGGGTGGAATTCTCCTTTAGCATGCACCTCTCTCTTCTCTCTCTCTTTCTCTGTCTCTCCCCTCCCCAATCGATTGTGAATTCATAAAGTTGATCCCAGTGCACCCAGCCTGTTAATACCCGACGCAGGTAACAGCAGCCTACGACGGCGGCTGAATCTTGCCACCTCCTTCTCCCCTATCGTGGGGGTGGTGGTGGTTGGTGTGGGGGTAGGAAGCCCTCCTGACTGACTGACTGACTGATTGCTTTACAAATGATCCTCCTCCAGGCTCCAGTAAAATCCTGTGTTAATTGAATCACTCCAACCCTCGGTATCCCTACATACTGCAGCCAAGGGAACGTTCGGAAATAGCTCATCCCATAAAAAGCTCAGGATACGTCGCCGTTATGATAGCTTGTAGATCTGCCATTTGATGTAGAAGCGTTAATGTACTTTGTGTGTGTATTTTTTATGTCAGTATTTTTGTTGAAATTCAATAAAGATACTTTATTAAAAAAGTGACATAACCTCATATACCCCATGCAAATAAATTAATAGAAGCAAAGGCAAGGAGACAAGCAGGTGCTCACCGGAGATGCATAGGTAGATATAGACTATTAAAAATAGCAAAAAGATGCTCCAGGATCAAATGGGATAAAACATGTAGAAAAACTGAAGATCCCGGCACCAAAATATTAAAAAGGAAGAAACTTCATTATGCTGAAACGTTTTGACCTATAAAGGTCCACATCAGGGCTGCGTAATAAAGCATAACAATGTTAAAGTCAGCAGGGCATGGGTGTGAACTAGAAATAGTGGGAAAACTTCTCCCTTGAACATTAGTAAAATATAAATGTTTTACTGTAAGACATTAGTAACAAAACGATGTGTGTCTTACTTGTGCATGGGAACTCCATATGGAAGGAGAGAGAGAGAGATAAAGAGAGAGCCCTTTTGACGTAAGTTGGGTTGTTTTTGATCCAACATTTCTAAGGGTGTATAGTCAGTTTGTCCCCTAAACAACAGACCTGTGGCCCATTCATAGCTTTCAGTCACGTGGTTTCTTCAACCCCCTGGCGGGCAGGAATTGCGTCGCTGTACATAAACAAGGCGAGAGTGGAAACAACACACGCACTTTGCAAAAGTGGAAACAACACACACACTTTGTAAAGAGTTAAAAATCACACCCGTGTGAAATGAAGTGCTGCGCCGTGCCTGTGTCTGTGTCTGTGCCTGTGCCTGTGTCTGTCCCTGCCTGCATGGAGTCTGAATGGGAACGTCCCATTGTGCTTGTTTCTCTGGACGTGGCAACATGCCGCCTGAACGTCCCATTGTGCTTGTTTCTCTGGACGTGGCAACATGCCGCCTGACTCCAGGCAGGCAGGCAGGCAGGCAGGCACGGACGGACGGACACACGGCAGCTTGTAAACCGTCTAAGGGAAGTGCTTTGCAGCACTTCAAAAATATTCAAGAGTTAAAATATTCATCATATGATTCTGAACTAGCCCAAATCTACACAACTAGAGATCTATGTTTGCCTGTTATGTTTCCAAAATTCAGCCTGTAATTGTAGAAATCTTTGGGTTTGGGGTCTGTGGGTCTAAAATATCACATGGTGGTCCGTGACTCAAATTCTGAATAAATAGTGGACCCTGGTATTAAAATGGTTGAAAATCCCCGAGTTAGAACGTAGCCACTGGCTTCCTGCAGTGGATAAAGTAAACTTCTTGCCCGCCAGTGGGGGCGCGGCCAGGGCCCGTGACGTCACGTGATAACTATGAATTACCTCATTAGGCTGTGATTGTGGTGGGGTAGATTTTATTTGCATGATTGTCTCCATCGTAAGGTGGTGACTATAAATCGTACCCCGTCCTTCCGCGCGTGTCTGTCCGCTATAAATCGTACCCCGTCCTTCCGCGCGTGTCTGTCCGCCATCATGTCCGTGCATACGATGACGTCATGATGACGTAGTGACTAAGATACATTTAAATATAATCATGAGTATTGTCTCTGAGCCCGGACGGTGGAGACCTGTGCCCCCTAGGGGCACAACTCTTGTTTAGATTTTTTCCTTCCTCCTCTGCAGTTAGACTGCTTCTCTGTCCATAGCCATGCGTTCTCCACCGATGATGGTTGGAGTAGCACGAGTACACATCAAGTCAATGAAAACACGAGAATTTGTGTTGTGCACATTGTGTGCGAGTCATGCGACCATTACATCTGGACAGGGACACTGACGTGACAGCCAAACAGGCAACGAAAGTAACCGATATGGCCACTTGAAAAGAACAAAACAAAACAAACCAAACAAAAAAAAGAGGCTAGCTCTTAGAAACTTAATTCAATGCTTCTCCCTGTAATTCATAGGGGCCTGTAGTTAATAGAAAGGAGGGCTTTATTGGAGGATTCACGCTCACTGCATTCACAGCAGTCTACATTCAGCTTCTTCTACAAGAATATACTGTCCTGAAATGACTGCTCTGCTCTCTACTGGTTGGCACACCAACAGAGCTAATGGAAAAACAAGACTAACATGGACATAAAAGAAGAAAAGAAAAAGAAAAACCCTGGACTCTATCTTGAGGAACATATGGACCGCGGCAACTGAATAACATCAGTCGTAAAAGAGCACGGCGGATCATGGACTCCAACGCCAACGTCATTAAGAAGAAGCGCATGGATCATGAATTGCGCGGAGAAGGACAGATTCCACGGTGGGCTCCAAACCTTCAGAATCTAAAGAAAGAACAGAGAGAAATGCGCTTCTTGATGACAGTTCAAACGATTAACTACAGACGTACTTCAGTCCAGGTGGATACGTGGTGCTCACTGAGAGCTCCCAGGCAACAGAGAAGACCCTTCACGTTTCACTGCTAGCACACTTAAGGATAAGCTGTGGGTCTCTTCAAAGGCCTCAAAAATGTAACAATTAAAAAAAGGTTATTGCACGGATTGGTTGTATGCTTGATTCTGACCGGCCAATCACTGAATTGAGCGGAGCAGTCAAAAGGAAAGTGCTGGCCAAAGTCATTGCTGCTGATGAGTAGGCAGGGGCGGATGTAGCATTTCCCAATTGGGGGGGGGGGGGCAGAAGAAAGCCGCCCCCATACCATTTTCAGTAGTGTTTCAAATACTTTTAAATACAAGCACTGAAATATCTTGGGTTGTTTTGCATGCCATCGTGTTTGAAGGGGCAGACTGGGCATTTAGAGGGGCATTGCCCCCCCATGCCTATACCTAGATCCGCCCCTGCAGGAGGCCCAGCTTCAGTGTCTGCATGATAGCTAAGAGCCTCGAGCTCAGGACTGTGGTAACAGTGGATAACAATGGGGCACAGTGGGCTTATTATTGTTTTGTGTCAATAAAATAATCCCGAAAGTCCTAAACTGTCATGATAGGGTACATTACTGCAAGGGGTTAAACAGTTTGCATTTATTTTCCTTAGCTATAAGTTATTTTTAAGCAACCCCTTGCTGCAAATCCTGCTGAAATGCAGGTGAATATCGCAGGCCTATTATGGCGGGCTATAATTGTTATGCGTGTGTATAGACACTATGCAGCGTGTCTGGAAGAAAAACGTATCGGTGTAGGGAGGGGCCCTTTGGCTGGTGGCAGCCCAGGGGCCCTTCATTTCTAGATCCGCCTATGTGTGTAGGCCTATTTTATCAATGATCAATGAATAAAAGCATATTATTGTGTGTGTGTGTGTGTGTGTGTGTGTGTGTGTGTGTGTGTGTGTGTGTGTGTGTTACACTGCCATACTGTATACACTCCAGGTAGGCAGGTAAGTGGGTAGGATACAATGTAGTGATAGACCGATTATCGGCCGCGGCCGATTATTGAATTCGATATTCATGATTTTATTAAGTATCGGTGCTCAAAATAAATAATCGAAAAAAGAGCAGCCGATTATTTGTATTTATTATAAATGTTCAAAAATGATACATCGACCACTTTCATTGAAGATCCGGTAGATTGTGGGGGTAAGGAGATGTATAGCTGTGTCTCTCTGACTCTATCACCTCATGTATTTATAGATTTATCCAAATTATCCAAAATGTATTTTCTCTTTTTCTTTTATGTCTGAAGCTCTGTGCCTGTACTTGAATTAAAAAAGATGCATGTGATGGAGGGGAAACTGAAACACTTTTGCTGCTTCCGCACTTTTATTCTATTAAAGTAAATAATAATCTAATCAGTGATCGGAAACATCGGCCAAAAGTCTGATCGGTCGATCTCTAATACAATGACACAGTAAGAAAGAGACATGCGAGTAGGGAAGCCAGATGTTCCTCTTTGCGTGGGACAGTCCCTCATTTCCAAGAGTTTTCATGCATCCCACAAATTAAGACTGACCAGCACCAGTGTTGCCCTTTGTAGTCCCATAATAGTTTCTGTTGTCTCTTTTTTTCTCCTATAGATGTCTTTCAAATCTATAGGAGGCACTGGCACGTGGTGCCAGCCATTATATTCACCTTCACTCCAGAGGGGCCACATTGCATACTGTCCTATCAAAAACAGCTGATATATAATATAAAAACTCACACCCGTGTGAAATGAAGTGCTGCGTGTGTGGCTACAGTATACTAAAACACACTTTAGAATAATTGGGGCTATAAGCCTGCATGGCGCCTGGCTGCGTGGAGTCGGAATGGAACGTCCCATTGTGCTTGTTTCTCTGAACATGGCAACATCGCCTGGCTGCGTGGAGTCGGAATGGAACGTCCCATTGTGCTTGTTTCTCTGAACATGGCAACATCAACATGCAGGCATGCAGGCAGGCAGGGACACAGGCAGGCAGGGACACAGACAGACACGGACACACACACCTTGTACATCGTCTAAGGGAAGTGCTTGGCAGCACTTCAAAAAAAGCGTCACAGTGCTACACTGTTTGAGATTGTAGATCAGTGATTTTTGCTATATTTGAAATGTAATCCTGAATTATTTTTGGACTATAGACATCTGTTTCCCCACTCGACTTGTCTCACACATTCAAAACTACTGTAGTGTCCTTCAAATGAACAGTTTGGATATGGTCACCCTGAATGTGAGTGGTGAAGAAAAACTAACCAGCATAGAGTGTGTTTCAAATGCATTATGTCTCTTTTCATTAAGCATACAGCCTAACATAAAGAAGTCTACGCCAAGGTCATTTAATTAGACTAATTAGACATGGTATTGTGAATGCTTCTTTTGATGGTGTACATTAATGTACAAGCTACGGCACTATATGGTGGCATAGAGTATATAGAAACATTCACAATACCATGCAAACCTTGGTCATTCTCTCTTTATGCCTTTTATGGGAGAGAGATGCTGCATACTTTGCTGTATGCATTGCCTTGTCTGAAAGGAATGGATCTGCAGGCAAACACACTTTGGGGAAAAATATGTCCTATTGATCAATTTGCGCAGCATTGAGGGTGTGTGCATGTATATGCATCTTTGGATGGGGTTGATGGATGGGGAGAAAATATGCAGGATATGCAAGATGGATCAATGATGCATGATTCTACAACCAACACACACGGTCCAAACACAGTGTGTGTGATCATAACATTTGAGAATCATCGGATGGATCAATTGGGAAAATAAAATGTTTCACGTGCAGTTTACAGTAAATGCACTCATTTAAAAACCATATGTGTATACGGTACCGCACCACATGTGGGTAGAGATCAAGGAACAAGCAAAACTTGCTGGCATTGCAAATACTACACCTCCAACTCACTCCAACTTCAGAATTCACTGGAATTATTCGTTTTAATATAGAGAAAACCCACCCCAAGGAAAAGGCTGGCGCATATATGCATTACAGATCCATGGGACAACAAGGTGAACTCTCTTTGACCGGGCATCAGCCAATTAAAGAAGGGTGGTTGACCCCACTTTTAGCATATTCTCACACCACATGAATTATGTATCTTAGACAGCAGTTTTATGCAGACTTGGATAGCAGTGTATGTAAACATAGCATTATAACATTTATTGTAAACAAACCACTATCATTTGTATCCACGGTTAGCCTATGTGTGTCCATCCGTCCCTCCGCCCTTTAGTCTGTCCGTCTGTTAACAGCTAATCTCCAACACCGTTGGTCCGATCCATGCCAAACTATGCGCACGCACGCACGCACGCACGCACGCACGCACGCACGCACGCACACACACACACACACACACACACACACACACACACACACACACACACACACACACACACACACACACACACACACACACACACACACACACACACACACACACACACACACACACACACACACACACACACACACACACACTTTTATCTGCTTTACAGATCCATGAGACATTATAGCGCCACCGAGAGACTGATCTTTGTAAAACACATTTCATATTACTCCTCCAGATCAGATTCTGACCTTCCTAGAGAAAAAAATATGGGTGTGTGAAGCAAAATAAACACACATTTTATGTCATCACTGAGCATCATGAACTACTGAAAGACCCACCCACCTCAGACATCGGCAACATTATGAAAATTGCAAAACTAAAATTGTCTGGGTGAAAATCACCCATGTTCAGTGTTCTATGGTTATGACCGTTTACTAAATGCCTAAATTGTACACACTGTATATACAGTATATATATATTTTTTGTTTTCTTTTTACAACTTATAACACATTACACATGCTGCTTTTCCCCAATTTGCATCCAATAATTGCTTCATCCACTCCCTCAGGCCGTCTCCACTCCAGAAGATGGTCATCATAGCCTGAACATTCTGAAGAGCCCACTGATGATAACCTATCAAGTCTCACCTTCTCCAGCCTGCATGGAAAACTATCCCCATTCGCAGAACTCACGTTTCATCTCTGCTGAATGAAAAACACAAACATGTGAATTCCACGTCTGGGATGGTTTACTAGACTATATGGCTTCTTCGCACGCAAGCATGCATGCATGCATACATCTCTGGCCGAGACACATATAGCCATTCTGGATGATGTCAGTCACCCAATGCACTGCACACAGCACTTCATTCTCACATGAATTCAGAAACAGGTTTTTATCCCTGCCATGTAGCACAGATAGAACTCCCGCCCCTAGGGGCCATTGGACACTCTCTCCTTCTCTCTTTCCCTCTCTTACAACCCTCAGCACCCTTTAGCTAGTGGAGATACAGTGTTGGGAATATTACTATACCTTGTTAATGTATTACTTATTACTTATTACCTTCATTTTAAAGCAATATATTGTATTACAATATTGCTGTCTGAGCAAGTGTAATATATTAGTATTACTATTACATATTACTTAAAAGAAAAATGTTGTACAAAATATATAATTAAATATTTAGTGTCACTATTAATCAAATATTGTGTAGGCCAGTGGCATAGCTACAATAAAGAAAGCGCACTTGGCTATCTGGGAAATCCATATGAAATCAACTTGAAAAAACATCCTCCTGAATTAATAATTTGATGACAAATTATAGAAAATAAGTAATTATTTAACTTCTGCAGTTGTCAAGAAAATTTCACAAGAACATTTTCAACGAGACAGATTGACAGAAAGTAATATTGAAAGTAATGCAGTAATGCAGAAAGAAAAGTATAATATATTAGATTGTTTTTGTTTAGTAATATATTTATATTACAAGTTACTGCATTTTGGTAATATATTATGTAATATATTGCGTTACGTAGTGCACATGTCCCAACACTGGTGGAGATACAGTGTAAATGACATGGATTTCTAAACACGTTTGTTCAACGCAAAATACTGTGTTCAAGTTCAATAGATCTCAGAAACAAATGGCAGTTCTCCAGATGGAAAGGAGTGCATTGTAGATGGGTAAATGGGGCAGGGGCCTTTGATGTCTACTGTATGTGTGCACATCCCGCATCACCGGTGTGACCATCTGACCTCGCATTTTACTGCCACCAAAATGTGGAATGACCTACCAAACTACACCAAGTCTCTAGAGTCTCTCGACTCTATACCCAAACTCAAAAACATTACATAACCCTTGCGAACACACCCAGAAAACCAGACCTCGGTCAGGTTGGACCACCCATGCATCAAGATGTGCTTGCTGCAAGGCAACAGCACTTTAGAAACCACTTTAGGACGACTTCATACTTAGTGGTTTGACGGTGTTGTGTGCCAACGCTAGCCGATGTACAAGCTCCACAATGCATTATGGATGGCGGAGCCTGAATTAGGCATTAGCCTCTGCGTCGCCGGCCTTCTTCCCAAAAAAAAAGTGTTATGTCAGCTGCTAATTATAGCGACCGAAAAAGGAAGATGCCATTTTGTTCGCAGAAATTCATCCAGTTAAGTCTCCTATTAAAAGCCCTCCTAACAAAACCTACCAACCTACTTATGGAGTCTCTCTCCGCATGTGCACTGATGACAGAGGCACTTTTCACAATGATGCCAAAGTTAGTTCACATTGTGATTGGCTGAAAGGCGTTCTGAGTGAGTGCCTATATATCTCCCATTATTAACCACATAGTAGCAAATAATACCATTGTCTTGTCTGCATTCTAATCAAATCATTGCTATATCAATAAAGGCCGGATATTGCATACAGAGGTGGGTCTAAAGAAAATAGGAGAACACTGGAGCAACACGCTCCACGATAGTTCAAGCCTTTTTATTAGAGGTGCCAGAAGAAACCGACGTTTTCTACAGGCAATAAACAGGCCTGAACTATCCGTGTTGCTCCTGTGTTCTCCTCCTTTCTGCACATTGCTGTCCTTGCTCCTGTGCGATGCACCGGATTGGCCGCATACTGGCTTGTGGCGCGTTTGGTAGATTCACTTTGTTTTGTAGAGATGGATCTAATTCAGTGGTTTTCAACCAGTGGTCCTTGAGAGGGTTCCAGGTGGTCCCCAGCTAAATGATGGAAAGTTGGTTAACCAGAGGTAACTCTGGTTAACCAACATGTTAATTTTAACACATGTTAAAATTAACATGTTTACACTCTCAAGAGTTAGCCCACTTAATTAAGAAATGTACACAATTAGAGAATGTAGAACAAATGTCACTTTGATCTATGTTTTGCCTGTTTTGTTTGCAAATTCCAAAAACAAAAGAAATCTTTGGTTTTGCATCTGTGGGGTGAACATCGCATCAAATGGTGGTCTGTGGCTCAAATGCTGAATAAATAGTGGGCCCTCGGATCAAAATGGTTGAAAACCACTGGTATGACTAGTAATTAGTAATATTATTATTATTACCTTTCTCTGTAATGTATTGAGATTATGTCCTATTAAACAGAAATAATAATACAGTTACTTCTACTAATATTACAAGTTACTTTTGTCATGCTGCTGCTGCTTTCAACAGGGTTGCATTGGTGAAGGGAGATGAGCTAATGCCACTTTGACCTAAACAAGTGTTAACAGCAACCTGTCAGAACTACAAAGCTATGGAGTGTCAGTGTGTTGCAACACTGAAACAAAAAAAGAACTTGTATGTGTCCTTGTTATATTAGGATTCTAAAAAATTGTGGGTGACCCGTCTACGGACTAAAAAGATTGTGTTATTGTATTTTTTGTGGGTGGGGTGGTGCAAAAGTAATCCAAAAGTAATATTTAATGTGTTACATATTACTTTTGAGTAATACCGGTAAGGTCCTATAACATTATTACATGTGTAAAGGAGTAATAATAAGTAATGTGTATATGCAGTGTTGGGCAATATAACAATATAACATTAAGAGTCATGGAGAGTTATGGAGGCAAGACGTGACGGACGGGTTTGCAGGTTTTCATAGTAAACCAAACCATTACAGTTCGGAGTTTTGATCTATGCATGACCGTGTAAGTGTGCACACACAAAAAAGTGACACCTTTAATTAAACCGATTAAATGAAGCTTGTCAACGTTAGATCACCAGATGCCATTGTCTAATAAAAGGGTTTTGTGATTCATGAAGTTGTTCAGCTGTGCACTGAGAGAGAGAGAGAACAACCACCGCCACAAAGCCCCCTCCCACCCCACTCCCAACTCAACTTCCCCTATAATATCCCGGATCGTCCCCGTGCCCGCGCAAACAACGGCAGACGCACACGCCAGAGAGAAGTGGGTCCCTGATGATTAAGAGCTGCCTCTTTCCCCAGGCGGGCGGCGCCTCCCCCTCCAGGGACACATCATCTTACTGATAGTTTCAGCATGCAGGCTTCGGCCCTCAGACAGATGACACAGAGAGAGAGAGAGAGAGAGAGAGAGAGAGAAGCGTCTTCCATCGTTCCGCTGGCAGGTTCAGAAGGCCACTCTGCAGCATCACGGTTTATTTATCTTTACGCATGACCTCTAGACACTAATATAGACCTCGATGTTCCACGTCAGGAAAAAAACGTTGAGGGGGGCGATGTCACCGCAGGGAGGAAGTAACGAACAGCATCTACTCAACTTCAACAATTCCCTCCCAATCAATGTGATCTACACATCATTTCCAGATCATATATTTCACAACGGGTATAGGACTAGTACCGTATTTTCCGCACTATAAGGCGTACCGGACTATAAGGTGCACCGGATTATAAGGCGCACCTTGTAAAACTGTTTTCATACTGTATATAAGGCGCACCGGATTATAAGGCGCAGAGAATAGAAGCTACTACAGTTAACATAGAATAGAAGCACCTGCAGTCAAACAATCCATATATAAGGCGCACTGGATTATAAGGCGCACTGTGGATTTTTGAGAAAATTAAAGGCTTTTAAGTGCGCCTTATAGTCCGGAAAATACGGGTATATATAACAAAACATACAATAGCCATATCCTATATACTGCTCTAAGGTCCCATAGTGTTTGAGAGAACATTTCTACAAAAGCAGAAGGTTGGCTGTACAATTATAACGCAATAGGTCCTTGATAGGTCCTTTGTCAACATTGTCATGAGGTAAGGAATGCCATCAGGTTGAATAACCCACATGAAAAAGGAAGCCTACAGTATTGTGTGCTAGCTACTGTACTTCTTTAGTTCTGTCCTTCACTGTTTTTCAGAGGTCCTTTTTTCCAGTGAGGGCCACATAACTTCTGCCTTTTCTGATATGGGGCCTGGGTTAGTTTGTAACAGAGAATCCGGGGACCGATTTCTGTTATTATCCAACTGCCACAAAATCATTTTGTGACCGTAACCATTGGTCACGGCTAACATGAACTGTTCACTGTTCACGATTATAAAGCAATGTGTGCTTATGATTATAATCTATAAAATAAAGCCCAAATAAAGCCTAAAATCATAATTAGCAGACCTTGACAAGAAAGGGGGAAACAACGACTGCTAGTGGCTTTTTTTTTTTCAGAATGCAAAGAAACAGACAGACAAATACACATGCATGAAGATTTTTTTCCTATTAAAACATGTGGAGGATCATTGCCAAGATGATAAAATGATGTTACAAATAATGTCATAATACGTTTAAGTATAAAATGGGAGTACTTTTCCCCACCACTTGGCAACCATCGTCGCAGAGCCAACCATGCACACAACCAGTCTTGCGCCGACCCTTTTCATCAGCAGCCATAAAACTTTAGATTTTCTGCTCTGTGACCGTCGTCTGACTGCAGCATGAAAGGACTTCCCTCCACATGAGTGGATGATGGCGCCCCGATCCCCCTGTGATTTAAAATGCCCCATTAAAAGCTTCCCTTTCTCTACACATTATGCACATTTTTTACCTGTGATGTACAGAGGACTGATAAAGAGGCTCCCTGGCATGATGTTTCATGTTGGGAAATGTGGAAGGAAGAGGAGAAGGAGACGAAGAAGAGAGGATTAAACAAACATTCCTTCACCCCACCGCCGCCGCCGCCACCACCACCACCACCACCCCTCCAGCTCTCAGATGATCCACCTGTGCATTGTTTCATAATTAATTAGCCAATAAACGGTTTTCTGAACAAAAGAAAAGGGGGAAGAAAGCGGCAGGACTCCTTTTGAAACCTCAAAGGTAATTAACATCTCTCTCCTTCCAACCGCAAACATCACAGCCTTCCCCAAATAATTGCCTCTAGCCCTGTAGGAGCTATCTGTGGCCCCCGGAACCGTTTGTTTGTATCCACCGCGCTAACAGGCAGGTAGAACAACAAAAACACCGTTATATTTAGGCATCGTGTGAGAAATGAGAGCTTAAAATATCAAAGACGTTGTGCCAATTTCCGTCTGTATATTAAACTGCCTTTTGATAAGAGGTGCGATGGAGTTTAACTTCTGTCTTCATGGTATGTTCTCCATGTCCACACGATAAAGCTATCTTGCGCGCGCACATACAGTAAAAGTAAAAAGCACCATCTTCATAATAGATACTTACACAGACAGACGAGTAAAAGGGCAATGGCTGAAGCCCCATTTGATGTGCATGTGTGCACGTCCCTGCAATATCGGCTACTGCTATGAAATGCATGCGTTTGTGTGTGTGTGTGTGTGTGTGTGTGTGTGTGTGTGTGTGTGTGTGTGTGTGTGTGTGTGTGTGTGTGTGTGTGTGTGTGTGTGTGTGTGTGCGCGTGCAGATACTGCAATGTGCGCTCGCAATTATTATTATTATTGATTAAAAATCTATCATATATATTATTTTCCATGGAGCCAGAAGCTAACCCTACTGATTAACATACACACGGCAGAGTTTGACAACTCTAAGTCACAGACACACACACACACACACACACACACACACACACACACACACACACACACACACACACACGGAAATAATCGGTTAAATCTCCTCAAAATGCACCACAAAGTCTTTGCTTGTCAAATATGTCAGTGTATCTCGACTATCCGACGCACAAGGCCTCTCTGAAAGTTGGATTTGTCAGCGTCCCGGCGAGAGTTGTCAGAATGAAACGGTTTAATGCAAAATAGATGCATCCCTCATGGTTTGTTTAAAATAGCGGCAGCCATTTACCAGCCGGGATCCGACAGGAGGAGCCGACGCCAGCGCTAAGATCAAGGGAGTTAGCAGAGTTATCATCCGTGCGCCACGCTGCCGCGCCTGGATGCACACGGGGGGCACCACCCATTGAAACGCCTCGCATGACGAATTTGATCTGAAAAATATATCAGCCTCCGAAGGCAAGCCGACATGGACGGATCAAATATTGAAGGAGCGGTCGTCGTCGTCATGCCAGGAGAAGAAAACTCTGTGTGATGTTTACAAGCGTTAGTGTTGCCCGGGTGTGTGGCGTGCCTCCAAAATAATGTACTGTAAAGCGGCTGCGTTTAATCCAGATCTGGCGGGAGCGCCTGTTGGCGGGAACGCCTGTTGCGTTACTAGCAAAATTAGCATTACTTTAGCATTATTATCATCAACATGATTAGCATTATTAATAATACTTAGCATTAGCATGACTTAAGATTATTAGCCTTACTTAGCATCAGCAATACTTGGCATTACCAGGTACTTAGGTACTTAGCATTACTTACCTTTATTAGCAATATTTTAGTTATTGAAAAATATCAGATCTACAAGCTCATAGCGTGCCACGGAGTGGCGCGCTGTGAGCTTGTAGATTTGATATTTTGAAAATGGTGAAAATGTGGCACAAATCTTTGAATTATTTTTCAGTTGGGAATGGGTTAATCTATTTACATATTTCCAGATGGCTTGGGATCTTTTTTTTTTTTATATGAAGTGATTAGAACCCCCCCCCCCCCCCCCCAAGTGTAAAAACCAAGCACTTTAATCGTTATTAGGATTGAGTCTTTGTACGGGCGCTCATAAGTGGAGTTGAAACTGCAAATTGGGCTTTGTGGTATCATTAATTATGATCTTAAAGCTAGATTTATTTAGGCCAGTGTCACATATAGCCATGAAGTTTTTCAAGTCATAAAAAAATAATATTTAATTTCCCTAGCTTCGGCCTCCCACAGGCGTATGCAAAGACTTGACTTATTACTAGTTACTGGTATGGGGGAATTTTAGCATATATTGACCCATCTGGGAACTAAAGCGTTACCAAGAAATGTCTTCACCAATGTGTTTCTAATGGAGTCTAATAACAAGTACTAAAATGTTGAAATTCAAGACCCGTGGCTGTAGGAAAGCTCATAAAAAAACAGGTCAAAGTCGGGCTACTAATCACTAAACTTGTCTAAGTTCTTCTTGGGAGGGAAGCTGTTCTACATGCAAATGTTGTTTAACTCGTCCTTGTGAGTGAAACTGTTAAATGTGATGTGCCAAATTATAAAATGTAAGCCTATATACATCACAGAAAAAAATCTGAGAGCAATTCTACAAATTCCTTCTAATGCACCCTCACAGGCCCATTTGGTTTCATTTTACTCTCTCAAGAGTTAAATTATATTTTGAATTACTTAATATTCAAGAATCTATACATTTAGAAAATATAAAAAAATGTTATTTGACAAACACTTTTCAGTTATCTCTCCTAAATTGTGGACAAAAACTTGAAAATCCTTGCTTTTGGGTCCGAGTGATTAAACTACAGTAAATATCAAAGGTGGCCCGTGTCTAAAATGCTGAATAAATGGTGGGCCCTGGTATATGAAAAAGGTTGGTATAACGTATTTTGCTTTTATGTTTGATGTTTTTGGTACAAAGCGGCACACCCTTTCCCATGGACCACCTGTTAAGATGAAATATCCATGCAGGTTTCCACACACACTGTGTATGTTATGATGGGAGCGGTATTCCGCGCCTCACTCCCCTGCCGTCGCCTGTCACGCCGCGTGGGAGGTGAGCTCCGAATGGCCAAGGTCAACCAGCCTCTAACGCTCTTAACCCGAGTGCGACCTCGTGGCCGCGCTCGTTTCACTTGGGGGACCGCACTTTGGTGGAGGCAATTTGTCATGTTCGCAACGTAAACCACCAGCAATTACCCCCCGCGTCCATATAGGCATCATGTATCATTGACTCCCACAAACCATCTGTGGACCCTCCAAATCCCAGCCGATCCAAACAGGCCAAACATAGCCGCCACATTTAGAGTTTGACCTCAAATATATGGTGTTTTTTCCACCCCTCCTCTCATGGTATAAGTGACCCTGCCATACTCTGTTTATTGTTGCATGTACGTATACAGTACGTTACCAGCTTTGTACTTGTAGTCATTTTTATTTGAACTGGCCAATATTCGACATATGCACCTGCAGAACTCAGTCCAGCAATAGAATAATATATTTATGTATTTATCTAATAAATATTTTTTCACATAAACATTATGATTGATGTTCATTGCCATAGTATTTCAATTGGTCATGATATTTGCATATACACAGAGACTGAAAATCACACAATTAAAAAAACTGTATTATGATTTTTAACCTCTGACCCTTAACCTTTAACCCTGATAAAAGTAAAGTAAAATGCATATAACATGTACAATCATTATTTTAAAAGATATTGCCAAAAATGTAAATTTGTCATTGTGAATAGAGCGAATGCTTGTCCGTTATGAAACTGTTGCGGCGATTATTTCCACAGTCGCAAAATGTCACGTTGTCAAGTTGAAAACCAACATATTGTTATGTGTTAATGTTGAATCTACAATCTGTAACAACATTGATGACACTGCCAAATTAGCCAATACTTTCACTTACCATTACTTACCGGTAATTGACTATGACTACTGCACTTAAAAGACAACTTCACCTATTTTTGAGGGGCAACTGACTCGGGAGGAAGAGCAGGGCTGGATTGAAAAATACGTTTTTCACACTTTTCATATAATGGTCATTATATGGCTACACCCGACAATGCATGCCAAACAAATGAGAAATTTTCTTTTATATCAAAACTCCATAAAAATCTCTGTTTAATTACTTCCTTAAACACAAACATGCTGACGACATCACACAGCACGCCAAACCAATATAAATTAAGCTGGCCGTTTTTTTGTCCCATTTCTGAATAGTCTTCCACAAACACTGGTGTCTTGATTACAGTCATAAGTACTCTATAATACATTTTTTGATCCCATTCTGGCATCCAGACAGTGTATTAAACTCATTCATCACAATAGAACATACTGTATATCTTAACACATTATATCACAGAAATAAGCCATGTACTGTAGCAGTAGAGTTGAACGACTTGTGGCAGAGTTGGACTAATTGTAAACAAACAGTCCATGTGTGGTGTGTAGTACAGCTCAGTGTAAGCTGTCCCTTGCACAATGCCATCCCATTGCCTGAAGGGATGCATGCTCTAATTGGTTCAGAAACCCTCTGTGCCAGATAATCAGGTGGGATCCATAATAAAAAAAAACACCATTTCCGGTAGATTCCACCCATTTTCAAAATGTTCTTGAGAGGATACAAAATTTAATGTGAAAAATGGGCCTGAAAGAAAAATCATTAACATGATGAAATACATCTTGATGATGTCATCAGATGTATTTCACCATGTTAATGATTTTTTCAGACCTCAATTTTTAGGAAATACAGAATTGGGGGAACTTTCTTTTTATCATCACCACACAATATCTTTAAGGTATATCAATGACATTAAAATGTTGAAAATGGGTGGAGCTCCCCTTTAAGGTGAGTACATCAAGTTGCCTCACGCTACAGAACCATCAGACAGGCTCCTGCCCTATGGGCCTCGTGGCGCGGCAAGGCTTACAATATCCAACACGCGTGATGTGGCCTCCGTTCATTCATTATAGCGCTCAACTGCATCTCTGTGCATGTGAGCGACGCGACACGTCACATCGTGACAACCACCCGTGGAAAGCGAGGACGATCTGCCCCACATGATAATTATCCTTTGACAATAAAACTGTGGCAATTAGATGTTTCTAGGGAAGTCCCAGCAGTCTTTGTTTCTTTCAGACGCTTTAATTCTCTCACCACCGCCACCAGAGCCTCATTCACTGCAGGCCTCCACCAACATCCTTCATACATCACCTTCACGCGGCTCTTAAAAGTGGGTCAGCCCGTGTGCTTTCCCTGGTTGCTGCGCGTTGCTCAATGAAAAAGAGCATCCACATTCATCATTGTGTTCTAAAGCTCTGTGTTTCCAGACACAATTATCCCTAAACAATGGTTCGCTTCCACAAAGATTTTCCTCTGGCTTGTTTGCAGCTGGACTTTTTTTTTGTTTTACAATTGCCATAGTATAAAAGCCTGGCTGGCTGCAGACAAAAACTCATACAAGCGTCTTAGTGAAGATTCAGAGGCTTTTTTCCCCTTCTGGGTTGCCATGTCTCCTTTCAAGTACTGTTACGTTACGCGATTTTCCCATTCGTTTGTTACGTTCAAACACTTTCGCCTGCAGGGGTCAATGTTGTGCCATAAGCGCCATCTTATCTTAACACGTTAAGTCTTTTAGTCCCATTTAGGCATCTGAAATTCATTTTTGTTAGTCTAGTAGTTTAGTTATAAGGACAGCATGTAAAATATGACATGTCTTAATCTAGTCATAGTGGTTTAGTCTTAGAATTTTAGCTTTTAGTCTCTATATATTTTTGTCTTAGACAAATACATTTTAGGTTTATACTGTATATGCAATACAGATTTATAGTTTTTCATATGAAACATGTCTTGTTTTATTTCTTTTATTACTTTGATTTTATGACCTGCTCTCCTGAACAGGTATGCAATGTATACTGCAGATATGACAATCAACACATTACTCTGAAGTCTGAACAAAAAAAGCAATAAAAATACCTACCTAAAAATACCAATTTAGTTTCATTATTTTTCGTTATCTAGTCTTAGTCGACTTAGTCTTTAGACTTAGTTGACAAAAAACAACACTGATATCAAATAGTTGAGTTGTTCCTGATGTAACAGGTTGAGAACCACTGACAGATAATAAGGTTTTTTAGAACACTGTTTAGAAGATACTTGCAGAATGGGCCTGAGGTCCTATGTCATAAAGTGTTTAACACAGGCTACAACATGTTCAAATCTGCCTGGATTAAAATAATCTGTATTGCATATTGTGAATCTTGTGATATTTATGCTACTGCCTTTATAATACTCCTTTCTTAATACTATGCGCTTAGTCTGTTTCATTTTATCAACTTCAGAGGCTATTTGAATTGGCCTCTGTGTTGGATTAGCCTCTGTGTGTATGAAATAAACATGCCTTGTGGTTACAGAAACCCATTATATGCACTGTAGTCAATATCTATTAATTTAATGGACTCTGCATTTGCCACAGTAGGAAGTGACATGTCCATTTACTTATACAGATCATAGTCTATTCCAGACCACTATAATGGACTGAAGCACAAATATGCTAATCAGTAAAAGCAGTAGTAGTACTCGCCAGGTACAATTACTATTGTGGTGGCCTAAAGGCAACCACAGTATTATTGTTTAATTATTATAAGTACACACACGCAGAGACCTGTGTGTATGTGTGTGTGTGTGTGTGTGTGTGTGTGTGTGTGTGCGCGCGCGCGCACGCATGCGCGTGCAAGTGTATACAAAAGTCTAGCCTGTGTACTATGTTGTTTTTTACAGAACATTGAAGCCTCTGTTACATTGAATTATGTTTCCTTATTCTTGTTGTTTTGACTGAAGCTTGTGGATTTGAAGGGTTGTTTATTTTTTCTCTGCAGTAACTCTGTGTTCTACTCAGCTGTCTCTGGAGCCAAAGAGTTTGCACGTCTGATGTTGCAGGTTAAACACTTTTTTATCTGCTTTGTCTGCTTTCTTTTCTCTCTTTTTGTTTTACAAAGATCGGAAGCATTGTGACCACGGCAAACCTTTTTTTTTCTTACATTTTTGTTATGTTTTACTGATCACAAGTTCCAAAGGCGACCTTCACCACATAACCCTTCTGATATTGCCTCAAGTCAACATTAACCTTTCTGGGGAGGGACACGCACGCAGGCACACACGCGCACGCGCACGCACGCACACACACACCATGGCGGATTTAAATTGTTATTTATATCCGACCTCCAAAGTGATGTCTACCATACAGACAGGGCCTGTCCAAAGCCTTTCAGTTGCTGACACTTTTTCTAGAAGGCGCGGCGTACGTGCACGGCTTGACGTTTTATCAAAAATGCCGTCTGTCTGAGACAATGTAATTCCACTCCCTCGCTCTTGTTAGAGCGCCACGTGCGATCTGTTCCATTCTAACTTTCCATTCATCACCCAGCCTCAATATGCTTACTAATCCTCAAATCTTTATGATTTTGTACTAATGGCCATTTTACATTGCTGCCACAGAGAGATAATATGATATGAATGTACAATTGGACATTAAAGCCCATAATTGCGCCGCCCCCCCTCCCACCACCAATTTAAGGAGATTTTAGATCATCATCATCGTCTTCATACATCTGCTGCAGTAAATGTACTACATTTATTCAGTTGGGGCCCAAATTGGCAGAAAACATATCACCGAATAGTGTATGCAATTCATACATTAAAAAAGTGCTGCAGAAGTGTTTTATGGAACCATAATAGTTCTTATTTAATTTGTTTTGACATAATCATGTTGTTTGCCATAATCAGGTAGCTTTAAAAGGATCCCTAGCAAATAATGTGAAAATGCCTTAAAATATTTATGCTCAACTTCTATAACTAGATTTTCCCCAAAAAATCTCAAATTTTATTTTATTTTATTTCTTTTATGAATAGAGAATAGTTTTAGTGAAAAGAAGTCAGCTTGGACTCCTCGTGCATTGAAGGATGCTGTGTAGAGCCCAGGATCACATAAGGTCATTTGGTAACTGGGTGCAATAAGGGTTGCAAAATCGCAGGATAAAATTTATGAATAAAAACTACTATTTCTTTGCGGCTTTATCTCTGCCACGTGGAAACCTCACGTCCAACACTGGAAATTTTCAGGATTCCAATTCAAAAGACCCACAAGCTCCAAAACCAGTTGTTACTTTTCATATAACTTTGCGTCAACACTGCAGCTTGATCGACTCGGGCATCCATTTGTGAAAAAGAATACAAAAAGGGTTAGAACATGGATATAAAGGATTTCCACCCGACAACAGCAATATAAAATGACGGCTGGTGAACCCTTTGGTCAATATTTCACAAGTGAAAACATGTTTTCAGAAACAGCACTGCCATTTTCACTATGACTGCAACAACACCGCACAGCCCGGGTAACATGCCCCGTGAGTGGGTTGAAATGATAGCTAGCCTTACCTTGCTATCACCTTCACTATTATTACGTCTAAATAAAAGCAGTATGAGTCACAATAAACCCAGAGATCAAAAGATCGATGGTGGAAACCTATATATTAAAGTTATCATGACATTATTTGTGACATAATTTTATCATCTTGGCAATGATCCTCCGAATGTGTTTAAAAAGGTATTTTTTAAATCTCCATGCATTTTAGTTTTTAGTCTGTTTTTTCTCATTCTGACAGGGCAAGAAAAAAACACATTCTTTTGGCCACTAGCAGTCCTTGTTTTCCCCTTTCCTGTCAATTACTGCCCCACCAGTGTTGCCAGGTTTGCTGATTAAAAGTGACTTTATAATCAGCAGACCCAATCATAAGCGCACATGCGCTTAATCATATGCACACGTTGCTTTATAGTTATATAGCCTATATAGAATAACCTCATCTCATGTAAGAGGTAAGAATTACAAAAGTACAGAAAGAAAGAAACCACGGAATACAGACAGACAGGTCTACACATGGTTTTGTTTGTTTGTTTGTTTTAGTATATACTGTTTTGACTGAGTCTTAGTTTGGTTATGATCCTATACATTTCTATGCATTTATCCTTTTTTTCACTTGCTTATACTGTAAATCGCACTGGATTATGACTGTCTGCTAAATGCCTTCATTGTAGATTGTAAATGACAAGTTCACCAAGTCCCTGTTCTGGCGTTGTCTGTTGAACATCTGCACGCTTCCACTGGCTCGGATTATGGAAAACAAGTAAACAACACATTATCTTAACGGTAATTATGCAGATACAACACGCACATTTGCATAACCGAATCACCCGGGACTACAGTCTAACGCAGACACTGAATAAATGCATCGAACAATTTGAAACGATTGGATATGCCATCTTACTTTCAATAAAGTCAAAGTTGTTTTTTTGGAGCCGAGGAAGAATTATAAAACAACTATAATGTGTCTGCAAAGTATTACCGTGAAAATAAATCAAGGATTTAATATCAAAGTTTCATGTCTCAGCAGGTTTTAGGAAAGAAAAAAATGTACATAGTACATTACATTATGCGCAGTAGACTGGACTACTGATGGTTGTCTTTTACAGGTTCTGCCTAAAAACACATCGATCTGACAGCTGCAGTCGATTCAGAGCGCTGCCGCTCAAGACCTTAACAAGACCAAGAAAAGTGGATCGTAATCATCACTACACTTCTCAGATCTTTACACTGGCTCCCTGGCCTGTCAAATAATTGATTTAAAAAATAACACTACTTTACTTTAGAAAAGGATTGAATAGTTCAGGGCCGACACTCATCTCTGACCTTTCTGCATCACGGCAAACCATCCACAGTGCTTCGGTTGCCTTGGGACCCGAAGCACTGCTTTCTCAACAAGAGTCAAAACGAAAAGTGGAAAGACGGCAGCCTTCATTCATCTTTTATGCAACCGCATACTTGGAAAAAAAAAAAGTCTGCAACAACTTTCAGCTCTTCTTTGGCACATTCCTTACGCTGAACTATACATATATTATTTTATTTGTGTTTTCTTACATTCTGTCATGTCTTTGGTAATTATTTTGCCTTGTGTCCTTTTTGAAATCCCTCCTGTTACCATATCTGAGGGGCAAATGCACAAACCCAGGCAGAGAAGAAGAGCCGTGATGCCAGCCATTTGAACTGGAAGAGATAATCTAGCAAGGTCGCAGTCGCACACTGTCAATAGAAACATAAATTATTGTATTGCCGCTAACAGTTCTCAGTGCCAACGTACACACTTTTACTTTAAAGGTGCAGTGAACCAGAAACAGTGTTTTTTTTATTATGGATCCCACCCTATTATCTAACACAGAGGACTTCTGAACCAATCAGAGCATGCATCCATCCAGTGGGTGGGACATGTTGGCTGTGTCCGAATGCATTCCCTATTCCCTATATAGGGCACTACTTTTGCCTTCCGCCATTTTGTTTGAGTGTCCGAATCGGTAGTGAGCGCTTTGTACCCTAATATAGTGCACTGAAATATCCCACAATGCACCTGGATTTGTAGGGACCATCGGATGGTCACTAGAAAAGTGGATCTTGCCCACAATGCACTGCGCATTGAGAGGGACATCCACATGAAGATCGAAGAAGAATAATAACACACGTGTATGTCGCATGTACATGGCACGCACACACACACACAACACACAATATTCTGCCCAAAAAACGGCTTTTCGGCGGGCGGGCGCATGCGCACGTGCACGCACATGCATGTGCGTGAGGTGCACCTCCCGAGTTACAAATTACCGGTAAGCACTGTATATAACCCTAAATGCTTACAAACGTATTTTCACAAAACTATTATTATAATATTAAAACCATTATATATAGATAATATTACCTAATCGGTTTCTAGCAAAAACTATATGCCGTAACTATATATAATATAACTATGACTAATTGGTCAAACTTTAAAAGTGCATAGGCCTGCGCAGTGGATTTATAGTGCCCTCTACCGATATTGACGTCAGATCCGGTGCTCCCCACATAGGGAGAACTGTCCGAAATCACCACTATTGTAGTCCACTAACTCTCGTGCCCAATATAGGGAGTAGGGAATTCCTATGAATTCGGACACAGCCGTTGATTCTGTTTTTTGTCAGCTGTGATCTGAATGGTCCTTCGATTATAGACCCTTGTACTGGTGAGATCTACAGTAGTTCTAACAGGCAGCGCCAGTAGCCCCTCCTCCCTCCTCTACACTCTCGCCAGCATTCAAATCAATTAATCGGGCTCAGCTGTGATGCTTATCGGAGGAGAATGCAGGAAACGGATTGAGTATTTCTTTTTTTTTTAAATCATATCTGTTGACAGAAATGTGCTAGAGACTTTTCTTTGACAGGCTCAGACATTTATGCTGTGCGAGCCTGGGGCTGAATTTGATCAACCGGCCCGTGGGCCGTATGTTTGACATGCCTCACTTAGACTCTCGTATAAAGGCCTTTTTTCCCCCCATTCTGATGGCATCAGTCTGAGTCTATGTCATATGTTGTTTTGTTTGTTGTGGAATAAGCATTCAGTCTCAGAGTACCAGTAACTGTACCGTGTACAGATGCATTATCCAAACTGCTGAAAATTAAGTTATACTTGTCCGATCACAATTCACCAAGAATGTACAATCCGTAGAGGTGTTATGATCCACTTGCCTGGGAATTTCCCCGTCTACCCGAATAGAGTTGTGCAGCCAGGAAAACACAAGGTTCTCTCACACTCATATGCCACATATTCTGGATCACTCGCCTCACAATTACTATTATTATTTTTTTAATAACATGCAAGTCATTTTGGAGGCCACAGCAACAAGAAAAGAAAAGGACACACACACACACACACCGCTTGGGCATCTAACAGACTTCGCACTATGCTGGACGGTTCTCCAGATGTGTGGGAGACAAACAGACACAGGTGGATGGACATGATTCTGTGCATTTCTAGCTAGAGTTGTGGCACTACTAGAGGAAAGGCCATGTGGGTTCACCAGAGTGAGTGAGGAAACGGTTCATTCCAACAGGGAGCATGAATATGTACACAGCAGATTCCTCTACAAATCCAGACTTTGGTGGACCGGCAGGTTGCCGACAGAGATTTACCAAGAGATCACATTGGGCTCAGTGTGGTTTCAACTATATCTGCTGCACAAATGTTGCTCCTTCTTCGATTTGGTGTGCTTTGGAGCAAAATGCTTCAATGTTGGCAAAACATGAATGTGGTCTAGCTTGAGGACCGGTCACTAGTTCTGGCTTTCAGTAAAAGCAGTGGTTTTCACCCAGTGGTCCGGGGACCACTAGTGGTTCTTGAGAGGGTCCCAGCTAAATGATGGAAAGTTGGTTAACCAGATACAACTCTTTGAAAACGTAACAGTGAAACAAAATAGACTTTAGACTCTCAAGAGTTAAGATATTCATCATCTGGATTTGCCCAAGTCCACACAACTAGACAATGTCGAAGATTAATGGTTCATTTTGATCTGTATGTTCGACTGTTTTGTTTCTGAAATCCAGCCTGCAATTGTGGACAAAAGCTAAAGAAATCTTTAGTTTTGGGTCTGTGGAACTAAAATGTCAATGTTGGTCCGTGTCCCAAATGCTGAATAACTAGTGGGCCCTGGAATCAAAAAGGTTGAAAACCACTGAGTTAAAGGTATTAAAGGCAACATTTTAGCCTTTCCCCCCTTTTTCAGGTCATCATCATGACCTGATGAAGATCTTGATGATTGAAACTACTATTAATAAAGATAGTCCTTTTTTTCTCAGACCTCCATTTATCGGAAACACAGAATGGGGGAACTTGTTATTATGTCCACACAACATCTCTAAGATATATTAATGACATGGTAAAATGTTGAAAATGGGTCGAATTCCCCTTTAATGTAAAAATTGACACTTAAACACTGTAAACTTTTTAGAAACGGACCTGAGTTGCACTGCACTGAATCTTGTTCATCCTACGAGAGAAAAAAGGTTTTAACACCAGAGAAAAAAAGGATAGTCCTAAGGTGCGCACGCACGCGCGCGCACACACACACACACACACACACACACACACACACACACACACACACACACACACACACACACACACACACACACACACACACACACACACACACACACACACACACACACACACACACACACACACACACACACACACACACACACACACACACACACCTTTACTCTGACCAGTGAGGGCCTCCTGCTGAAACAATTTGCAGCAGGGTAGACCAAATTGTATATTAGAATCATGCACATTTTGGACCGTTTACCGTGCTTGCTGCAATCGCAGAAGAAGACGACAGTGTAGTTTCACAGACAAAGCTATGTTTTATGATAGGCTATTTGAACTTGGGACACCCCACCCAGTCTACGAGCACTTTAAATGGAGGAGTTGAGGCATTCAATATGGTTCTGCGCCATTTCACAGATAATGTGGTGAAAATAGAACATCTACAAGCTTGCAGATTGGTTATTTTCACAATGATTGCCTCTTTCTTATAATTTGACAATGTGGGCAATGTTACTTTGGATGTAGTAGTAGTAATGACGCGCATGTGTGCGCGCGCACGCACACACACACACGCGCACGCACGCACGCGCGCGCACACGCACACACACACACACACACACACACACTTACTTTGCGTGGGAACACGTTCCAAGACTTTACCTATTGCAAAACATCAGATCATTTACTGGTCTTTCAGAGTAAGAGTGGCAGATGTGTTCCCCATAAATAGAAGATATTTGTATAATCAGTTCTCAGGTCAAAATGGCATGAGAGGCGAAATCAATTTGCGACCGATGGTTGGTAAAAGAGCAGTGACCATTGGGTCCCGACCGTCGGTAGCGGTCAGTACCTGGCGACCGTTTTGTGGTCGCGGCAGGTGTCTTATCGGTCAGGGGGTTTATGCATACGGTTTTATTGAGGTTATTTCCAGGGCTAATGGTTAGGTTTAGTAGAGACCGGTGAATATTGTCAGTTACCAATTGTGACCGATGTAAAACAGTTGCTGGGTTTGCCGGCGGTCGCGGCCGTTAATATCGGTCACAACTCATTTACCACTAGACGTGACAGATGGACCATTTGTCAGATGCGGTTTGCAAAATGATCTTGCCGCCTCCACAGTGGCGTTTCTAAGCAATTTGGAGCCCCAGGCAAGATTTTCCCTGGAGCCCCCCTCCAGGGAAACTCTCCTGTGACGCCATACCTACGACAGGCACAGTAAAATGGCGACCCCCAAGGGATAAAATTATGAACTATTTTTAAACTAAAGAACATCATATACCCCTCATGGCGCCCTAGGCAACTGCCTAGTCTGCCTAATGACAAAAAACGCTCCTGTGTCACCAAAATGGGTTAAATGTGCCTATATTGTCATTGTCATCTGGGACCTCCTCTTCCCCAAATCCTGTGGGGACCCCCCTGGGGAACCAGTGACTGCCCCTCCAGCCATGAGATCTAACACACAGACAACAACGACCGTTCTACAGAGAACACATGTTTGAGAGAATTATTCCACAACCCTACCCGTCTTTCATTCTTTTTGTACAGCAGGGTTGAATATTAAATTATCTGCCGTTTAGCGCTCACTGTAGTTGACATGAAAACACTAACGAATGATAATTTCTGGATTCATTTTTTCTAATGAAATTTCTGGTCTTTTATAATGTGAGCCAAATGGCTCACCTTGACAGACAGCCCTAGAACAAAACGCTACAATACTTCAGAGAGTATATTCCTGTCCCTCAGAGGATGTAGATCTAAGTGGATCCAATTTCTAATCGTGATCAGCTCAACACAGTGTCTTTAGCTTACCAGGGATATTCCTTCCATTCGTATCAGTGCAGAATACAGATGATAACATTTGCATATCAGCATCTTAAACCCTGTATACCTTGTTAACCGGGGTGCCACAGGGGGTCTGTAAATCCATAAGCTCACAAAGCACCGCAACACTTCTTTTTGCCAAACATTTGCCTGTCTTTGCAGATGGTTCATCTAGCTACTATGACATGAGCAGAATATTGATGTGGTTAAATAAGCGTACCATTCTTTCCATTTCTTCACATAAAGGATTACAATTTAGGCCTTCAGAGAATGCTCATAACTCCAGAGGGACAGTAAGGATACTAGTCATGCATAGAGTATGGAGATGAGCAGTCCTGCCCCCTTTGTGATGTCGCGTCTGTGGCCCACAAGTGATTTTCACCATTCATTTACCTCATAGACTTTACAATTATGACGTGTAAAGCCCAACTCGTGTCACAACAAATCATGACAACACACACAGTATTTTGGACCTTAAAAATTATTTGATTGGCCCTGGTGTTTGCTGTTATGATTTGTCACAACCTGATTTTGTCCGCGGCATAATCGTTTATATCCTTTATATAAATCATTTTATCATCATCATCATTCCTAGGCCACAGGCAACGTCAATGAATGGGGTGGGACAGCTCAGCTCATAGTGTGTGTGGTGAAGTGGAGGAAACCATGCAAGGCACCAACCAGCTCACCGGAAGTAATTAGAAGTTCAGAGTCTTGCCCGTGCTATAAATAAAGTACAGCAAGAGTGTCAGTCAGGGGTACAAATGTTTGAAAACCACTGCACTTCTTGTACAGTACACTTGTGCTGACAACAATACCTTACCTATAGCTACCGTGTTCCAAAATAACATTAAAGGAGACCAAGGCGGCTTCTCCCTTAACTGTACAATACATTTCTCTTAATAATGCAAGGCTTCGGTCGACCGACCTTCACAAGGCATCCTCTTCAAAATAAGCCAGCTCCCCTGCAGAGCCTAGCGCTGCATCCCTGGTGGATTCTCAAAGAAAAACACCTTCACCCAGCAGCTTCAGCAAGACCACAACATAATTAAACACGGTGGAGAGTGGAGATCCATGTTGGATCCAGTTGTTGATTTTGTTGAATATAACAGTATATACAGTATGGAGAGAAAAAAAAAAGTTCAGCTACTTTTTTTTCTCCTGGGAAAAATTAAATGAAAACAATTCTAGAGAGAGCAAGAGAACTTTCCAACATGCACCTTCAGACGTTGCATTTTCAAAATTTTCTTGAGAGTGTACAATTGTGAACCAAATGGCCCCTAGTCCGTTTGGTTCCATTTGTACACTCTGTACACTCTCAGGAAGAAAAGGTCCTAAAGAAAAATTAACAGCGAAACACAACTTGATGATGTCATCAAGTTGTTTCACCATGTTAATGATTTTCTTTCAGACCTCCATTTCTAGGAAACACAGAATGGGACGAACTTTATACCATGTCCACACTTCTCTAAGGTATATTAATGACATAGTAAAATATTGAAAATGGATGGTATTCCTTAATCAACAACCACAGTGCAGTGCAGAACCGCACCACCGGACTACGATGTTAGGGAGTTGCTAGCAATACATGTACTGTACATACAACTTATCACAATCCCTATAATGAAACACTGACTGACTGCCAGACTGTTGCCAGGATCACAATCAGCACCGCTCTATTATCAAGACCTTTAAGCATGTTTCTCAGTGTCCGAGATAAAGCAATTAGCTCCGGACTATCAAGGAGGAGGAGGACGTCACAGAGTGCAACAGAACACATTCATTAAAGCCCTCAGCATGCCCTCCCAGAACAGCTGTTAGGAAGGTGTGGCTGTGTCTCTAGGCCTTCTTTCGGACGGCCAAATATTTGGTACTTGAGACATTTTTGGCCAAAACTACATTAGAGCAGTGCTTCCCATGGACACTGGGTTTGGGGCTCCACAGACACATTCTTATGGATAGTGAGCAGGGGCGGATCTAGGCATATGCCCATGTCGCTTCGCGCCACGGGCAATGAAGCCGCCCCCTTACCATATTCTTCTGCCCCCCCTAATTGGGAAATATTTCATCTGCCCCTGATAGTGAGATAAATATTCCTCTTACTGCCCAACCAAATAATTATTTCAAAAGGATTTCAAAAGTTATTATTTTTATTATTATGATGAATTATCTCACAATGGTGGAGCTGTTGCCCCCATAACCCAATTCCTGATAAGTGCTATCTATGCTATCTATATAAAAAGAGAATATACTATTGGCGAATACCTGAGCACGGTAAAAGACCCAAAACCTAGGCCAGATACAGACTCAGTGATTCAGACAGAGCCTTGCAATAGAGAAAGGCCACCACAGACAGACTCTGTTTACGAAACTCTGTACCCTCTCCAACTGTATATATTTTTCTCCATTTTCATCTGCTGTTATTGCAATGTAAATGTTTGTTTTCTCATGCCAATAAAGCTCATTTGAATTGAAAAGTGTTGAGTGTGAAGCTGGATGGATGAAGCACTCACATGTGTTACTTAAGTAAAAGTGTTAAGTGTATCGATTTTAAATCATTGAATCGTGTAAGATCGTATCGTCACAATGAACAAATCACTGTTAAAATGTTAGTTATGCAGATGTCTAGTAAATTAAATAGGTCCGAGTGCAGGTGTTTAACAGCTATGCCCGTGTTTCATGTCATGCTCTCAAGAGTTTTTCATTTTATGAGTTCGGGATCTATAAGGGTCAATTTGGTTACCAAAACACCCCATGATTTTAGGGACCTGCAGGAACTCCATCAGGAACAACTAGTGGGTGGCCGCCAGACCAATTGGTTGAAAACCACTGTGGTAAATATAGCACAGGTCTGTGGTGGTTGTTGTTGGCGCTGAGAGTTTTTCGCTCCACTTCCTAAGTTGACTCAGCTCATGTCATCTGATGTCATCGCCGCTTACATAAAAAAGCTTGAACTGTCAGTGCCGATGATGTTCGCTGACGGAAGCCATGAGATTTCCCTGAATGTCAATGAGGGCTGATTGCGCCAGAGTTGCGTCAAAAACAATGTGCCAGAGAGAGGCGGATCGTCTGAATACATTTAATTCCAGTTGTACCGTGTTTTTTTCCCCCCTTTCCTTTTCTTTTTTCCTTTTGTAGAGTAGGGGGGAGTGGCAGGGGAGGCGGTAATTCAGAGGGAGACAGATAGATTATGTAGTGCATGAAGTAGTTTTACAGCGATGTTTTCGATACTTTATTTAAGCTTTGGCGTACCTGACGAAGCTGGACAGATGATGAACCGGCGCCGCCTGTCAGTCCTACTCTGGTGTGAGCCCTCGCTTGTCAGCGCATCGTTTTTCCAGCTCATTATAATCCGACCCGCGATGTCTCTCTTCGTTTAAGTAAATTGCATCTTAGTGAGACGATTTCAAGAGTCTCGGTTGTCAATCACGATGCATGATGCAACGCGGCATCAACATGTCGGGGGAGTTTATTTCAAGCTCCTGTAAAATTAATTACATTCTTCTTCTCTCTCTTTCTCTCTCTCTTTATTTTTTTTTGTTTTAATATATAGAAGTAACAGCTGTCAGAATAAAATCATTGTACAGAATGATTTATTCTGAACACTTCATATGGTTATTCCCCTAGTCTATACCCAAGAATGCGCGGATTGCGTGCTCGAAGCACACAGTCTTGGGACCATAAGACCATAGATAGCCTGTGGCGAAAATGCAAATAATGGCAATATTGAGATTTGTATGTATTGTCTGTCAGTCTCTGCATATGCCAACAGTCAATGGAGATGTGCTACTTCAGATCGATTTGTCAAGCCACTGGGGGGGGGGTGCACGAGAATGTGATTATGCCCTATTGTTATGGCGATATCACTATGACAACCAACAAACAAAAAAACCCTTTAATTTAGTAAACTATGTTCTACTTGTGTATTTTCAAAAGGGCACAGGCTATGCTGCTATTAAGAGTCATTCCAAGAAAGCGGCACGATTTGCAGTCCCTCTGATCGTTTTAGTTGTATTTTATTGATTCACTAAAAATATTTATTTTTTATAAAAGATGTTTTAATCAATTGAAAAGTTCCCTGTTCCATATGACTATTAAAAAGCTACAAAAAATCAGAAATTATGCCATGAACATGCAGTATATATCTATCTGTGCTTTATTGCTGGTTATGTTTAGTTTTACATAGGTGATTAATCATTTAAATAACATTATATAGCTGTGTCCCTCAGTTCATTCTGCCCTCCATAACTGTCCCTTTAGTGACTGACAAAAACGAAATAAGACAAAAATAATATTAGCAATATGATGACTAAAACTATAATGTATACTTTCATAATAAAAAAAATAGATTAGACTAAAACTAGATTAAAAACTAATGTAACCAAGACTAAATATAACTTAATGACAACAATCAACTAAGTAAAAAAAAACTACAGTAAAATGCCAAGGAGGGACTAGTGGTAAGAGATCCAGTAGAGCAAAGACAAGTCAAAATACATTGTGCAATTTTGTATGCATGTGTATATGCGTGTGTGTGTGTGTGTGTGTGTGTGTGTGTGTGTGTGTGTGTGTGTGTGTGTGTGTGTGTGTGTGTGTGTGTGTGTGTGTGTGTGTGTGTGCGTGCGTGCGTGTGTGTGTGTGTTGTACTGTACTGGGTTCAGTGTAGTTGAATTGGACATAACCACATGTTGTCTTGTTATAGGCTGTAGGCTACTAGCCTGGTAAACCAACCACCCTGCCACCCTGGAAGTAGACACTCCATGTTATATATTTCTATATTTCTGTGACCTCATTATGGTTCCAAATACATTTGCAGATCAAAACATGTGCACATGCACACAAAGGCGGTGTGTGTGTGTGTGTGTGTGTGTGTGTGTGTGTGTGTGTGTGTGTGTGTGTGTGTGTGTGTGTGTGTGTGTGTGTGTGTGTGTGTGTGTGTGTGTGTGTGTGCGTGTGTGTGCGCGCGTGCATGCGTGTGCGCGCAACAGGCCAATAGCACCTACGCCAAGGCCCAAACACCCAATCCCACTGGATCCTGATTGGAGGAAGGCTTCCTCCCAAAGCCCAAACTGAAATTCGGGTGAAATAACTTGCTATGCCTTTAAGGGTGCATCCACCATCAAAATGTATTACACCAAATTCTCCCCTTCATCACTCTCTCTCTCTCTCTGTCGTTCTCAGTTGCATCAGTCTGTCTATTTACTGCTCAACGGTTATCAACACAGCAGCAGTTTAAAAATGATCAAACGGAGGCATAAACATATTGAGCAGCTCCGGTGGGCTGGTGGACTCATCCGATCACTCTAGCACAGTTCAATTCCATGTCACTGCAGGGTACCCTGGGCAGTAATCTGGCATCCAGGCCTACTGTCATGTTCGCCAGCTAAAGAAAAACTCCCAGAACGCCTGTGTACACATTCTGTCCCGGCAGCTAATGCATTCCTTCCTGCTGTGAGCAACATGTTGGATCACTACTTCAAACATGTTGGACTGAATGGCGTTAACCTCGCTAATAGTGTTAACAGTGTTCTGTTTTTCAGTGATCAGAGATCGTTTGAGTGAACGCTTGGTATAGAGTTGGATTAGAAAGTGTCCAGGTGGCGTATGCACATCCAGGTGGGGGCTAAAAAAATATATATACACATGTACGCACAAAAACACATGTCACAGTGCAATGCGTTTTGAGCTGGAAGATCAAATATTTTTGCTATATTTGAATTGAAATCCTGAATTATGTTTTGAATAAAACATCAAGATTTTAATAATTTGCTAACCGCGTTGGCAACATGTTTTCCCACTTCCCACACATGCAATACTTCTGAATGAAATGAAACAGTTTGGATAAACTGTTTTCAACCTGGTCATTGGTAGCTACTGGAATATGAAAAATAAAAAAAGAGAAGAGACAACTACTTTTTTAACCGATTAAGACCTCCTACGGATGCCTTCTGAGCCAGACAGTGGTTCTCTAAAAATATTATGTTAAAGGTAGGGTAAGTGATTTGAAATTCATTGTGTAGTACCAGCCTGGTGCACTAGGGGCGCCCAAGAGTAGCTACACTATGTGAACCTGCTGCTCGATCCTGATTGGAGGAGAATTCACCCTCCACCTGGGGAACTTTTATTAGCTCCTCTGCTAACGTGGGGGAGGGGGAAACTCCATATATGGTCTGCAGTGCACACCTTATAATAGAGCATTTTAACTGTAAAAATAAAATTTTGGGTGATAGCTGACAAAAGTGAAATCACTTCCCCTACCTTTAAGGATCAGGGAGGATATCTACAAGCCTGCAAGGTGTTGTGGACTTGAAAATCTGCCATTTTCACAACATTTGAGTACACTAAATGTAATATCAATCCTACAAATCCAAGTACTTCTCAGAGTGGGGGTCCATAGTTCAAATTTGATTACTTTAAGGGGGCACCGGCCTGGAAAGGTTGAGAACACTGTTCTAAACCAAACTTTCAGCTTTTAATTGTGTGTGTTTTCAGTACACAGAATTAAGAACTGAAAGTTCTTTTGAAAGTTGAGGAAGCAGCCTTTAACATGCCTTGTTTGTTTCTGTGCTCGGCCAGGGACACCGACAGCATGTTCAAGGATTCATTTGAACCGTCAGACTCTGGCTGGCCTAGTTGTTGTGGACGTGCTGCTGCACATTGTGAAACAGACAGAGGAATATCTAGTGCCTTACAATTTGTCAAGAAATCAGGTTTTATGCGGCGGTGCCGCCTCGGGGGCAATCATTCTCTTACCATTCTACAACATCGTCCAGACTAATAAAACTTGACGAAGGCCGGAGCCACATCGCATGCAGAGAATATTCCACTTGTTTTGAAGCAAAAATGTGAAACAGCCAGCCAGACGTTTCCACTGAAAACCTGGACATATTGAATGCAGCAGCCATGTGGTTTAAACCTCTGTTCCCCCGAACAATCAGAACCCTGGATGAAGGCTGTTGAAAATAACAAGTTAATGGCATTAATTCATTTTGTTGATTAATCTGATTGAAACTTTTAACACAATTAAGTTGTGTGCTTACTGACTTGACACAATCTCAAACCCCAATTGTCATTGACAAAAAAAAAAAAAGGTTTTACAGAGACATAGCTTTGTCTCCCCATGTAACCAGAGCCATAGTGTATCTACAAGCATTGGGGGCTTGTAGATCACCATAATAATATTTATAATATTTAACAGATCTTTATTTTTGCCCAGATGCTTTTTCTTTTTTAACTGTTTGAATCTTGTGCAGGAAAACATGGCATATTTTGAACATAGTTTGAATGGTGATTCATTGTGAATTTGTGATTAAATTGGATTTTGAGGCTGTGATTAATTTGAAATTCAACAGCCCTAGTTGTAGGCTATGGAGCACACTCTACTGTGATGTTTACAAAATGTTCGCCTAACTTTGCTACTGCAGGGATAAACATGCACATGTGACTGTGTTTTTACCATTTGATTTCTCTTTCTTGCACTCTGTATTTCGTGTGTGCTGTATTTTTGTTGTTTTGCGTGTGACATTACCCATAGTATGCTGCTGCACTTCCTGAAGGAAAAAATATTTGTATGTATCTGTGCACAAGATGCAAGAATAAAATACAACCTTGAACCTTGTTCATAGTTTGTCAACCCCTTTTTCACGTTCTACCCTCTCCAACACTGTGTGCAAGTTCGGCACAAAACATAATTTAATAGACATAGCTGAAGCTATAACAATGTTATTACAGGGTGCGTCAAACCTTTCTCAGTTGTTCCTAACATGATTATTTTTCACGTAGAATGCAATCTGCTTGATACATTTTTTGTATGGTGCATACTTAATGACATCATTATGCAAAATACAATAATGTACATCGCAGAAATGGATTAAAATCAATTGAGATAAGTTTGGTAAAGCCTTTCCTTAATTTATTATAGGATTTTCTCGGTTATTTCCGCCCATGGTCCAAAAAAATTGACACATGGGCAGAAATAACAGAAATGGGTTCCGTAGAACCCATTTCTGCAATGTACTTTTCTGTTTTGTGCATAATCAGTGAGATAATGAGCATATTTGACACATGAGCGGAAATAACAACACCCTATAATATTGGCACAATGGGTTTCAGAGAGTGGTGGGTAGATGCAATCACACAGGGATCAAGTGTACAAGCTGTAGGTCAGCACTACTTGGGCTGCACAGACAGACAGACAGTTATTTGAGCCATTGCTAAGATACAGAAGGCATTGCTAAGATACAGAAGAATTGAGAGGATTCCAGGCTAAATGATGGATAATAAATGATGAAGTTAGTTATTTTAACTCTTTGAGAGCGTAAACATGAAACCAAATGGACCCTTGCGGGTCCATTTGGTTTCATGTTTACACTGCCAAGAGTTAAAATATTCACCATCTGAAATAGCCCAAGTCTAGACAACTAGAGAATGTAGAAGATTAATGGCCATTTGATCTGAATGCTTGCCTGTTTTGTCTTCTTTGAAATCCAGCCTGGAATTGTGTACAAAATCAAAAGAAATCTTTAGTTTTGGTGTCTATGGGACTAAAACATCATCAAATGGTCTGTGGCTCAAATTCTGAATAAATAGTGGACCCTCATATGAAAAAGGTTGAAAACCACTGTTTTAAGGCATAGCAGCCCCATCAGGGTTCACTTTAAGCCTATAGGGTACACATGCACACCCCAATATGGTCACATCCCGCTTCACGATGATTCCATGGATGTGATGCATTACTGTGGCATCATGTGCCGCCTGTGCTGTGGAATTTCAACTTTGTTGAACTCTGGTGTATTTATGGGCAGCTCAGCATGTGTTGGCCAGTGCCGGTGTAACTGTATACTGTACTGTACCAGTGGTGGAGCAAGCGAAGCTTGCAGAGCAAAGCTCACAGATATAGGGTGAGAAGTTCAGTCACACGAGAGAGACTCAGGGTAGAGTAGCTGCTTCTTGGCCTGGAACGGAGACAGCTTAGGTGTTGGTTCTGGCACCTGGTACTGTATAAGGATGCCTTTCAGGGAGGTACTGGAGGCAGGCCCCACTAGGAGGAGACCCCAGGGCAGACCAAGGTGCAGTAAATGCACTTTAGTTACTTCACTACAGTAGACTGCGATGCTGCTTGTGCGCCAAAATAGACAATATACAACACTTCACAAAACATTGTGAGCATGTATACCAATTAAAGGGGAATTCCACCCATTTTCATTTTTTTCTGAGAGTGTACAAATCCATTTCCATTTGTACGCTCTCAGAAAAAAGAAGCGTCTAAAGAAATCCATTAACATGGTGAAAATACATCTTGATGATGTCATCAAGATGTTTCACCATGTTAGTGGCTTTCTTCAGACCTCCATTTCTTGGGAACACAGAATGGGGGAACTTTTTTTATCATGCCAAGTTGCCAACACCTTGAAGGTACATCAATGACATAGAAGGTAGATCAATGACATAGTAAAATGTTGAAAATGGGTGGAGTTCCCCTTTAAGGATGTCCCAATACACTTTTCATATCCGATAACACAATTTCTTTTCAGAATCGTCATTAGACCAACACCCAACTCTGACTATCATTAGATAAATACATCTTGGTACCAAAGTAATTATAGGTTGACAATACGTGGCTAGACCAAGAGAGTGGGCTGTGTTTGTTAATCGGTCTGGACCAGGCTAGTCTGATCACTGGTTAGACTGGCATATTCACCTTGGTGTCAACCCTATCCCTAATACCAACTACAGGTATATGTATGCATGTGATGGTGATCTAGAGAGAGACAAAGAGAGAGAGAGAGAGAGAGAGAGAGAGAGAGAATAACTGGTGCCCCACGTTGTGCTAAGAAGGATAAGGCCACTCAGTTCCTCTGTGTTTCTCTGGGCTACTATAGAGAGGCTTAAATTGCCACTGAGATATGCATGAGCCTTAAAGTGGATTTATGCCATCATACATCAACACTAATTCATATGGAATCGTACAATGGAGCGTACATTAGGCTTGAGTAGTGCACAGATGAAAGGAAATGCATAAAGCACGGACCCTTTACAAAATACATCAGCCAGAGACCTTAACCTTTTCTAAATGCAGTTGTTGATTGGGATGCCGCGGCGATGACGCATGGTGGTGACAACAACTGTGTTAACGACGGCCTTATTTCATTTTGACGTCCTCATCTGTGACACACTTTTTTTTTGGTATCCTTGCGTGTGAAAAGTGTAAGACGTCTAACTAAGTATTATTATCATCATCATAACTGTTAGAATGATTTAATGTGGGAGTGGGTGGTGGGGAATTGTATGGAAACTAGCACAAGCCTCACTACCTATAAATCTGAGATAATCTTGGCTTTTTTCCCCCCTGATCTCGTTTTATTTGCTCGGAAAGCCCGCCGGAGAGCGGCGCAGCTTTGAGAAATAGGGAGGAGGACACACGACAAGATAAGAAAACAGCACTGTTTGTTAGCAGCAACGCATAAGGATGCCCATGCAGTCTAGTCCCCCACAGAATCCACTGAGCCCCAACACGATTAATGTGAAAATAATTCAATTACATAGTGAACAGACCGAATCCGAATGTTTGTAGACCAGGAGTGATATTTCTATAGAGAGATCTTTAAACTCACGGTGGAACCCTTTTAAATGTTTAAAAGGATTCCACTGTGAGTTTAAAATCAAATGCATCATACACAGTACATGTTACCTTTTAATACCTTTTTATTAAGGCTGTTGAAAATAATGAGTTAATGGCTTTAATTAATTTTGTTTAATGAGATTAAAAAAATGTAACAATTAACACTTGTGCACAAGCTGATCAACTCGGAATGACTAAATGGGAGAATCTGAGAGTGCCCATTCATGCGCCACCATTCAGACACACAAAGACAATTACAAATAACCATGTTGGAACAATCAGGCTTTCATATTGCATAGGAGCTTTAATGGAAATTGCTCTCAGGAACAGCTTGTCTGATTTTGTGCTTATAATGTTGTCATCAATGCGCCCTACTTTGCATAATTCCTCCTCTTCTTCAGTCTAAATTTGCATTTCCACTTTGTTCACAATGTCCACCATTGTTGATTTTCCAAGCTGGCATGGGATGGAAACAAGCCTGGTTTTATCTAGCATCAGTATTGTAATGACTCAAATATTAAATAATCTGCATATCAGCGCCCCCCCACCACCTCAGGACATTGTGGTACTGCAGCTAAATCTGCTTTCAGTGTCCAGAAAGAAAAGAAGTAAAGAAAGGATATACCTGTACAATATGATATTATGTATTAATTAAAAACAATTTTAGTTGATGTTATTTGCGCTTTAAAGGGGGATTCCACCCATTTTCAACATTTTACTATGTCATTGATGAACCTTCAAGGTGTTGGGTGGAGATGATAAAAAAAAGTTCCCCCATTCTGTGTTCCCAAGAAATGGAGGTCTGAAGAAAACCACCAACATGGCATCATGACATCTTGATGACATCATCAAGATGTGTTTTCACCATGTTAATGGATTTCTTTAGACACTTCTTTTTTTTATGAGAGCGTACAAATGGAACCAAATGAACCTGTTAGGGTTCATTTGGTTCCATTCTCAGAAAAAAAAAAAAAAGAAAATGGGTGGAATTCCCCTTTAAGAGACCAAATACAGGTGCAACTCAGGTCTGTTTTCCTAAGGAACAACAGAGAGGGTTTTAAGTGGTTGATTGTTAGTCACATCAGTGGCTTTCAAAAAAACTTTTTTACAGTAATAAAAGTTCAAACGTGCATGAGCCTTCCAGGTCTGTTTATACAGGCCTGGTTTGTTTTGATTCACACACGTCTGTGTCTTGTTCCGCGCCGCAGCTCAACCGCAATACTGTTTACCTAAAGCCTGAGCCGACGAGATGGATGTAGTGTCAACACCGTGATTACTTCCCAGAGTAATTATTCCGCCCTAATTAGACGCGAACCTGCGTTTGAAAAGAGGGCCTGCGTGCTGCACGTTCTATACATAGGACCATTTCTAGGTAAAATGGAATTTATTTGATGTTCTGCCGCCTGCCGCTGTCCAAAACAATTCACTTTTAATTGGAGATAGCTAAGCATACTGTACACACAGTAATGTAATTAACGTGGGGAATAGGTTGAAATCCCTTCCATTGCAGTGCGATAAGACACGCTGGCAGCCGATGCGGGGGACTCGCCATGTGCCGAGGAGGTGCGATGAACTCCTGATTAAAGCTGGCTTTCCTCTCCTCGTTAAAACTAGCGAAGTTATGAGGACGCTGAACTCACTTCTAAACGACGCACTGTTGAAGTTTCGATTGGTGAAACACTCGCAAAACACTGTACCGAGAGGTTTGCCTGGGACACAAACTAGTGAACATCTATGCTCACAATGTACAGTAACTTCAACAATTGGTCTACAACACAGAACATACTAAAGAAACACATACAGGTTGTACATCCCTCAGCGAACCAGTGCTGTCACAGCAGAGAGAGAGAGAGAGAGAGAGAGAGAGAGAGAGAGAGAGAGAGAGAGAGAGAGAGAGAGAGAGAGAGAGAGACGTCACACACAGTGAATCCCTGGGAAGATGTTCTGTCAAGCCAGCTAGTAGCTAGTATGACTAACAAAAGCACAACCACCAGACAGAAAGCAAAACGGCACAACACCAAATCATAAGGAAACTAGAAAAAGTGCCCTTCCGGGCATAGGTCTCCTCCTACTAGGTCAGGATGTGGCCTCCTGGTGGCAATATGAGCAAAGGGTGCCATTTCTTCTTATGCGTTTGATGGTAGGCTATATATGGTTCGACACATTTTCTTCCAAAAATGTGTTTTGCAAAAATCCACCTGTTGGTGGCGCTGTTACAGGCTACTAAGAAAAGCGGTTATACTTGTCCACCTAGAAGGAACGTGCCTTAAAAGATGTCACGTAAATTGCAGTGTTCATGATTTGATACTTTTTGTTCAGAAAGGGGACAATCCCACAAGCTTTGCATGACAATTATAGACAATTAAGATGGAATATGAAATATGGGACAGATCCATCTTGAGCACATGACTATGGGGATACTGTGTAATGATTTGTGGGATTTCGGGACGGAATCTGGAGGAGTAATATGAAATAATGTGCTTTACAAAGATCGCCCTCTAGGTCACATCTGCAATAAAAAGCAGATGTGAAAAACACAGGCTCATCCTTGTCCTCTAGGGAGGGCGCATGCAACGTTTCATGCAGATCGGTGCATTTATAGGTAAGAATATGAAAAGCTGCCTCATGGTGGCGCTATAACAGGCCGATCTAGAAAATGAGTGGCAGAGGTTCATCATTGCTATCCAGGGATTGTGTGTGCAAAGTTTGGCACCAACCGGACTAAAGTTGCCTGAGATTGGCTGGTAATGGACCAGAGCAAAATTGAAGGCTGTTAGCTCTAATCAGAGAACAAGTTGCAGAATACTTTAGCACTGTAACTCAGTGGTTTTCAACAGGTGGTAAGGGGAACGCCAGTGGTCCTTGAGAGGGTTCCAGGTGGTCCCAGCTAAATGGTGGACAGTTGGTTAACCAGATTTAACTCTTTGCGAAGATTATTGTAGAAGATTATCTATGTTTGCCTGTTTTGTTTCCCAAATCAAGCCTTGCTATTGTGGGCAAAAGCAAAAGAAATCTTTAGTTTTGGGGTCTCTGTGGGGCTAAAATGTCCTCAAATGGTAGTCTGTGGCTCAAATGCTGAAGGAATAGTGGGGCCTGGTGCCAGAAAGGTTGAAAACCACGGCTGTAACATATTCAAAACCCGATTTAGACTCTGTGAACAGTCTCATCAGGGGTTTTCAACAGGTGGTCCGGGGACCACAAGTGGTCCCTGAGAGGGTTCCAGGTGGTCCCAAGCTAAGCTGGTTAACCAGATGTAACTCTTGAGAACGTAAAAATGAAACCAAATGGACCCTTGCGGGTCCATTTGGTTTCATTTTTACACTCTCAAGAGTTAAGGTATTCATCATCTGAATTAGCCCAAGTCTACACAACTAGAAGATGGACAAAAGCAAAATAAATCTTTAGTTTTGGGGTCTGTGGGGCTAAAATGCCCTCAAGTGTGGTCCGTGGCTCAAATTCTGAATAAGTGGTGGGCCCTGGTGTGAAAAAGGTTGAAAAACCCTGGTCTCATGATTCAGAGACTGCCATAGGCAGACCTGCTGGCTCCCATGGGAAAACACTGCACACAAAATGCGGTATAGAGACTGAGCTACACTTCCAAACCGTCTGTCCACTGCCCATCAGAGACACTTACCACTTCACCTGTTGGGTGAAGTAGCCTACAACAATGTGCAAACACAGCAGCAAGACCTGTGAGCCGCTGTGACAGGAGAAGGATAGCAGATGGAACACAACCACCCTAAACGTTGTGCGTATTCCTGCATCAAGTGAACTTGGTATGTAGAAATAGATCTATTGAAGATTACGATTCTTCAAATGTACATCATTGTTGCTTTGATTGTATTATTGTACTGGTGTATTTTGCTTTTAACCTTTGGAGATGTATACATATGTTATCTCATGCCAATAAAGCCCTCTTAATTTAATTCAGACATAGGAGAGTGGAAGTAAATAAGTTGTTTTTCTTGTCTCAGATTTGTCGGCAGAAAAAAGGCAAAATAAATTGAAAAAGTAAGTCTGCTGAAGTCCCAGGACATGTTTGTTGGCTAAATCAGTCTGACATTCATTATTAATGGAGCAGCTCCTGGTCCAGACTGCAATCACTACATATCCGTCTTGTCACACAGATTTTTACCATTTTGCTTCTTTTGATTTCCGTTGTCGCTGCCTCAGGCAGCCAGGGAGCGTGTTGATTGAAGAGTACTGGACCACGTCTGTTTTCTGGATTTATACCCCAGGCCCATTCTGAAAAACTTCAGATAATAAAATAATCACACCAACGTGTGTACTGAGTCAGTGTTTTCTGATGTATTTTATTAAGTCTAAGTAGGGGAAGTGATTTGAAATTCATGGTGTAGTACCAGCCTGGTGCACTAGGGCCCCCAAAAGTAGCTACACTATGTGAACCTGCTGCTCTCTCCTGATTGGAGGAGAATTGTGGTGACCTGGGGAACTTTTATTAGCTCCTCTGCTAACGTGGGGGAGGGGGAAACTCCATATGTGGTTTCCACACCTTATAATAGAGCATTTTAACAGAAAAAGAATATTTTTTGGGTGATATCTGACAAAAGTGAAATCACTTCCCCTACCTTTAAGTCTTAGTATCCTGAATAACACACATTTAGTCTTTTAGTCCCATTTAGTCTTCTGAAATTATGTTTGACTTTTTAGTCTAGTCAAAAAAATATCAATACTGTTTTAGTAATTTCACTGATATAGTAACTTTAGTTATAGAGAACAAGTACATGTATAATGTTTTAAGGCATATTTGTCTTGCTAGTCAGGGATCATTTTAAGCACAGCAAGCAACGCAAGCTGCGTTCGAGCTGCGGCGCTGTAAGCGTTCATTTGCAAATAAAAACAAAAAATGAAATTATGGAGAAACTATATACTGTATGTTTTTCAGAAAACCAATTTAGAAGACACTTAGGCTCAGTCTCAGGTCCTAAGTGGTTAAGTCTTGTTCAGTTGAATATACACCGCGTTCCAAATTATTATGCAAATCATGTTTTTGTTTGATTTTCCAACATATTTGATGCAAATGATGATCAGCATAATTTTCAAGTCATTAGCTGTCAATTCTTATTTCAAATGATATTGAACAAACCTACTAATGAAAACAGAATTTAGATAATAAATTAAAAACTTGGAACAGTGCGTTTCGCACTGTTCCAGATTATTATGCACATCATAGTTTCAAGACATTTTCTAGTTTGTAAAGAACTGAAAATAGTAATTTATTGAATTCATAGCAATAATGAGGTCATATGTACTGGGAAAAAAAGCTATTTCAATCCATAACATCTTAACAGGTCAAGTTACATGCTAACATAGGACCCCTTGTTTGATAGCAGCTTGCGTCCATCAAACTTGTGAGTTTATGGAGAGTTTCTGCTTGAATGTCTTTGCAGGATGTCAGAACAGCCTCCCAGAGTTGCTAATTGGATGTGAACTGCCTCCCACCCTCATACTGTACATGAAGACCATTTTTTCAAAACAGTCTTGTTCACTGATGAGTGCCGTGCAACCCTGGATGGTCCAGATGGATGGAGTAGTGGATGGTTGGTGCATGGCCACCATGTCCCAACAAGGCTGTGACGTCAGCAAGGAGGTGGCGGAGTCATGTTTTGGGCCGGAGTCCTAGGGAAAGACCTGGTCGGCCCCTTTAGATCTTTCGCTCGAGGATGCTCCACACATTCTCAATAGGATTGAGGTCAGGGGAGGGGGGGATGGGGCCACACCATGATTTTTTTTTCCCCCCTTTTATGCCCATAGCAGCCAATGAAGCTGAGGTATTCCTTGCAGCATGAGATGGTGCATTGTCGTGCTTGAAGATGATTTTGTTTCAGAAAGCATGATTCTTCGCTTTTGTACAGTGGAAGAAAGTGGTCAGTCAGAAACTCAACATACTCTGCAGAAGTCATTTTCACACCTTCAGGGACACTAAAGGGGCCAACCAGATCTTCCCCTAGGATTCCGGCCCAGAACATGACTCCGCCACCTACTTGCTGACGTCGCAGCCTTATTGGACGGCACTCATCAGTGAACAAGACTGTTTGAAAATTGGTCTTCATGTACAGTATGAGGGTGGAAGGCAGTTCACATCCAAGCAGCAACTCTGGGAGGCTGTTCTGACATCCTGCAAAGACATTCAAGCAGAAACTCTCCATAAACTCACAAGTTTGATGGACGCAAGCTGCTATCAAACAAGGGGTCCCATGTTAACATGTAACTGGACCTGTTAACATGTTTTGGATTGAAATAGCTTTTTTCCCAGTACATATGACCTCATTATTGCTATGAATTCAACAAATTACTATTTTCAGTTCTTTACAAACTAGAAAATGTCTTGAAACTATGATGTGCATAATAATTTGGAACAGAGCTTTTTAAGTTTTTAATTTATTTTCTAAATTCTGTTTTCATTAGGAGGTTTGTTCAATAACATTTGAAATAAGAATTGACAGCTAATGACTTGAAAATTATGCTGATCATCATTTGCATCAAATATGTTGGAAAATCAAACAAAAACATGATTTGCATAATAATTTGGAACGCGGTGTATATATATATATATATATATATTATATATATATATATATATATATATATATATATATATATATATATATATATATATACTGTATAACGGCCGGGAGCACAAAGCAACATTTGCCTGCCATGCTCTCCCCTGCATTATTGGAAACAAACTGATTATCTGCCGGTGCCGTGTGGGGGGGCACATGGACATGGACAACGCATAATGAGATGCTGATGGAGATGTTATTGGTCTGACAGTCGGGCTAATACAATGGATGACACAGACGTGATTGCTGCGACAGAGAGGCTAATACAATGGAATGACATTTGTGACTTCCCATGTAAACACCCCGGGAACTCTGGCGATGTCAACCCTCATGTGCCACTCTGTGTTAAACAGGATTTTTGGTTTCCTTTGCTGTCCGGTTGGTCATATCATGGTACTACAGAGCCACAATAGGGCCTCCATATTGGACCCATCCAGGGATTTTCCACAGAAAGGAAGGGAGGATGTAAACAAGACTGCACCAGCAACAGCGCTGACCTGTGTGCTCTTGTTCTAACCGCTGGTATTTTCTCTGCGATGCAAGTCAGTAAGTCACCAATCGCTATAAGGATCTAGCCTGGCCTAACCTGAAACGATTTTGGCCTAGGGGGGCGGGGACTGTCGCAGCCACGATGGTAGATTGAGCTGATCTGATTTGATCTCACCGACGAGTCGTCAACCCCGGCCCGGCCCCTCCCCCGCCCCCTCCCTCCACTGCTGTGCTACATCACATCATCTGAAGCGACGCCCACCCTGAAAGGTTGACTCCTACTTGAAGGCCAGGCTACTCCGTGTGTTAGTTCAGGCTTTCGGTTTTCGCCAAAGATGAAAGCCTGGGTGTCGAGGCTAATAAAGATCTAAATGGAGTGTGCTTTTCACAAAAGGAATGGTTTACTTTAAGAATACATCAAGGAAAGTTTTTGATTTGAATGGATTCTGATGGAGAGGAGGAGGACATAATGGGATAGGAGGCAAATGATATCAATCTGCTAACAACTGCAACGCGGTAATGGTGATTCGGGGCGGGGGGGGGGGGGGGGGGGGGGGGGGGGGGGGCTGCTTGTGTATATACATAACTAGTAGATGTGGCTTTTGCGTCAAGGGCGCGTGGGTGGGCGCACCTTTGGTGGCAAGAATATTGATATTGGAGCGTTGTCAAAAAAGAGATATCTTCCATTTGAAGATTTGCTGTAAAATCCATCTTGTCTCGAGCTAGAATTCACCTGCCAGCCCCGTTTCTAAAAAAGTAAATATGTGAACCTATCACACCCGTCGTAGCTGCTCTCCGCAGGGTGCCCATATGAGTTTCTGAATTGATTTTTTAGATTTTTATGATGACTTCTAAAGCCGTGCAAGGGCAGAGCTCCCGGTTACATTTTAAGATATGCTTGGAGGTCCCCTGTGAGGCTGTGCACAGCCTTAGATGTTCAGATACTGTATGGCCCCCCTGTCGGTCCCAGAGTCTCGCCTCATTGCCTGGGGCAGTCTAGCCCAGCCGCCTTGGCTTTGGAGCGTCCCACCTGAGGATCTAATGGCTAAATCAATGATCGTCTTTACATGGACCATAATATTGCACTTCCGACTGCATCCATCCAATCCACTTTATTTATAGAGCATGTTTAAAACAGTTTTGAAACAAAGGGCTGCTGTACACAAAATAAATACTAAAATATCAAGGGCAACACAACAATACATGGACAACCTACACCACAGGGCAAGATAAAGACACAGTGCAGTTGAAACAGCAACTATCAGCATGTTCAAGCTTATTGGTATAAATAAACCTAATGATATTCAGATAGGACAATATGAGCCTATTCTAGTTCTGTCTCTGGTTGGAAAATGCGCCGAGGAAAAAAAAGAAGATATGTATAGCTTGCAAAGTTAGTTCAGTCAGATATACTCGAGAGGCTTCACAGTATGCATAGGCCTACAGTTAGGGTGACCGGATACAAACTGCTCATTTGAGGGACGGAAGCATTGCATCATGTGTGGGACACGTGGGGAAGCGGGACAAAATTCAAATATAGCAAAAATAGCAGATCTGCTATTTTTGCAATGACAGTACATGCAATGTGGCCCCTATGGATTGAGTGTGTAAATAGTGTCCGCTCTCCATATTCAAAGCAGTGTTGCCAACTGCCAAAATCTAAAATGCACTAGAATGTGCTAGATGCTGGAAGGGTATATAGGCTATATATAGAGAGAGATCATATATACATATAAACAGATCAAAACGACCATTAATCCTCTACACTTTCTCTACTGTAGTTGTGTAGGCTTGGACTAATTCACATGAATATTTTAACTCTTGAGAGTGTAAAAATGAAACCAAATGGACCCGCAAGGGTCCATTTGGTTTCATTTTTACGCTCTCAAAGAGTTACACATGGTTACCCAACTTCCACCATTAAGCCTGGGGACCACTGAAAACCACTGTCATAAGAGGAAAAATGGTGAAAAATGAGTCTGGCGCCTGTCAATCAATTTCACCCAACTCACCAGCAAAAAAGCACTAGATTTTCTGCCAGGAGCTTTTCACTAATTAAAAAAAAATCAAAAAAAGTTAAATATAGCTAATTTGCGCCAAGTTGGCAACACTGAATCAAAGTTGGCCACCAATTTATAGCTTAGAGCCTAGTGGATATTTCTCATGTTATTTTAATAGACTTAAAGCATGAAGAGACCAGCGCTTTACATCAGCAAACCAACTATTAGGGTAACTAACTATTATGGCATTTGAACTCTGATTCCTGTCAGTCACAATGTGGGACAGGGTCTCAATTTGTGGGACATGCTGAAAAGTCTGTGAAATGAGGGACTGTCCCACACAGAGAGAGACATCTGGTCACCCCACCCACAGTATACTTGATGGGGTAAAATACACTGCATTACCATGTGGGGGCACTCTGGGTGAAATCAGCTGTAGAATCTACCTTCGTTCTGTCCACTTCCGCCAGCAGCGTTTCTGATTTGTGAGTATGCTTTTTTCTTCGCTTCTGTAGAGCTATCTCCCGTTTAATAATAGTGTTTAATTGTGCAAAGATAAAATGTAGAGAGCCGAATGCCAAGAAATACTTGTGCTCTCATTCTATTGAAAAATATTAGTTAGCCGATCTACGCGGGGAAGGAGGAAAGAGGAATTCCACCTATTTTCATGTACAAATTTTCATGTACAAATGTGAACCAAATGGACCCTAACTGGGTCCATTTGGTTATGTCCACACATCTCCTATGCATGACAGTCAAATGTTGAAAATGCATGCCGACATCCTAACCATATACAGTATTAACCTCTGAATACATCATCTTCAGCTGACTCTTTTCATATGCGTAGTTTTAAACCAAAACCTCTACAAATATATTCTCAGCTTACAAAATAACACTTCCCTCATGGGACCAGCATCCCCACTAGGGTCAACATGTTTCTGCTTCTGCTATCCTCACGGGGACTATTGTTCCCCACGAAGGCAGTAAAACATGGTGTGTGTGTTCCGTACACACACAGGCCCCAAGCCCTCATATGTCCTCCATATTGGTTCTGAGCTGCACCACAGGTGCGGAGCACCAGACTGAGTTCATTAACTGATAACACTAGAGATATACACACCACCAGGGGTTCCACAAACCTGGATCATAGATGCAAACGCACACGTACACTGCACACACGTACACCCCCCCCACTCACACACACCTGCCAACCTCCAACACAACCTCCCAATGTGATCGCAGACGTCCTGTGGAGAGGCACTTTCATATTAACCACCAATATGCTCTAGATTTAAAGGCGTATAGAGAAGTGCTATGACGCGTCATCATAATATTATGTGTTTATGTTAATGAAATGCCTATCCCCACAGGTAGGCGGGCATATAAAGGCTGAAATGCTGCCAAGCATTCTGATTGGTCTGTGGTTTGTTTGAGGGGGAAAAAAAACAAAACACGAGTTCACTTTCGTTTGAACACCATCCAATCAGATACAGCGTAGCTACGTAACGGGTGACGCCAGGGAAATGCAAGTCAAGCTGGCCTTCTACATTCACCAGGGTAAAATCCACAGTAAGCTGTGATCTGGAGTGACTTATTGCTTTTCTAAAACAGTTACAATTATGGCAACATGAAAAATCTGTATACCAAATAAAACAGTAGTGTTGTCTGTAAGTTACCCAGCTAAAGAAAGTAGTTCCCAGCTACAAGAAATGGATTTAATTCAGCATCATGAAAAGCCCCTAGTTTGATGTCACTTGATAAAAGCTTAAAGCATATTGAAATTTAGAAAATAGATTAGAATGTCAATAGTGGACATACTTTAAAGGCCATTTTCAAACCTTTCCCCTCAGACAATTCTCAGCAACATTTTTCTGTTATTCAAGATAATACAGTATTCTTTTTTCTTTTTCTTGCAATTAGTCCCAGGGTTACCCCTTTTCCCCCCATATAATGCCTGTACTGAAGGTATTTTCCAGCCAACCAAGCTGTAGAAACAACACACCTATGACAAGATTCCATAACAACAAAGATGCAACTTTACATTCACCCTTCACACGGACATTGGCTTTGGGAGAAAAGCCAATGAAAACCCAATCAGGATCAGGTATGTGCAAATCTTGTTATGAGGCGAGGACTGTTTTGTATTCCATATCACTGAATGCTCTGTCATTGTGTTATTATTATTTTCATTTATTGTGTGTGCGACACAACTGCAACAGAAAACAAGACAAAAAACAAACCAAATAAACTGGGCATATCTCAGGACTGTCACAGGAACCTAAAATACAGCATACTCTCAGAGAGTTTGTCGTGCATTTGATAGGCGGCACCTTATTCATTATCGCAGTTGATTCCCCTGCACTGCAGCACAAGGGCACACAAAGTGAATAACAAGCAAGCCGGCGTTTAGGGAATACAGTAAACAAAAAATGTGACGTGCCACAGTAGAGGAGGAAAAAAAAATGTTTACCTTGCCAGAGCTGAGTAATGGCCACTATTTTATGCAAAGGAATGTTTGTGTAATTCATTTAATCAGTGTGTGCACGAGGCTGTTTTCTGAGGGCTATTACTGAGGATTAAGGATTACCTTTCGCGTCCGCAAGACGTCGTGTCATTTGGTATTCAATGCATTTAAATCAAGTCATTCCGCCACCGTTCAAACCCTCTCTCAACACAGAGCAGCCAAGTATTAATTTAAAGGCGACATTTTCCATTCATGATGCTGTGACTTTATTGATTGTGTGACAATACAGATGCGGTAGAACGGGGGGGGGGGGGGGGGGGGACGCACTATGGGCACATTTTAACAGAGGTGGAAAGTAAACCACATACATTTACTCATGTACTGTAGTACAATTTTGAGGTAATTCCACTTTACTTGAGCATTTCCACTTTCCAATACTTCTACTCCACTACAACTCGGACCAAAATATTGCACTTAGATGACCTGTGCCACAGCACATAATGTACACACATGCCACAGGAATCCATCTATTCTGAATCCTTCGTACTTGTTTCATGAGAACAGACGAGAGGTAACTTTTCACCACTGTTTGGAAAACAGGTATTCAAGATACCCCACCACTCCCCCTCCCCCCACCAGGAGTAAGCAATAAAGGTTTTCAGACTGATATACCCTCCAGACGATAACGATTAAAGTCTAGAAACTAAGGCAAATACTTCTCAGGCCTGGTCTTTGTCATTTTTTTTTTTTCTCAAGTTCTCAGTCATGTTTTCAAGTGGATTTTTATATGATGGGATTGTGTGTGTGGTTGTGTGACAACCACACACACGGCACTGTGTGACAGTGCCGTGTACACAGTGCCGTGTGGTTGTGTGACAGTGCCGTGCTAGAGTGGGACGGGATGATGCACCACTAGACAGCGCAGCCCATGCAGCAGGGGCGGATCTAGGCATAGGCATGGGGGGGTGGGGGGCAATGCCCCCCTAAATGCCCAGTCTGCACCACCAAACATGATGGCATGCAGAACAACCCAAGATATTTCAGTGCTTATATTTAAAAGCATCTGAAACACTACTGCCACCCCCTTACCATTTTCTTCTGCCCCCCCCAATTGGGCATTGTTACATCCGCCTCTGGGTTTCTAACGTAGGAAAAAGCCTGAAGAGGCTCATCCCTGGTGCTGTGGTGTTCTCTGCTGGGAAGGAAGGGGTGGTGGTGGTGGTGGAGGGGGTTCAGTTTAATTAGACGAGCTTTAGCACAGGCTTTTATGAGGCCTGGAGGGGCCTGCTGCTGCTTGCAGTACTCTCCTTCCTGCTTGCATATTCATGATGATCCCCGATTCGTTTTTTTTTCCCCCTTCTTTTTTCGGAGCGACCAATAGAGGAGAGAGAGAGAGCATCCAGGATCGCAGCTCTGGGAGCTTTATGCTGTTGTACAAGCCAATCTCCTGTACAGGGTTACCATGCTAATTAATCTTAACAATTGACCATATCACAAAAGGAACGTTGTTGTGGGAATTCGAGCACTGAAAAGGACCGTGGACCCTAATTGTGTCTTTGATATAGTACAAAACATTTCTACAAATATAACGACGCACCGATTGCCCTGTTAATGAGCAAAAAAAAACATTGGCAAAACACAAAGCAGGGAGTTGCGGTTTGTATTTAGCAAGGCAGCAACACATTTGTAAAAGAAGACAAGAAAAAAAAAAGAACCACCGCACCATCAATGATGGAGCGGTGCATGGCTGTTTGGATATTTCTGTCAATGACTTTACATACAGTATGTCATCATGATGTTTTTAAAGGTCTTCCAGTGTATTGAAACATTCAATACACTTTTCAAATTTTTAGACCACATCTGTGGTCATTATATGGCTATACCCGACAATGCATGCCAAAAAGTGTTTTGTTTTTCCACTTGTGTATTTTTATATTAAAAATCCATTAAAAAAAAACATTATTTTAATTACTTACTACTACAAATTTTCTGAATCGTCCTCCACAAACACAAGTGCTTGATTACAAGTCAGAAATACTGTGGTACACAAACAGTCCATGTGTCACCTGTAGCCCAGCACAGAGCCATGCCTATACCTATGGTGTATCTCTCGGTATCATGTTTGTTATAGAATTCTATGATCGAGACGTACGGTCTCCAAGTGCAGTGGTTTTCAACCAGTGGTCCTTGAGAGGGTTCCAGGTGGTCCCCAGGCTAAATGTTGAAAAATTGTTTAAACAGATGTAACTCTTTGAGAGTGTAAAAATTAAACCAAATGGACCCTTGCAGGTCCATTTGGTTTCATTTTACGCTCTCAAGAGTTAAAGGTAGGGTAAGTCATTTGAAATTCATCCTGTAGTTCCAGCCTGGTGCACTAGGGGCGCAAAACAGTAGCTACACTATGTGAGCCTGCTGCTCGATCCTGATTGGAGGAGAATTCGCCACCCACCTGGGGAACTTTTATTAGCTCCTCTGCTAACGTGGGGGGGGGGGAAACTCCATATATGGTTTCCACACCTTATAATAGAGCATTTTAACAGAAAAAAAAAGGGTGATATCTGACAAAAGTGAAATCACTTCCCCTACCTTTAAAATATTCATCATCTGAATTAGCCCAAAGTCTACACAATTAGAGAATGTAGGAGATTGGTCATTTTTGATCCATGTTTGCCTCCTGGATTTTTCTCCCAAATCCAGTCTGGTATTGTGGACAAAAGCAAAATAAAATCTTTAGTTTTGGGATCTGTGAAGCTAAAATGTCATCACATGGTGGTCCATGGCTCAAATGCTGAATAAATAGTGGGCCCTGGTCCTAGTGTGCCACTGTCCTAGTGTTATCCTGCAAAGTCTATAATCCTACAGGGGAGGATGAGAGAAGTACCCACTATAAGTTCCAAGAAGTTAGTCTACACCTAAGCTGCTGTTCTATTGAACGAATACTTATTTTTGGTTGGTTGGTTGGTTGGTTGTCACTTTTGCTATGTTTCATAACCCATCTTACATTTTTGAAAGTCCTTTGGGCCAAATAAAACCCTGATTTCTTCCACTCGGTCTTTTAAAAACAATGTTTTTGTCTTTTAGCCTTTATTGAAGCTTAACTTAGTGAAGACAAACAGGAAAGTGGGAAAGAGAGAAGTAGAGACCTGCAGCAAAATGGTCATCATGAACAGGAATCGAACATGGAGTGCGCTGTCAGGCCAAAGCTTATTACAGTACGTGAAAAAAAATAATAAATGGGTCTGCACAACAGCTGATGCTTCAAAGAGTTTATTCAGTTTAAAACACAGACAGTGACTGCCACTGTTTTAAACCAGAGGTTTTCAACAGGTGGTCTGGGGACCACCAGTGATCCCTGAGTGGATTCTATGTTGTCCCCAGCTAAATGAAGGAAAGTTGGTAACCAAATGGATACCAAAAATGATACCAAATGGACCCTCACGGGTCCAGTTGGTATAATTTTACTTAATTATATTAAGTAAAATGATACTTAATTATATACTTAATTATATTTAAACATGTGAAATACTTCATTTTCAAGACATTATCTCCTAAATTATGGACACGAAAATCCTTAGTTTAGGTCCGAGAAACTCAAAATCATGGCTGGTCCATGTCTGAAATACAGAATAAATAGCGGGCCCTGGTATGAAAAAGGTTGAAAACCACCGTTTTAAGCTGAGAAAAAAAACAAAAAAAAACTGCAGCATTAGCTGTTGTGCGGAACCCTTTATTATTTTTCAGTATGTGTACCTAGTCCAGCACCAGCAGGTTTTATGTGGCATGATGCGTCTGGACCCCTTGGGCCAGCGGTGGCCACTATCCTGGTCCTTTATAAACGTAGATGGAATCATTATGTTCTGTCAAAAGGTAACAGGTTGTTGCTTTGTTATCACTCTAAGCACAGTCCCTGTGCTGTTTCAGTCAAGCACCAGTCACTATAGTATTGCATTGGTATTGGGGGAACTATAAGCACAGAAATAAGCACCAACAACTGTTAAAAACTAGGCCTAAAACATGCCCAAAACAAATGTACTAGGTTTAAAGACATTATAGGCAACTTCCGCGTGTACAAACTTTAAACAGATTTGAATCTAACTCCACTCTATTGGGTCATTATGAAACTGCTGGAGACTGCTGCGATTTGATTGGCTACAACCCCCCCCCCCCCCCCCCCCCCCCCCCCCCCCCCCCCCCCCCCCCCCCCCACCCACACACACTAGCACCGTCTTGTCATGAGCCCAACATCAATTATTTTTTGCCAACAAAAAGTTCTGGACCATCTGCAGGGCAAAGCAAGTGAAACAGCTGCAGCATCAAAGTAGAAAGTAGAATTAGTAGTAGACATTGAGGGGGCAAAGAAAAAAATATAGCTATAGGCTACGTTTTGTTTTTTGTTTTTAAATGCCACACACACACACACACACACACACACACACACACACACACACACACACACACACACACACACACACACACACACACACACACACACACACACACACACACCATTGTGTCAGGTTACAGGTCAGGTAGAGAATGGATCAACATATTCTCAAAATTATCCAAACAGTACAGAAACAGAACAATCTAATTACCATAATCAAATCACAATCAGTTCACTCACAAATCAATTACAATTACCCCAAAAGTGTCAATTAGGTCCCAAAATAAATGCAAATTCCCAAAACCAGTGACAAATGACCACACATAAAACAAAGAAACAAAATAACTCACTTCCATATAGTAATGCACCTGTGTCAAAGTCACTACTTAGTTAACTATACATACTTAAATTTAGTATTTGAAATTTAAATGCTATTTTCGTATGGTTTATTGATGCTCTGTAAATAAAAATAGCATCTTCATAGCAAATGTCTTAATCTAGGCTACAAGTATAAAACAAATAATGTAAAGTCATTAATTTATATTAATAGCTATTCTTAATAATAAATATGACTTGTGTGATATACTGTATAGAAGTAACGGCTGTGTACATAAACATGCGTGTGCCGTGCATGCTTGTGGTCTGCGACTGGTTGCACCGTGGCGCTCCGGCCCCCATGAAGTCACATTAAGTCTAATGCGGCCCCCACCCCAAATGACTTTGACACCACTGTAGTAATGTATTCATAGTACACACACTATTTTAGCCATTAGCTTGCTTGAACTGCAGTGAGCATAATGGCCACCACAGCACACCATGTACTACTGTAGAGGTCATCCTCTAGCTAACATGCTAACCACAGTGTAGCCTGCATGTGTTAATTCAAAGTTCTCCAGTTATCTCTCTTATCATAACCAAACAGAAGCGAGTTGAGCAATATCAGAGATAAGCATAATATACAGTGTTCATGGTTTTGCACTATATCTCACCTGAAATGCAGCAAAAACCAACACACCATTGTGTCAGGTAGAGAATGATGGCTTGTTTCTCTACAGACTTCCTCATACATTGAATTTCCTGCTCAACTCCCTTTCAGAATAAAAGCAGTGATTCAGACCATGAATCTAACAGAAAACATTGCCATATTCTGACGCAGTGGTAGTGTTTTGTACTGCAGGCTGGTGTTGGTGTTGCAAAATAATCACACTGTGATCATTCTGGACCATAAAATAAAACAAAATACCATACACACTTTAATACGGGTCACTGAGAAACAAGACTACAACAACAATTATGTGACATGTGCTAGATATGTTTCATATTGCCACATTAACAAGTTGAACTCAGTGGAAGCGACAAAACTACTTTTTTCCTCCATCTACTCTAAAGGTAGGATAGTTGTAGATCTGCTATTTTAGAAGAGTGGTCCACCAATCTGCCCAGGAGAGGCATACAAGGCGGTTTAAGTGGTTAAAACTTGAGACACATTGGCAGCATGATTGCACATTCCAGTGTAAGTCGAAATAATTCAAATAACTGGCCGATACGCCGCCCAGACATCGAGTAGATTTCTGGAGCCACTCTGGGGATGTCTGAAGCCAGCGGGTTTCACTGCGTGTCAAGCATACACCAGCCCAAACATGATTCTAATTGATTTCAACGATCGTCTTCACATTTCAATAACCCGTAGAAGTACAACGGAGAACAGATGTGAGTGACAGAATAAGGCCAGCGTGACTGGAGCATTAGTTCTCAGATATAAGCAGTGTTTCATCATGAACCATGCATTCAGGGATTTATTCTGTTCGTTTAAATAGGGACGCATTGATATCGCACAGATGTGGAATTCCCTTTTATTTTATTGATTATCTTCACTCTAGTGTAGCTTTTCTCACTCAAAGTTATTAATTGTTTAGGTGCAACTTGGCTGTTCTGTTGATGTTTAGACGGACACTTTAGCGTGATTGGCTGCCTCTAAGCCAATCAGAAGGAATGTCGGGAAGGAATCATTGACACCTGGCGTCAATATACCTTTTTATGCCCTGAAAACTGATTCTACAAAAGGTCTTCTAAATCCGGACTATTTTCTGAATAAAACCTTAGCTTTCAACATCAGTGGTCCTCAATATCTCATCTCAACCAAATGGACCCGCAAGGGTCCATTTGGTTTCAGAGTTAAAATATTCATCATCTACAGTAAATTAGCCCCAAGTCTACACAACTAGAGAATGTAGAAGATTAATGGTCATTTTGATCTGTATGTTTGCCTGTTCTGTTTCCCAAATCCAGCCGGGAATTGTGGATACAAGCAAAAGAAAAAAAGAGGTCTGTGGGGCCAAAATGTCCTCAAAAGGTGGTCTGTGGCTAGAATGCTGAGTGAATAGTGGGCCTTCGTGTCAAAAAGGTTGAAAACTACTGGCTTACAAAACCAAAAGGGTTTGCCGCCAAAAAAAGGGTGAAGCTCCCACAGACAAGGACAACACCGGACAGTGATGATGTTAGTCCCCCAGGCTGATCTCAATGGGTGGCCCAACAAGATCTATTGCAGTTTGACTATAGCTTTGGGCGAGTGAGTTGATGGCTTGGCTTGGCTTGCGGAGCCTCGCCTACGTCAGTGCTCTCGATTCTTGGAGACTAGGGCAGTAGGACACTATTTTGAGGCGGGTCGTATGATGATGACAAACGTATATTTCCCCAAGTCCCTGACTGGAGAAGGGTGGATTAAGATAACCTTAATTCGGAAGCATGGTCAAAGGGACCTGTCCTTGTAGTCTGGTTCAAGAGTGGTTAAACCAGGCTAAAGCAGAGTTATAAACAACACATAAACAACTAGAACAAAATTTACAGTTGCTTTAGATGAGATAAACTGAATTCTGGCAGGCTTTGGTGGCGTCAAAATTCCAGATTTTTATTTAGCACTTTATTTATTGTGCACAGAAAAAATATTCAAATATGGTCTGCATAGGGAGGATTTTGGCATAGCAAAAAAAATGGAAGGAGGGCGTAGAACCAAATTGGCTTCTCTAAATAGAATTAACATTAAAATGGTAATCTCAGGAGGAAATGCAATTAATATGTCTGACACTGGTCTTATGAGGAGCGTACTTGCTCAGTTGAGCCCATGAGTTCCATTAGCCTACTTCATCATGACATAATGAACTACCACAATGACTGATGACCGTTCCAGGGCATAGGCCACCCACCCACCTCAGTCACTGAGAGGTAGTTTACTGGCCAGGATTGTAGGCCAGTGGTTCTTAAGGGAGAATTCCACCCCAGAAGGCTTTCTTACCTTTATTTACAGTCGATTTATTTCCAAAAAAGTGGTCCAGCTCTGTGTGTGTGTGTGTGTGTGTGTGTGTGTGTGGGGGGGGGGGTTCTATTGCACCAAGCCAAACATTCCTAAGACCTGTGAGATTGGTTCAGCGAAGAAGAAATGGAAAAATAAAAATGTCCATTGTAGATGAATGCATTTTTTTTTCATTCTATCAATGAAAATGAGTGAAATTCACCCGAAAACTTCCTTCAGAAAAAAAACTAAGGGTGTGTGCAAGGAAACACACACATTCTGTAATGTCACTGAGCATCGTGATGCTACTGAAAGACGAACCCACCTCAGACATCAGCAACATTATGATGTCACTGAGCATCATGAAGCTACTGAAAGACCCACCCACCTCAGACATCAGCAACATTATGAAAATTAAAAAAACATATTTGTCCGGGTGAAAAACAGCCATGTTCAGTGTTCTAGGGTTAAATAACTGTCCCCTTGAGTTAATATTGCATGTATAAAACAAAGAAAATGGTATAGTATTCGGTATTAGTGGGGTCCTTGGGCCTCATGCATATCGAACAGGGGGTCCTTGAAATTAATAAAAGTTTGAAAACCACTGACCCTTGTCAGATATCTATATTGGGGAGCTGCTTTAAGTCCTCTACCGGTCCACTGGGACACAAAGTGGACCACCAGGTCCTCTACATATCCACCAGTCCACAGGGACAGACACAGTGCGACTAGGACATTGTCCACACAGTGTCTAATACACACAACCTCTGTTCTGGGTCCTCTGTGGGTCCACCAGATGTCCACAGGGACACAAAGTGGACCCAAGAGCAGATGTCCCCTCATAACAACCAGGAGACCCTGCATGCATGCATGCAGGCTGCACTCGCTGTTTGTGTGACCTGTCCAATGAGTAATGGTTTAAATAAAACAGGGTTGGTACTTTAATTACAACGTTCCAGTAGAGTGGACAGTGGAAAGGTAAATTCTGCCATTGTCCGTGTGAGCTCAGAACATGCAGATTGGCTATTTTTCAGTTCAGTTAATTTTGAATGTTTCATTGATCATATTGATAGCTAAAAACCAAAAAGGAATAAGTCTCAAGAACATGGCTTAAGTTATCATGCCTATCCTTTAAACACGTAGGGGAAGTGATTTCACTTTTGTCAGATATCACCCAAAAAATATTTTTTTTCTGTTAAAATACTCTATTATAAGGTGTGGAAACCACATATGGAGTTTCCCCCTTCCCCACGTTAGCAGAGGAGCTAATAAAAGTTCCCCAGGTCACCACAATTCTCCTCCAATCAGGAGAGAGCAGCAGGTTTACATAGTGTAGCTACTTTTGGGGGCCCCTAGTGCACCAGGCTGGTACTACACCATGAATTTCAAATCACTTCCCCTACCTTTAAACACCAAGCAGAATTTAAGAAAAGGGAGAAGACAAAAAAGACACACACACACTATGCACGATCTGCCTGGTTTCAATCGCTTTCATTAGGTTTCTTTGAGATTCAATTCATGGTGGATCCGCTTTAAAGTACTAAAAGTAGAAAGTACTCTTTATGTGAAAGAATAGATCTATTCTAGACGGTCCGCCAGCAGTTCTATAAATAATGGTAGTTGTGGAACTCATATTTTAAAGAGCCAGGTTTCTGATTGGAAGGGGATGTGCTTGATTCATTCTCTGTTTACCTCTGAGTAGCAGTAGTGGGCGTTGGTTAACTTATTTAACTTGTATTTTGTTTGTAAATTAATGTCCAACTACATCATATTACATGTAGAGTTACAAGAAAGCAGATATACAAGCTTGAAGCGTGACAAAATATATCAAGCACACAGACCTCCGAATTCTGAGACAATCATTTCTTTTCCATTGCTTTGCCGATGTAAACCCCTGCTTTCTCACGCCATGAAGCTCCTTAGAATTGAATTGAAATTGAGCTGAATTGAGTTTAGACCTCAGGGACCCCAGACAGAAGTCTATTAATTCTTCACTCATTAGCAAACCGGAGCTCTACTACTGTAGCTTCTTCCAAGTACATACATTACAAGATGATATTAAAGGAAATAAGAAATCTTTCCGTCTTCAATCGAAGAGATGTAATGTCGGTTCTTGCTGGTCCAGGACTCCAGGCGCTCTGCAGAGAAACAACTGATGTTCTGAATATCCCTTTTTTCTAATTCAAAGTAGGATTGTATTAAATTTCTGCTTTTTTTTAATCACACCCGTGTGAAGTAATTGGAAATTACAAAAAAAAGTAGCTGTAACGTCACATTTTAAAATGTGTAATCTGGATTACAGTAACGAATATTGTAGTTTAGATTACATTATCCTTAGCGGAGCGGCTAAGTGATATAATACTGCATTTTAGGTTACAAGCATGAAAATTGGTATGAGTGGTCTCCAGGGGTCACTTGACAAGAAAATTGACAGAGGCAATTGAAATTTCAAAATGGCGGCCATTTTTCCAAAATGGCTGTCACCTTAATGGAACAGTCAGTGATATAATGGTTTATTTGTTGATGGAACCATGAAAATGGGCATGATCACTCTCCATGTGTCACTTGCCAATAAGCCACTCCCAGCTAGTTGAAATTTCAAGATGGCGTCCATTTTTCAAGATGGCCGACACCATTTAAGTCATATAATTATGGTTTATTTCGTGGTATAAGCATGAAAATTGGCCTGTGCAGTCTCTGTGAGTCACTTGACAATAAGTCACCCACAGTTATGTGAAATGTCAAAGTGGTTGCCAATTTCAAGATGGCTGCCTCACCTAAATAGCAATGTAATTGTTTATAGTGACACAAGCATGCAAATTGATATGAGCCGTCTCTAAGGGTTGCTTCACAAGAACTACTCCCAGCCCAGTGTTGTTCTAGTCTGCGATTTTTAATTTTAGTTTCAGTTTTAGTCCACTTTTAATCACCGGTTTTAGTTTTTATCCTATTTAGTCTAACTCGTCCTTTTTTTATTTAGTCTAGTTTTAGTCGACGAAAAGTAAATCATTTTAGTTTTTATTTTAGTCCATGAAACCATGATTTTATTAGTTTAGTTTTAGTCGACTAAAACTATTGTCATTTTAGTCTAGTTTTAGTCTGACAATTTAGTCTCCAATTGGTTCCAATATAGAGCTGCGCAGTGACGTCACCGCCCCTGTTCCGGAAGTCTTTTCCCCATTCATTTTTCTCATAGACTTTTCGAAAATAATTTATATCAAGACGATTACGCCGCGGCCAAAGCCAACTCAGGTCGTGACAAATTATGACAACAAACACAATATCGTCATATAATATATAATTGGGAAGAAGTAGAAAACGGCATGATACAAGACTTTTTGTTTCGTTTTTCATCTTAGAAATTATTTTATTGTCCCAAAAGTTTGTGTGTGTCATCATGATTCGTCACGACTCGAGTTGGCTTTGTCCGCGGCGTAATCGTCTTGATATAAATTATTTTCGAAAAGTCTATGAGAAAAATGAATTGGGAAAAGACTTCCGGAACAGGGGCGGTGACGTCACTGCGCAGCTCTATATCATTTAACAGGGGATCTCCTGGAATTTCCTGAAGGACCCCTGGGATCCAGAGTGTGTACAAGTGGAACCAAATGGACCCGCTAGTATTCATTTGTTTCACAAAAAAGGTCCCAAAAGAAAAATCACTGGAGAAACATTGTGAAACACAACTTGATGTCATCAAATTGTGTTTCAGCATGTTAATGATTTTTTTTTTTCAGACCTCCATTTCTAGGGAACACAGAATGGGGCGTTTTTTTTTTTTTATCATGTCCACACAACATCTCTAATGGCTAGTACACACTGCGCGATTTTTAGCCCGATTTAGCCCCGATTTTGGACTCACGACAAAATTCCTCTGTCGGGCACGATTTTTCAACTCCCGACAGTTTGACGGCCGTCTTTTCGTCTTGTAGTGTGACAGCTCAAAAAGACAAAAAATCGGCCTGATTTTGCCGTCGGGACCCCCCCGACAAAACATCGGCAATATTAAACAATTTTGATTTTTGCGACATTTCCTCGTCCAGTGTGACATAGTTTCTGACAAGCCCCCGACACTTGCATTGTGCTGGCAAATGTAAAAACATTGCAAAGCCGGCCGGCAGCCACTGTCCCCCCATCTCATCTCATCTCGCAGCGCGGATGAGAGCCTGGAGATCGAGGCTACATCCCCATGGACGCACGGACCACTCCTATCATTCAAATAATTCTGATCCAAAGCATCATAGCGCAGCAAACGTATGACATTGTAATTCGATCCTCTCTCTCTCTCTCTCTCTCTCTCTCTCTCCGTGCGTAAAGTTGTCAGGGATCAACATTCTACCACGCGTGTCAAATGATTTATGCATTGTCTATAGGCCTATTTTGTACTCAAATTAACTTTTGCGCATTTGAGTGAAAGGGGACGATGGGAAGGGAACAATGCCGGCGGTCATTGATTGATGATAGCCTACAAAACCCACGTACATAAAATAAAATAAAAACATAGCAGGCTACTACAAGGTGGCTGCTTCTCCTATAACGGTTTTTTCCCCAACAGGTGGGTCCCCAGGCTAAATGGAAGGAAAGTTGGTTTAACTATAGGCCTATGTAACTCTTTTAGAGCTTAAACATGAAACCAAATGGAACCTTCCCAAATGGGTCCATTTGGTTTCATGTTCACACTCTCAAGATTTAATATTCATCATGTGAATTATCCCAAGTCTACACAACTAGAGAATGTAGAAGATTAGGCTCATCGTCATTTTGATCTGTATGTTTGACCATTTTGTTTTCTCCGAAAATCCAACCTGGAATTGTGGACAAAAGAGGTATTTTGCGTTCTGTGGGGCTAAAATGTCATCAAATGGTGGTCCGTGGCTCAAAATTTGAGCCAAATTCTGAATAAATAGTGGACGCAAGGGATGCAGTGAAACCGCTGAGAAGATGACAAATAGTTACTGGCCTTTTATTATTGGCTTGGCTCCGTCATCTCTCTCTCTCTCCTCCCCGCGCGTAAAAACGACAACTTTTTTTTAAAGTGTGACAGATCAGATGCATGGCAGGTGATTGGTGATTGGCTCCAATATTACACAATATTACAATTTTTGGCATTGTGGTTATGCGTTTATTTATTGAATCACTTTGTAATATAACCAGGCAGCGCCGCAGCAGCATGCTGCACACAATGTAACCAAAAGAACCGATCGTTCCACAACACCGTGTGCGCGTGTTTAAGCTATTTAATGAGCACCATGTTAATAATAATAATAATAATAATAAACATTAACATGGTGATCACATCTTGATGTGCAGCGTCAAGATGTATTTCACCATGTTGATGTTTTTTTTTTCTGACATCAATTTCCAGGAAAAAACGGAACATGGGTAATTTGTTTTATCATTATTTAATTCCACAAAACATCTCTGTCATAGTAAAATGTGGAAAATAGGTGGAATTCTCCCCTTTATGTGTCAATTATTTGTAACCAAAAGGATGAACTATAGGCACATTGGGGGTCCATTTGGTTACATTTGTGCCAACTGGCATGGATTCACTGTCTGTGTGTCTGTCGTCACCAAACGCCATACGGATGACTTTATGGGGCATAGTGTATAAAGAAACAACATTGCTGTGACACCAGTCAGATAATATACAGAGACTGACGCAAGGTACCCTCCCTTCCCGACCTTATGTCGGTGGTAATATTTTCGGGAGCACCGCCCCCGCCGTCAATACGTCGGGAACGTGCAGTGTGAACACTCGCAAGACAAATGATCGTCAACGAATTATGCAATTTTAATCGCATAATGTGACAGGGTACGTCGTGCACGAAGTCGTGAAAGTCCCCAAAAATCGCGCAGTGTGTACCAGCCTTAAGGTATAATAATGGCAATCCCCTTTAAATAGGCTAAACTAGCATTCCAACTGAATTTTGAAACCATAGTTTCCCCACCAGCAATGTGTAATATAATGTGTGTTCAATTCATTCAATGTCAAAACACGATCTCAAGTTGTGTCCAAACTAAGTTGTGGGCAGGTCTGATCTATCTATTAGAAGAGTTGCGACATTGATGGGGCAGAAAACAGCCTGGTCACGTGGTTCATGTACTCGCACGAGCCCATAGACTCCAATGCATTCCGTAACTTTCGGTTGTCCCTTTTTGTTGTCTCTTCAATAGAAGTCTATGTATGAGCCTCCAATGGACTGATCCCATGAAGTGAACGGAGTTTGCGTAAATCGGTCTATAATCTATTCCGCTTTGCGTTGCTAACATTAAGCTAACACTGTCACTCAACAACACAACGTTGATGTAACGTTACATTCTACAACCAGCAGCAGACTCTGCTGATTGCTTTATGCTAAATCCTGAGGTTTCTCTTCAGGTTTGTAATCTAGCTCTCATCTTCACTGGAAACGCTGTAGCCCCATCAGTGTAAAATGATGGAGCTAAACAACAAGTTGCTTAACAACAAGAACAACAAGTGTGAGCATGCGGGTCCATTTGGTTTCATTTTTACGCTCTCAAAGAGTTACATCAAGTCTCCAGCAGTTAGCCGGGGACCACCTGGAACCCTCTCAAGGACTACTGGTGGTCCCTGTACCACTGCTAGTGCTGTATACGGCATTTTCGGCGAAGATGAGACGTCGCACAGCGGCGCTAGTTGTGAACAAGCATAAAGTATTGTCCCTGTCCACATCGATTTAGCGAAAATATTTCCATAAATCTTCTCTTCTCTTTGTCCCAATCCCGTGCAAAGCGTGCTGTTTTGTGTGAAAGGATTCGACCATAAAGTATGAGTAAAATCTCTGTCGCGTGTCTTATAGTTTTGTTAGTTGCAGAGCCTTCTTGGTGCTGCTGCTGCGCTCAGTGCGGAGCACCAAAAAGAGACGGAGGAGGAGGAATTGTGGAGGGAGGGTGTGTTCGGTTACAGCCACGCTGAAGTGATCACAATGCCTAGTATATACAAAGTGATAGGCGACTGTGCTCCCGGACAGCCCCGACGTGCACTTCCGAACACAACGTGACTTCATAGCAAAATACTCCGCAAAAAAGAGATACGATTAATATATTTCGTGTCGTCTTCGTTCGTGAACGGAAATGACAATAGATTTTAGATTAGTTTTTATTTTGTCAACTACATTTTCGTCTAGTATTTATTAGTCAACGAAATTGCATATTAATTTAGTCCCAGTTATTGTTTATACACATGTTTTTCGTTTAGTCTAGTCTCGTTTTCGTCCCGTGAAAAATGGTCGTTGACGAAGACATTTCGTTTTAGTTTTCGTTGACGAGAACAACTATGTCCCAGCCACTTGAAATTCCTTTGGTGATCATAGATGGATTATAAAAGAGTGAATATCTGCACTACCAGGGCACACTGGTGATATATCACTGCTGTTAAACTCAGAATGGGGGTTCAATGTCAGGTTGAAAGGTAGTCTCCCATAATGCTGTCTAATTTACCCCAAAACAGTTAGATAGTCGCATCTGAACTGACAGGTTGTTCCAGCATGGGAGAATCGAGCCAAGGTTAAAGCGGTTTTAGTTAACCGGATAGCGTACAGATCGCACAGGATTTAAATTACATTGGATGAACAATGGACTAACTGTAGTGCTCAAGGCATGATCTTAGTTATTTTGCATACACCAAAAAGCTGGGAGGTTGTAAAAACCGGTAAAAGGGAGGTGGTATATAAGGATAATACCTCAGCCTTTGCTTTTGCTGCAGACCATTCACAGAATGGAGTTCCAATGGAACTCCATATGAAAAAGGTTGAAAAACCACAGATAGTAAGCAACGAGTCAGATTAACCTGTTTTTACAGTAACATCAATCACATGTATTTTGGGTTTTTAGGATTACCAACCACTGGATTATCAACCAATGGATGCATAGACCATAGATTACTGTCACATATTGCTGGAGAGACAGCAAAATCAATTTTCCACTGATTCAGATGGCTGTGGCCGATAGTCCAAAATGAGGCTCGACCATTCGCGACTGATGGTTAACGGTTATAGGGGACTTCCCTCCTCTACCTTTAGAAAAGTTAGAAAACAGTCTTGACCATTGCTATCGGTTGGTCATTTACTATTGGTCGTGAGTCATTTGCTATAATATTCTGTCACCCTTTGCCAGTGTGTAACCAGAGTAGTTGTTCTAATGTGTGATCTGTTAGTTGTTAGTGAATACATATTTCATATGTATATATGTATATACTAGGCCCGGGACTTTAGCGCGTTAATTGAGACTAATTAATTACAGAAAATATAGCGCGTTATAAAAAATAACGCATTTATTCGCACCTTTTCTTTGTCCACCATTGGAACGGAACGTTTGTCACTGATGGCCCATTCACACCATTGAAGTGGAACGTTTCTCACTGTATCACCGTTTCACACCTACCCAATATGCTAACGCACACGGAAGCGGCAGTCCACCCGGAGTCACGACATTGAGGAGTCAGAAACTGAGCGCTTGAGCGCTGTTCAAATGGCCTGAATAGGGACAAACTGCAGTTGAAGTCAATGTAGAAGAATCGCCATTGGTCTACTAGCTCTATGGAGTAAACGTAACTCAGTCTATACTCTAAAGCTCCGTCCGCCTCGTCGTCCTCTTCCCCCGCAGCAAAAACAAAACAAAACAACTCGCAACATGAACAACAAACCAGATGAGCAAGCATTACTCGGCCCCGTTGATGGCAAATTTAGATTTAAGCAAAGAACGGATGGAAGCGTGGACAAAAAGGCAGTTTATGCAACAAAGAATGTGCATACCATCGCAGCAGTTCGAGCCTCAAATCACATCCAACATGTTGGAGCTAGTGTTACTGTCCCCGTTTCGTAGAAATCTATGTAGAAGAGCCGCCATTGGACTGACCCCGTGAAGAGAAGGGAGCTTGGGTAAGTCTTTCTGCATTCTGGCTAGTACCAGAGCGACGTTGAGGTGTCCGACATTCAATGGCTTGAATAGGGACAAACTGGAGTTGGCGACCGGCGCTCATCAGTGCAGCTGGAGTCGAGTTCATATTGGCTGTAGCCGTGTGTGTGTGTGTGTGTGTGTGTGTGTGTGTGTGTGTGTGTGTGTGTGTGTGTGTGTGTGTGTGTGTGCGCTCAGATGATCAACTGACGTGGGCTTTGGGCAAACGGTTTGATCATAGTAGCCTAGTTCAGAGTAGTTCACTTCACTGTGTTTATCTGACACTAAATTGCATGATAATAATGACTGCTAAATGTACGCAAATGTATGCTCCAGAACAATCAGCGCTGTGTGTGTGGCACTGCCAGTATTTTATTTATTTTGCCCCAGAGTCAATTATTGTTCTGGACTGACTGAGAAATGCTAACGTTTGTACTTGAATTTGGTAAATAAGAAGAAGAAAAAAAGAAAAGAGGAAAGCTTTGGAATTGGGGAATCTTTTTGAATCGAGAATTTAAAAAAAAAAATCTAGAAATCTAGTTTTTGGATCGAATCGTGACCCAGAAAATTGATACTGAATTGTATCGTGGGACACCCACAGATTCACAGGCCTAGTATTCAGTTCATTGCTTCACTCATTCAGTTCATTGCTTCACTCATAATATAATAATAATAATAATAATAATAATAATAAATTCAGTTCAAAAATGTGCTTTCTCACTTTTCTCAGGTAAATAATAATATGCGATTAAAATGAGATTAATTGAGATTAATTAATTATTGAGCCTCTAATTAATTAGATCAAAATTTTTAATCGAGTCCCACCCCTAGTATATACATATTTCACTAACTCCTGACACTAATGCCTGTGAGCCACACCATGTCCAAAACGGTGGGGAAATAAGAGGTGCAGTGTTGCATCTTTCTGTGCTTAGACAGACACAGAGACACTGAAAAAAAAAAAAATACAATCAGGCGATTGCAATCGTCCAATGGGGTCGAGATGTCCTGGTTTAGAACCTGTGGAGAGTTGATGCACATTGACCACGACACTACAACACTAAAGTTACCATATATACACGTACATAAGCATGAGGAACATAGGGCCTAATTTGGGTGAGGGAGCTGAGCTGAGCAACTGAGCTGAGGGAACATAGAGCTGAGGGAACATAGAGCTGAGGGAACATGGAGCTGAGGGAACATGGAGCTGAGGGAACATAGAGCTGAGGGAACATAGAGCTGAGGGAACATAGAGCTGAGGGAACATAGAGCTGAGGGAACATGGGGCTGAGGGAACATAGAGCTGAGGGAACATGGGGCTGAGGGAACATAAGGGAACATAGAGCTGAGGGAACATAGCTCTGAGGGAACATAAGGGACCATAGAGCTGAGGGAACATAAGACTGAGGGTAGTGTCCTTGAACAAGACACTGAACGTAACCCTAACTGCTCCTGGTGTGTGTGTGTGTGTGTGTGTGTGTGTGTGTGTGTGTGTGTGTGTGTGTGTGTGTGTGTGTGTGTGTGTGTGTGTGTGTGTGTGTGTGTGTGTGTGTGTGTGTGTAGCGCCTTGGATAAAGGGGCGTGCCTTGTCATGGTAGGGGGGCTTGTGAAGCTATGCCAGTGGGAAGCAACTCCTGACAGGATTTACCAAACTGGACAGGTCATGGGTGAGAAATCAGACAAAAAATAGTCAAGCAACCTCTCTTGAGAGAGCCTTTTGAGGTGTCCAATAGATTTCTTTGACTGTATGTATCAACATATAAACCCTAATATCACTTAACTGCACCAATAAGGTGGTGGCCATCTTGAAAAATGGCCATCTTGTAATTTAAAGTAGCTGTGTGTGGCTTACTGTCAAGTGACCCACAGAGGCTGTTCATGGAAATTTTCATGACTCGTATCATCAAAAAGTATCAATTAACTTATGCACGTAGCTGTCGGCCATCTTGAAAAATGGACACCATTTTGACATTTAAACTAGCTGGGGGTGGCTTATTGTCAAGTGACTCATGGAGACTGATTAGGTTCAAGGTTCAAGGTTCAAGGTTTTTTATTTGTCACTCCAGTGTATGTCAGGACATATACAGGGATGAAATAGCGTTTCCATTTTCCACAGTGCAATAGACAAGACAGTGTAGTAAGACAAAAGTCAAGACAATAGACAGTGCAATAAGACAAAGTCGAGACAAATAGTGCAATAAGACAAGGTCAAGACAATATATGGACGAGACAACAGTAGTGCAGCAGACCAGTAAGGTGCAAACTGTACACCTAACTTGAGGTGAAGGTGCTTAGCTAACCAGGTGATAAAGTGGCGGTAGTGTGAAGCTAAAACAGGCAGGACGTATATACAACTACTAGAAACTACTACTAGAGACTACAGTATACTACAGCTAGAAACTACAACTAAAAAATCTAAAGCTATATACGAGGTTACATAGCTACAACTAAAACAACTAAAAGAACTAAAAGAAGAACTAAAAGAACAACACATAGCTTACTATGAGGTGAGGTATACATGTGCAAGATAGGATAGGATAGGATAGCAGCAGTTCGATCCAGTCCTTCGGTTGTATGTGTGAGTTGACCATGTGTGAGTGACCATGTGTGAGTGCGTGCATGTGCGTGGGTGTGTGTGCCTGTGTAAGGGGTGGTGGGTAGTTGAAGTCCAGCGTCCGTGTGCATGTGTGTGTAGGGAGTTCAGCGTGTGCGTGTGTGCGCGTGCACCCCCACCGTGGGAGGGGGGAGGAGTGGCAGCATGGGGGGGGTACCGAGTGGGAGGGTGCTCAGTGGCGTGCGAGGGAGTGGGAGGGAGTTCAGCAACCTGACGGCTTGGTGAACGAAGCTATCGTTCAACCTGCTGGTCCTTGCCCGGAGGCTCCTCAATCTCTTCCCCGATGGGAGGAGGTTGAAGAAGCCGTGCGTAGGGTGGGTGGTGTCGCCTGCGATCTGTAGCGCCCTGCGGGTCACCCGTGTGTTGTAGATGTCTTGCAGGGACAGATGGGGGACACCCACGATCTTCTCGGCTGCTCTCACTGTGCGCTGCAAGGACTTTCTGCAGGAAGCTGTGCACCCACCATACCACACAGTTATGCAGCTGGTCAGGATGCTCTCGATCGTGCCGCGGTAGAAGGAGCACATGATGGGGGCTGGGGCTCTGGCTCTTCTCAGTCTACGGAGGAAGTAGAGGCGCTGCTGAGCCTTCTTGACCAGTGCTGTGGTGTTAGTGTTCCAGGAGAGGTCCTCTGTGATGTGTACACCAAGGAATTTGGTGCTCTTCACTCTCTCCACTGCAGCTCCGTTGATGCTCAGTGGGGAGTGCTGGGTGTGCGCTCTCCGAAAGTCAACAATGATCTCCTTCGTCTTCTCCACGTTGAGAAGGAGGTTGTTGTTTGCACACCATGTGGTCAGCTGGCTCACCTCATCTCTGTAGTTGGACTCATCGTTGTTGTGGATGAGGCCGACCACAGTTGTGTCGTCCGCAAACTTGACGAAGATGTTGTTGCTGTGCGTTGGAGTGCAGTCGTGGGTCAGCAGGGTGAAGAGGAGGGGGCTGAGCACACATCCCTGGGGGGCCCCCCGTGTTCAGGGTGATGGTGCTGGATGTGTTCCCGCTGACTCGGACTGCCTGCGGTCTCCCAGTCAGGAAGTCCAGCAGCCAGTTGCACATGGAGGTGTTCACTCCCAGCTGGTCCAGCTTGTGTATGAGCTGCTGGGGGATGATGGTGTTGAATGCTGAGCTGAAGTCGATGAACAGCATTCGTACGTGTGCGTCCTTGGTGTCCAGGTGGGTGAGGGCAGAGTGAAGTGCGGTGGAGATTGCATCGTCGGTTGATCTGTTGGCCCGATATGCAAACTGGTAGGGATCCAGGTTGGGAGGGAGGATGCCTTTGATGTGGTGCATGACTAAACGCTCGAAGCACTTCATGATGATCGGAGTCAGTGCAACAGGGCGGTAGTCATTGTAGCAGGTTGGAGAAGGTTTCTTCGGGATGGGGATGATGGTGGTCTCCTTGAAGCATGTAGGGACAGCAGCCTGGCTCAAGGAGATGTTAAAGATGTCTGTGATGACATGAGCCAGTTCTCCTGCACAGTCTTTCCACACCCGACCGGGAATGTTGTCAGGGCCCGGTGCTTTGCGGGCGTTGTCAATTTTGCTTTGCGGCGATTATGTCAATTTTCATGTTTGTATCATCAAATAAACCATTATATCACTATAATTAATGCATTTAGGTGGCGGTCATCTTGAAAAATGCACGCCATATTGAAATTTCAACTAGCTGGGGGTGGCTTATTGTCAAGTGACGCATAGAGACTGATTATGCCAATTTTCATGCTTGTATAACCAAATACACCAATATATCACTCCATTGTTCCACTAAGGTGACAGCCATCTTGAAAAATGGCCGCCATTTTGAAATTTCAATTGCCTCTGTCAATTTTCTCGTCAAGTGACCCCTGGAGACCACTGATACCAATTTTCACGCTTGTAACCCAAAATGCAGAATGCTTATGAAAATAAGCACTTAGCCGCTCCACTACCTCAGCCCCTCGTAAATTTTAGGGTTACAAATAGGTTGAAACACCAAACTAAAGCACACATGACCAGCCTTCTGCTCTCTGCCAGCCTGCCTGCCTTTTTCATAGGCCCAACTGGTTATCAATAGTAAAACTTTACTTTTTAAAATGGGTAAACCAGATTACGTTACTGACTACAAGTACCGGTAGCTTGCAACTGTAGGTGATTACTTTTTAAAAGTAACTTTCCCAACCCTGGTTAGACTGGCACTATGTCACTATTTTGTACTCGGACGGACAGACCCAGCCAGCCTGGGACGGACACACATGGGTGTGAGTGAAGTTGTTGCACCACCAGATTACTCAGTGAACAACTCGTTTTTGCTTAGGGGTGTGCAGTACATAACAGCATGTAACACATGCTCTGCACTAAGCCATGCTTCACATGATCGACGCTCCTACTTCATGAGTGTCATGCAGCAGCTTAATCCATTTCTAGGCGAATCGCTACATTTACAGAAAAAACGTGCACATAAATATTCCATTTTCAAAAATGAAGTACTCACAAAGTAGCTCACAGGTGTGATACACTTGCTACTATTGCCTGCTTGCCATGTTGTCTAATAAAACACATTTTTATCCAAGCTGTTTTTTTGCCGTTGGCTTTCAATTCTGCAGTCAGGAGGAAACATTGGGATTGTATAATAGAGTATATGCATGTTTACTGCACTAACAACACAAAGTAATAGCAATAGTGTACAACTCTGACTTTACCGACTTTACCACAAACCAGAAAAGTAGCTGGGGAGCTCTTTTTTTATTTAACAACATGGCATGCAGCAAAGCTTAACCCAATTCTACGAACCAGAACTGGATTAAGCTACTGCATGACTGTCATGATAATGACAGGTATACATATATTGATAGACTGCACATATATTTGCTCATTCATTTGAGATCCAGTGTGTGTGTGTGTGTGTGTGTGTGTGTGTGTGTGTGTGTGTGTGTGTGTGTGTGTGTGTGTGCGCGCGTGTGCGTGCGCGTGTGTGTTAGTCACATCAGGACACTGTATTATAAGCTATCATGTATCTCCCAGACTACCTCCCTGATCATAGTTCAGTTTGAATGAATATATAGAATTCATTTGCATAATTTAAATGGCTACATTTAAAAAAGCACACTTAAGTGCCAGTGTGCCACCGAGTGTCATCATCTGTGCCAACGCTGGCAGATACATAGTATCTAGCATGCGGGAGATAAAATATTCACTTTTATATCGTTACAAGTAAAAGTTTCAGAATGCAATAATGTACTTGAGCAAAAAGCGGTGTTTTAGCCAATCACAGCACAGCAGTCTCCTGCAGTTTCACAGTAAGCCAATATAGTGAAGGTGAGGGGGAGTTAGATTCAAAAATGTTTGCAAACACAGATTTTGTACACACTAAAGTAGCCTAGAATACCTTGAAGTACGGGCAGAATTGCCTGTTTCTCTTTTCATGTACGCATTTCTATGTTCCCTTCGCTGCTTTATTTCTTTTCTGGAGTAAGAAATATTGGCCTGAAACATAATGGCTATGCCAAATAAGATGACTTCTCCTTTTCCACTGGGAAGTTTTATTATTATTTTTATTATTTTTGCTTTTTATCCATTAAAGAGCTGCATTTTAAGAATGAAAGTAAGGCCAAGTTGAGATTTTCAACTTTGGCCTCCATTTTCATTCACAAAATACAGATATTTGAAGGGTGAATAGAACGACAAATTAAAATACTTGACCTTATATGACTGTACAAACTGTAGCCTAGCCCTTTCTCTCAGGCACCTCACTGTTCATGAACCCTTAGCATCCCTATTCTGTGAATGTCCTGAAAAAAGCTGTGGGCTGACACCTGCGTTACCAGGTTTTGGAGGCATATGGTTAAAAACACCAACATCTACATGACATAAATGCTGAGCACATGCAGACATACAAATTAAATGTGATGGGTAAAGACCAAGTAAAATAAAAAACGGAAAATGTATGCTGAACTTGTATTCCATTGCTTGTGTATGCGGAAGTGGTGATTGAACCCGGAACTCCCATTCGCCAGGCCAACGCACAACCTGTCATGCCAATAGGCCTGAATCCGTTTGGCAGGGCTGTTGCGGCTGTCTCATGGCTGGGTGCTACACTTTGCATTTGATCACTGCAAATGCGCCTTCATTTTAATAATAACTGACTGACAATACGTTGTGCAAGCGTAAAGAGTACTTACTTGCGTAAATACTTAGTTACTTTCCACCACTGATATCCTAGGGGGCGGGCAGCAGCTCAGTGGATCGCATTTGATCTTTATTTGATCTTAGTCTGGTTCTTACACTCTCCCTGGGTTGTTACCTGGTGCGTTTCATTCCCACCGCTAGCTGCTAGCTGCCGCCGCAGTATGACACCTACGCTATCCTCCAGGGATCAATTCACATTCAGCTTATCTTATCCATTCTCTCATCTCTTGTGGCTCCACCATGGAGCCACCGGGTTTCTGTGCCTTTACTACGCTACGCCACTGCCAGCCAGAGACATTTCCCCACACGACTAACGAGAGGGGACTGTCAGAGTCGGCTACCATCAAAGTGCACTTTCCACTCTTGATCCACATCCCTGTCATCACCGTGCCACGGACGGGGTGGGGGCTCCACCGAGCATGTTAGTAGTGCCTTTTCATCTGGTGTGTGTCCTCTTAACAAGGGAACGGTCAGCAGATCCCCCCCAACCCGGGGCAGAGAACGTTGCGGCCCTTTGTCGCCGCTCCTTTGCTGAAGTCACTCGATCGGCCATACAGAACGGCCAGGTCCGTTCCTTCCAGACAAGCTTGGCCTCGTGCTCCCAGGGGAGGTCATTACGATGTGGGGATGAGAGGCTCAGAGATGGACAGAGTGACAGTACAGTAGTGGTGGTAGAAGGAGGAGGAGGAGGAGGACAGGACCAGACCGTGGCGGAACGACAACTATAAATTGGAATGTGCTGCTGAACCTGAAATAGATCAGCACTATAGCAGCAGCACTGTACTCTGTTGAAGTGGGAACTTTTGACAGTTGGGATGTTGCTCGTGTCAGCATTTCCTTTGGTTTAATAAATACCGACTGGTTTTGTTTGTCTTGCATATCAGACACTATATGGTCTGAGCCTGTAGTCTATGTACGTTGAAATGTAAATTTTGTCCATCATGCGCTCAATGAACCACTTTGTAGCCAGGACAAGGATATTACAATACTTAAATCTATGGGAGGGAAGGACTGCGACGTTTGATGGAATGTGAAATGTTGTTTATTAGTGACCTTAGCTTCTTTTAGAATTACGTAGTTAACTACACATACAGAACACGGCAGGTGAGCAAGGGACAGCCCTACCGGTGTTGCCAACTTCCCAGTAAAAGAAATAGCTGGTAGCTCCTGTAGTTCCAACTCTAGTCTGTCCCTATACAGTTCGAGCAGTCGGCAGAAGCATTTCACTAATTAAATCAGTAGGGGGTCTGGAAAGAAGCTAAATATAGTGACAACAAATATAGTCACAACTACAACAAGTAGTTGTTGCCAAAGACCTCAGGTGTTTGCTGGCCTTAAGTAGTCAGCCCCAACCAATCACAGGATGGCTGGTGATTGGCATTCAGCACTCAGCAGATGAGCAGCACCTGGAAGGATCACCACACACTCACATGGACACCCCTACCACACTCTGACACTCTTCCACACTCTGACACTCTGACACAGGACACATTCCACTGGGAATGTAACCAAGGATTACATTTTTCCATGTATGGATTTGACACAAATATCAAATTAACGGTAAACTTAATTCTCCCAGTGGGACAAAAATTGTGTTAGTATAAGTTTGCACCCAGACCTTTTAATAAGCATCCTTTCCAAACAGCCATGAAATGGATCAAAACACAGAGAGGACAGAGCCAATTTAAGTATGCGTCCTGTCATCCTGTTAACATAATAGCCGTGGTCTGGTCCACTTACATTATTTAATTTGGGATCACTTGTCACAGTGATTACAGGGGTGGATCTAGGCATGGGCATGGGGGGGGGGCAATGCCCCCCTAAATGCCCAGTCTGCACCACCAAACACGATGGCATGCAAAACAACCCAAGATATTTCAAATTGCTTATGATTTGAATGACTACTACTGCTACTAACCAACTACAGCTGTGTCACCACTAAACCAACAGCATTTCATGATTGAAAACAGAAAACTCTGAGTCAGACCTTTAGCTTTAGGCGTGCTGCATGCCTTTTGCAACTTCAACGACAACTCATGTGATTATTGATGCTTGACTTGCCTAATAAAAGTCTTTTAACCGAATATGGTATGGTCGCGACTTCATCGACTTTATCGTACCCATACCATTTTCACCCCCCCCCCCCCAATTTAGAAATATTACATCCGCCCCTGAGTAATTATAGGGCCCTGGGGTGGGCGGCTAACTCTACAGAAGACTCTAGGTGACGAGGTTCACATGAGGACTTCAAATTAAATGATAATTATGTTTTCCACACATAGCTCTTCCACATAATATTAACTGCTTGAACACAAGAAGCAAGTGCACCAGACAAGTTCGAATGCCCCTGCCCCCTGTCAAAAACAGCTACAATCCCTAAAACAAAAGAAGGCAGCAAATTAAAACTTGGCCAGCTCAGGGTTCTTTCATTTAAATGTTACTTGCACAATGCAGTGCCAATAAAACCCATTTCTAGTTAGTTAACCTTACCGTCGCCGTTGGGGAAAGATGTTACAGCAACGTACTGTATTTCATCAACCTCTGCTTCGTTGCATTGTAGAGGCCTTGTAAAACGATTAATGTAGGTGACTTTCAGGCGCCTTAAACATATTATCTCCACTTCCCCCTCTCCAATGGCTCCACTACACTGAATTAATTTCTATGATAATATCTTGTCAAAATGGTTTCACAAGACTGTTACCACCAAACCCTGACGTGATTACAAAATGAGTTGCCTTAACCTTTGTGCGCCGTCACGTTTTCCCTTTTCTCAGTGAACTTCTGGTTCCATATGTACTGTGACTTTCTAGTCTCCAGCAGGGATTACACCTGCTGACTTCTCAGTGTCAGGGTCACAGTCAAGTCGTATTAAAATCAAGACGAGTCACGGCCGATGGCGGCCGTCATTCAGTCTTTACTCAATTGTATGAAGGTATGAAGTGGTATATATTGACGTGATCTTTCCCCCCTGACATAAGACTGAGATTCTGTTGCGATCATATCAAACAGGTGTGATATTTCCGCTACTCTGAGTGTATTGTGTGTGGCATTTTGTTGTTTATTTTTTACTATACTAAGCAATATCACACAGCAAGTTCCACACAATGCCTGATTCAGACATCAGATTCAAGTTTGAGCTCCCTCCAACTGGATGACCTAAGTATACAGTCCACTTAGCTGTACATTTTACCTTAAAGGCGTCACTGCTGACACCCCCTTGCCACACCCCGGGCACCTTAGGCTACTGTACTGAGGCGAGTGTTTCCTCCTTGTGTTTTGGAATGTACCGCACTTGGGCGTGTGTTGCCTCGTGTTTTGAAATGTACCGCATGCAATGACACGTGCAGTACAGCTACCCTTTGCTTACCCTTAGCAATGAGATGCTACATGGGAGAAACAGTAGAGACAGTATCTCAATACAGTAGAAGCAGGGGTCGACATTATAAATGGCCCGAATGGCCCGAATGGCTTGCAATACACGTTCGGACCACCAGATGGCGCCCTACACTGGCCCCGTGGGCCAGTAGAGAAATACCTCCTAAAAATAAATTAATAATAAATACATTTTTATTTCACAATATTTTTTTTATTTATTTAACAAGTCAATGTCCATGAAGAAAAACTTATCCTAACTCATAAACACTTTAAAATAGCTGTTTTTTGCGCTCTGACACAGACGCTCTATTCCAGTTTTTCCCTCTTTCATGCGCTTGACAGATGGCTCTCTCCATAGATATAAGAAAGCTAGATGGCTCGCCCGCGCTGGCCGCCGTGAACGACGTCAGAGGCTCCACCTCAAGCCATCTAGCTTTCTTATATATCTATGGCTCTGTCCAGGGGCGGATTGGCACATATTTTCCCACCGGGACAATTTTGCCTTTGACAGGCCACCCTGGGGGGGCAGCTGGTTAACCAGATGTAACTCTTTCAGAGCGTAAAAATGAAACCAAATGGACCCCTGCGGGTCCATTTGGTTTCATTTTTTTTTGCCACTAGTGCATTTTGGATCTTGTCCAGGCTATTAGGTGGCGCAGGCCACCGGGGAAACTCCCTGTACTCCAGATGGCCAATCCGCCCCTGGCTCTGTCTACTGAACCGCTGTGGCTGGCTGCTGCCAGACCTCGCTCGGCGCTGAGCCTCGATCTCCAGGCTTACATCCACGCTGTGAAATGAACTGCCGTGCACGTCGCTTGTCAAAACTAAAACCGAGTCATAGTGGGACAACGTGTTTGACATTTTTAGCGCTATAAACTCCGCCACCGCGTCCTCCTCTGTCCACACTAGCATGGCTATTGGGCGAAGTTTGCCATGCGCTAACGTATCCTATCCTCCTCCTCCTCTTCCTCATCATCATAAATCATAATACCAGACGAACTTAAAGGGGGTTCTCCGCCGCGAAAAGTCACAGATCATGCAAGTTCATCTTCTTTCTTAATAATAAAAAACAGCCCAGTTGATTGTTCAGATCAGAAGTGGAAACGACGAGTGTTGTAGATTATGCGTGCGTGCACGCATGTAGAGCCATGCGTGCAGACCACGACGCGTTGTTTATTGATTATTAAGTCTAATATTTATTTGTATTGCCTTTTTAAAAGGAGCATACATAAATGTATAGGATAGGTATCATTTGTCTACCAATATGAATGTAGGCCCATATTAAATTTACGGTAGGCCTATTAAAAAAATACTGGAGAGGCTATTTCAAAATAAATAAATAAATATCCAGTTAACCTCCGGTTAGTCCTGTCAGCTAGTCGGCAACAAAATTAACCGTTACTGACATCCCTAATAAAAATACAAACAAAAAGGAAAAAGGGCGATTCCCCTGGGCCAGTGATTTTAATGGTGGGGCCAGTGATTTGGACAATCCACTGGCCCGAAGGGCCAGTGCCAAATTTCCCTTAATGTCGACCCCTGACAGTAGAAGCAGGATAAATTTGATCGCTTCATTTTTCATCCTCTAATTGACATCAATGACAATTGCTACAGTAATTTGATTAGCCAATTATATCCCCGAGGGGAGTGTCAGCAGGCCTTTCATAGAGAAATGTCATCGAATGACCTAACTCCAATAACATAAAGTCTCTGTAGCGTCATCATACAAGTCAATAGACTCGTTTTCATAGGCATAGGCTTCACTGAGGTTATGTTTAAGGTTAGGTGTTGGAGTTAAATGGACTTAAGAAATCTTGTTAATAAAAATAATGGTTAAAGTGATTGAAAGCTACAAAGCGACACATATGCGGCCTCAGGATTGAAAGGGTTGAAAGACTGGTGGAATTGTCAAATGATATAAGAGGCCAAATAAATGGTCTACAGCTCTACACCAACCAAAAATCGTATGCCTCACCACCTACATTAGACATTTCTCAGTTTAAATATTGTTATGTCTGGGGAAGTCACAGGCTGCCAGAAGTCTTGGAACCCGTAATTAATGAACAGGGCTCCACTGTAACGGTTCTTACAGTGGAGATTTTACAGTTCTTCAAGTGAGCTGTATACCAAACTCATTCCACAGTGCAAAACCACTCAACTATGAAAATGTGTGTCACATCTCTCCCGATTGCATCAATATCCGTGACCTCTTTAAATGGGGGCTGGGCAACACAGTTTTCCCTGCTGCCTTCGTCGTTTGCATAATAAACAGGTATCTCCACAAAGGAAGCAATCATATGACTGACAGCGGGAAATGGCTTTTTCGAGGGCACATTATTCCTCCGCTGATCCAGTTCTCTTCACTCCTTTTTAATTCATTTTGACTGTCTCACACAACATTTACCCCCATTCTTTCTAAACACAGCATAAGCATGCCGTGAGAAATGCAACTGATGGTTAACCACTCCAAAGGTAGGCTAAGCAATAATACAGTATGTTGTGATAAAAAAGCTTGATATTCTGATAAAATTGCTCTATAGTGTTCCTTTTACAAGCTTGAATTCCATGTCTTGCCTTGTATTGTTTCATACAACTTTACCATACTTTTCCTTTACTATTTACTGTCTTTAACTAGCTGTAATTCCCCTGTGGGATCAATAAAACTATATACTCTATTATCTATTTTTCAGTAAACACAAACGTTCAAGACGGGACTTGGGATACAAATGTGGTCCAAATAGGAGAGAAACTTCTCCTATGATAGAGAGAGAAACACCTAATACATGGGTTCTCTCACCTGATTGGCAAAACCGGAGAAAATTCATTTTGTGTTTGGCCTGTGGGTAGTTCAGAAACCCATCTTCCAGTGATCATCATGATCGGCAGACTTTTTCTAAACAATACTATTTTGATAAAATATCCATGTTTACTATCAAGACAACGATGGCTTCCATTATTCGTATTGCAACTTTTCATGAATAGAAAGCCTGCAGTTTCTTTTAGCTTGGATTCCCCATCTATGCAGCCCTCCTGAGACACAGAACTGGAAGAAGAAAAAAAATAGTGGTGTTTCATCATGCACATCAATGACAACCAATTATATGAAGATAAGATTATGAGTGGTGAAGTGGTACTTTTAAACCACTCTTTTTTAATGCTCAATTTGATGTAGTATTAATGCAATCTTACATTAAGTACTAGATTAAGTAATTAAACTACGGTAAGTAAACTAAGTAATTAAACGTCTCTTTGTTTTTTCTTTTGAAAAATGCTTAATTTTATGTAGTAAATAAATGATCTCAATACCAGTTATTTGAATTGCAAAATGATACAATATACTGTACATGGCCAATGTTGCCGTTTTATTTTCATTTCGATATACTTCAATTCTTTAAACAAACAAATAAATGCTTTTTCGATGCAGTTACTCTATCGTTACACCCGTGTTTATTAAAGAGATGCGGAGACATGGCAACAGCTTCTTTGAATGCCCATTTTTTCCATCTTTGCAGGGCATATACTGTACACTTGTTTGCCAAACTCCACAACCGATACATCAATTTGAAGCTATGATTGCCTGCATTTATGTGCCATGAAAAATAAAAAACATAACAACAAAAATAATCTGCCCAACGACAGTCTCGGTCAGACACGGTGACATGTGTGGAATGAATCCTTCATGCATGTCAACAGTCAAAAGTAATTACAGTTTTCTTTGACGTTTAATTACATTTTGCTTCAGTACCTTGTGTTTTAATGGACTGGATTCATTTTTTTCCCCCACATAAATGACAGGGTTTGCTCAAGCACAAACTCTTTGCTGGATAATTTTATCAGTCGGACATGTTGAATCATCAACTCCAGTCAATTTTAAATGCAGTAATTGATGATGATTAAATCACCTGAGTATTTTGAATAACTTTAGGTTATGGTTTGCATTCCCTCCTCCAACTAGAAATCTCAATACTGGAAAACGAGGGTCTTAGCCCTCAGTATGTTTTTTTTTAAAAAAAAATGAATCAAAGGTTAAAATGAAAGGGGCAAAAAAGAAAATATATAATAACTGTGACAAGAAAAAGCTGAAGAGTTGTTAAATCACCAGTAAACTGTAAATACATGGCAGGACCTGCATTATTTCGGAGTTCAAGCTGCAGGTGGAATTCCATCACAAGCTGCGGCCATGTCCTGTTTTTTAATCATCACCTATCGGTCAAACTGGTCTGTGGAGGATAGTCTCTGTCTTGTCATTCTGCACCACCTCAAGGTGAGAAATACCTAAGCTAGATTGTTATATATACATTTACAGCTCTATAATGGAAGTGGGGACAGGCAGAATAGAGTCGCTAATAATTGAGTCCACCAGGCTGAAGGCATGAGGAGAGAGTACTGTATGTTTTGCAGTCCGTCCGTGTGAACAAGAAATTACAAAGATTACAAAATAAAAATCATTCATATAAAAAAGAGGCGTTTTGTCGACTTGTACTGCTACTTGTACTATGAACACGTGTCGACAATCGAGTCGATTTCCGACTTTTTTTCACATCCCTAGTTAGGGTTAGTTTGTTGTACCTCTGAAATTGAAGAAAGAGCCCATTTATACACAGCACCACAAACCTAACCAGCTTGTACCTCTGAAATTGAAGAAAGAGCCTATATTTATACACAGCAACCACAAACCTGAACATAAGCTCAGTAAAACTACGCTTCGCCCGCCCTACTAGTAGTAGCCGGTGGGTACCAGATCTGCTTGTGTCAACAGCCAATCATATTGCGTATTGGTGACCCCGAACATATTTCCTCCTCCGAGCAGATCTGGTACTCACAACTCATCTGCACCATTTCTCATCTCCCAAGTTTGTAGGATTGGCCTGGTTTGAACAAAAAGCATGAACACAACGTGCATTTTAGGCTACATGAAAGCTTTAGCACACTTTTCTACTAGGCGGAGAAATATAACCACACCCTTGTCACATTATCATAGTGCCAGAAACAGGTAGATTTTTTTTCCAAAACAACAAGACAAAATGTATAATATCATCCAATTACTATCAAAGGCATGAGAAGAAATGGCACCTTTTTCACGTTGTTCTATGATAGCGCCACAAAGAGGCCACAACCTGACCTGACCCGAGACCTGTGCCCTTTTTCTAGTTGAGGTTACAGTCCCAGGCAGGGCTGTGTGTTGTCTGGTGTCTCTGCTGTGTGGGCGTGTGTGTGCATGTGTGTGGGCGTAGGCTTGGCTCCATTCTCCTCCCCGCTCACCTGTTTCCAGTCCTCATTAACACTCCTGCCAGCCATCAGCTCGTCACCTCCAGCCCTACATAACCCTGGTCTGCCCACACTACAGCGCCAGATCGTTGTAGCAACCACAGTGACCACGCCCTGCCTGCCTGCCTGCCTGCCTGCCCCAAGGACTGGTTGTATGCCTCCTCTGCCTGCCTGCCCATCTGCCTGCCTGCTTATTCAATTCATTTAAATAAACACCCTTGAACACTTGAACTTTGTACTTGTCTGCATTTGGGTCCGCCAGTTCTTGGTTTTGCAACAGAACGATCTGGCCAGAATGGACCCAGCAGACTTGGATAGAGTGAGGGAGGCCATTACTAACCAGGGACAGCGTTTGGGAAATCATGAGCAAATGTTAAATACCCTAGTGGAGAGTGTGGCTGAGATTTCAAACCAGCTGTCTGCCATCAGAGGAGCACAACCACCTCAGCCCAATCAGCCTGATCAACCACCAGCTGCTCCCATGCCTCCAGCCACTTCTACTGCGGAGCCCCATATACCTCCACCTGCAAAGTACTCGGGTAATCCAAATACTTGCCGTGAGTTTATTACTCAAATTCAGCTAATTTTCAATGCTCAGCCTTCTCGATTTACACATGAGGCAGCTAGAATTGCTTATGTAGCCAGCCTATTGGAGGGGCCTCCTCTCAGCTATTTTAATGCTTTGCATGAGCAGGGTTCAGTTGCTGTGAGGACCTTTGACCTGTTTACTGCTGAGTTAAAGCGTATTTATGATCACCCTATTAGAGGACAGCAGGCTGGACAACAATTGCTAAAACTCCGGCAGGGCAGGCGATCAGTGAGAGAGTTTGCGAGTGAGTTCAGAGCTTTAGCGGTTGAGTCAGGGTGGAATGAGCAGGCACTTCTCACCGCTTTTCAGAGTGGGCTAACTCATAGCATTGGCAGAGAGATGGCCTTGAGGAAGGAACAGTTCTCCCTGGATGAGGCAATAACAACTGCTATAAAGATGTCAGACCAGATGGCTCAGTGGCAGACAGAATGTCCCCCACCTAGTCCTACAGCACCCTCTATTGGAGGAAACTACAGAGCCCCATCTGCTGAGTTTGGACATATTACTGCTGAGCCCACCAGTTCTTCCGGAGAGGAGCCAATGCAACTGGGTCGGGCACGTCTTACGCCAGATGAGCGCCTCCGCCGAAGGAGGATGGGCGTGTGTTTCTACTGTGGCCAGCCGGGCCACCACATCGCCACCTGTCCAACACGGCCAAAAGAGACGACTCATCAGTAGCAGAGGGGGTTCTGGTGAGTCATGTTTCCTATTCCCCCAAAACCCGATCTCGTATGCAATTTCATGCCACTCTTAGTTTGCATACTCAGTCATTGTCACTGCTTGCTCTGGTGGATTCAGGGGCTGACGAAAGCTTCCTAGATACGTCTGTAGTTTCCCAGTTGGGCATTTCACTAGAACCACTTGACTTTCCAATTCAAGCTAATGCTCTCAATGGCAATCTTCTAGCCCATGTGACTCACCGTACTGAACCCGTCCACCTCCTGGTATCCGGTAATCACCATGAACAGATTCAGTTCTATGTCATTTCCTCTCCTAATGCACCTGTCGTCCTAGGTCAGCCATGGTTACAACTACACAATCCGCATATTGACTGGGCAGCAGGCAAGGTGGTGAGCTGGAGTCCATACTGCCTCTCAACCTGCTTACGTTCCGCCCGTTCACCAGCAGAGTGTGTCACCTCCCCAACCATTACTGAACCACCAGACCTTTCTGGTGTCCCTGCTGTGTACCATGAACTTGGAGAGGTTTTCAGCAAGCAACGTGCCCTGTCTCTACCACCACACCGTCCATATGACTGTGCCATCAACCTGCGTGACGGAGCCCCACTGCCTACTAGCCGACTCTACAATCTGTCTCGCCCAGAGAGAGAGAGTATGGAGAAATACATCCACGAGTCCCTGGCAGCTGGCATCATTCGTCCCTCTTCCTCCCCAGTTGGTGCAGGGTTCTTCTTTGTGGGTAAGAAGGATGGTTCATTACGTCCCTGCATTGATTATCGAGGCCTTAATGACATTACTGTAAAGAACAAGTATCCATTACCATTGCTCGCATCTGCTTTTGAACCCATTCAGGAGGCAACTGTATTTTCCAAATTAGACCTACGTAATGCATACCACCTTGTTCGAATCCGGGCCGGGGATGAGTGGAAGACCGCCTTTAAGACACCCATCGGTCATTTTGAATATTTGGTGATGCCTTTTGGGCTCACTAATGCCCCAGGTGTATTTCAAGCACTGATCAATGATGTCCTCCGTGATCTAATCAACCGCACTGTATTTGTTTATTTAGATGACATATTGATCTTCTCCCGGAACCTTGACGAACACGTGGTGCATGTCCGGCAAGTGTTACAGCGTCTCTTGGAGAACCAGCTCTTTGTTAAAGCAGAGAAGTGTGAATTCCATGTCCAGTCTACCACATTCCTTGGGTTCATCGTTGAAAATGGCCAGGTGAAGGCGGATCCTGAGAAGGTCCAGGCAGTGGAGAACTGGCCTCGACCCACATCTTTGAAGCAGCTTCAACGATTTCTGGGTTTCGCCAACTTCTACAGAAGATTCATCAGAAACTATAGCAGTGTTGCGGCCCCACTAAACAAGCTGACGTCCTCATCGACCCATTTCTCCTGGAACGCAGAAGCTGATGATGCGTTCAAGGAGTTAAAGAGGCGGTTCACCACGGCACCGGTTCTCGTCCATCCAGATCCATCCCGCCAGTTTATTGTGGAGGTCGACGCTTCAGACACCGGGGTGGGGGCGGTCCTGTCCCAGAGGTCAGCCACAGATGCGAAGCTCCATCCCTGTGCCTTCTACTCGTATCCCTTGAGCTCGGCTGAGCGCAACTATGATGTGGGGAACAGAGAGCTGTTGGCGGTGAAGCTCGCCCTGGAGGAATGGAGGCACTGGCTGGAGGGGGCTGAACATCCGTTCATCGTATGGACTGACCATAAGAATCTTCAATACATCCAGTCGGCGAAACGTCTCAACCCCCGCCAGGCTCGGTGGGCCCTTTTTTTTGGTCGGTTCCGGTTCACCCTGACTTACCGTCCTGGTTCCCGCAACCTGAAGCCTGATTCCCTGTCTCGCCAGTTCTCTGCGGAAGGATCCACTGGCCAGCCGGAGTCGATCGTGCCCTCTTCCTGTGTGGTGGCGGCGGTGATGTGGGAGATCGAGACGCTGGTGCGTGAGGCTCAACGTGACCAACCAGATCCTGGTAATGGCCCTGTAAACTGTCTGTTTGTCCCTGTTTCTGTTCGCTCGCAGGTTCTTCTCTGGGCACATGCTTCCCGCTTTGCATGCCATCCAGGGGTCGACCGCACGCTGTCCCTCCTCCGGCGGCACTTCTGGTGGCCCTCCATGGCCAGGGACACCCGTGCGTTTGTGGCTGCCTGCACTGTGTGTGCTCGTGGAAAGGCTGTTCTTCAACGGCCTGCTGGCTTGCTCTGCCCTCTACCTGTCCCTAGCCGTCCCTGGTCGCACATGGCGTTGGACTTCGTTACAGGCCTTCCTCCATCGCAAGGTAACACAGTCATTCTGACTATTGTGGATAGATTCTCTAAGGCCGTTCATTTTGTGGCTCTTCCTAAGATGCCCACTGCCCTTGAGACCGCCGAGCTTCTTGCGTATCATGTTTTTCGACTCCATGGCATTCCTATTGATATTGTTTCGGACAGGGGGCCTCAGTTTGTCTCGCATGTATGGAGAGCCTTCTGTCGTGCACTTGGGCCGTCTGTAAGTCTGTCTTCTGGTTACCAGCCACAATCGAATGGTCAGACAGAGAGGGCCAATCAGGACCTGGAAGCAGCATTGCGTTGTGTGGCGGCCCAGAATCCCTCCTCCTGGAGCACCCATCTGCTGTGGGTCGAGTATGCCCACAACTCGCTGACCTGTGCTGCCACCGGCAAGTCTCCATTTGAGGCTTCTTTGGGATACCAGCCACCTCTGTTTCCCGCCGAAGAAGACGACATCGCTGTCCCTTCGGTTCAGGCTCACCTCCGACGCTGTCGCAAGGTCTGGAGGGATGCACGGGCTGCCTTGCTCAGATCTGTGGAGCGGAATCGCCGGGTTGCTGATCGCCATCGGACCCCAGCCCCTCTGTACAAACCAGGTCAGCATGTGTGGCTATCTTCCAAAGACCTTCCCCTGAAAACTGTTTCAAAGAAGCTCTCTCCCCGTTATGTGGGTCCATATGAAGTGCTCTCTGTCATTAACCCTTCATCTGTTAAGCTCAAGCTCCCTCGTCACATGAAGATCCATCCCACCTTCCATGTCTCCCGACTGAAACCTGTGTCGACGAGTCCGCTGTCTCCACCAGATGCGCCTCCTCCTGCTCCCCGTATCATTGACGACCATCCGGCATACACCGTCCGGCGGCTGCTAGACGTGCGCCGTAGGGGCAGGGGGTTCCAGTACCTCGTCGATTGGGAGGGTTATGGTCCTGAGGAGAGATGTTGGGTACCACGCCGCTTCATCCTGGATCCATCCCTCATCACTGACTTCCATCGGCAACACCCTGGCAAACCTGGTGGAACCCCTGGAGGCGTTCCTTGAGGGGGGGGCACTGTTACAGTCCCAGGCAGGGCTGTGTGTTGTCTGGTGTCTCTGCTGTGTGGGCGTGTGTGTGCATGTGTGTGGGCGTAGGCTTGGCTCCATTCTCCTCCCCGCTCACCTGTTTCCAGTCCTCATTAACACTCCTGCCAGCCATCAGCTCGTCACCTCCAGCCCTACATAACCCTGGTCTGCCCACACTACAGCGCCAGATCGTTGTAGCAACCACAGTGACCACGCCCTGCCTGCCTGCCTGCCTGCCTGCCCCAAGGACTGGTTGTATGCCTCCTCTGCCTGCCTGCCCATCTGCCTGCCTGCTTATTCAATTCATTTAAATAAACACCCTTGAACACTTGAACTTTGTACTTGTCTGCATTTGGGTCCGCCAGTTCTTGGTTTTGCAACATTTTCTAGTTGAGTTTTCAGTCCTTCCAATGATGCTGAGAAGAAGTCTTTGCAAATTGCCTTAGTCTACAAGTCTGTCTTGAGAGACTAATTATTTCCAAACTGGCGAAACGCAAATGGTCGGATCGGGAGAATTAAAACTCTTTGGGCCAGTTTGGAGATATAAACGTCCCATTTGATCCTTGGTCTGCCCGGGGGTCTCCTTCTACTCTCCTCCCAGTGGGAAGAACTGAACTACTCACCCCATCTCTGAGGGAAGAGAAGATGCCAACCACCTGGCCGAGGAAACTCATTCCGACCGCTTGTATCCACAACCTTACTCTTGCCGTCCTGACCCACACTTCATGAGTCATGACCATAGGTGAGAGCAGGAACCAAGAATGCACTCATTTATTCGCTACGCTGTGTGAACACAATACCGCAAACTGCCGAACCGGTTCTCCAGCTGATCTAATCTGCATCCTAACCTCACTGACCCTGAGATACTTAAAAAACTTCAGCGAAATGAAAAATACGTGTCCATGAAAGTCGGAAAAAAATCAAACTTTAATTACTTCTTGGAAAAGATGCATCCACCATCATAATAAGAGCCAATAGAAATTAAGCTCAACGTTTCAGACCCAATCCTGCGTTGTCTTCCCAACACCACTGCACAAAAATATATTACCGTATATTACCATATCACACCTTGAGAATATGTACCGTATTGTCCCGAATATAAGACTCTGGTTATAAGAAAACCTCCATTTCTCTAGGTTTTTGTGGAAAAAGAAAATTGAATGTTATTACAAATGAAAATGGGGCAAAGATTTGTTTGTCCAGTTGCACATTTCTGATATGCTCTTTTATAGTGGTTTGAATGTTTGTTAACAGACCTCAGAATGACTGAAGTATCATTGTTATAATGCTGTTATGAGCAGGCCCAATAGAATAGCTACTGGGGGATAATTAAAGGTAGGGAAGCGTCAAATCTTCAGATATTGACATACTAGTGTCTTAAGCCCATATTAAAGGAGACAACGGTATCGGTAGCTTCTTAAGAATGTCACGTCAGTATGAAGAATGTTGTGCCTCACACCCACGTGTCGCAAAACACTGCTAATTAGAGATCAGACAGGCTGCTGACATCTCTCTCCTCTAAAATGAAAAATATGTTTTTCACACTTTTATAGCATACTTGTCAACTTGTGGTCATAATGATGACATAGCGTTCAAAACATGCCAAAAAGAAATGCTGTCAGGCTGTGTGTCATGCTTATATGGTAAAGTCCATAAAAGTCTATTTTAATTACTTTCTGTCAAAGACAAACATGATGATATACAGTACGTATAAAAACCTATAAATTGCTATGTTCCCATACTATGACTCACTATGTCCACTCACATATGATTTTCATTACAGAGACATGGTTTGACCCTCGATCACCACTGGTATAACCAGTCCTTGTAAATTCTTTATGGACAGTAGTCTTGGGCGGTATTGATTTTTTAATATCGGTATTGATAATGTCTTAATTAGCTCGATATTCGATATTACCGGTATTGACGGCAATCAGAGTTGGAACGCTCCACCAGTCACCTAGTTCTCAGAATTTGCGACTTTGAGGGGTCAGAAACTGAGCGCTCTGCTGTTAAAGCAGCCTAAATAGGGAAAAACTGGAGTTGGAAATACATTGTTTCCAAAAAGCCTAGCCCAAATAAGGGCTAGTTTAGGCATGTGTGTAACATGAAAATTGTTTGTATAGTTACAATTAAGTCTCATTGCTCATATTTTAATAGAATACAGTATAATGTCGGTATTTGACGATATTCGGTATTCGATATTTTTCACAGACCCAACGATATTACTCGGTATTGATTTCCAATATCGCGATAAACGGTAATACCGGTATATTGCCCAAGACTAATGGACAGTTTACCTGCAGTACCACAATGTCCTGAGGTGGTGGGGGCGCTGATATGCAGAATATTTAATATTTGCGTCATTATAATACTGATGTAAAGTAATCACTTCTGGAAAATAACAGAAGACGTAAAACACATTGCTGTCTGATGTGTACACTGTGCAATTGTGTAGGGGCATTTAAAAAGCAAAGCGTCTGTTTCTTAACGCACCAACTATCGTGAGACTTCCGCCGTTTCCTGTCTGGCAGCCACATTTCGCGAGTCCTCCGAGACAGGAACTATATCTGCAGCGGCTTAGATCCTCAAATAAAATCATGTACTGTGCACTCAAAGGTTCATAAATTATGTTTGTTGCTCATGATCATGATGATAATGTTTGTTTACAAGCTGTCCAGCGAGCTCCCATCCACTGACATGTATTTTTCAAACTTCTGGTAAGAGTTTTGTCACTTGAGATGTCATTATGCATCCCCAGTGTCTAAGTCACTAGTCAATCTTCCTCGGGACAAGACAGGAAAGCTTGACCTGCATAGCAACAGAAGGGCTAATTGGCAGGTCTGGGGTTGGCAATGGCAATCAACTGTCTGAGGCAGAGGCTGTACTTTGGCTGATTAGGCCCACTGGCAGACCCTGATCAGAGCCTTTTTGTGGTGTCTCTGGACAACAGTGTGTTCCACAGACTCGAGGCCTGGTCACTAAACTCCCTGCGGGGCTTTCGAGCGTGTGTGTCTTGAATTTGAAGTCAGTGCAGGGGCGAACGGTTCTCGAGTACTCGCAGAGGCATTACAACCACAGACACACACAGAAGCTGCGACGCATGAACGTGGCTCATTTACAGTTAGTTTAAGAGGAGAAATAAAAAGGTTTTTTACTCTCTTGTGTATGTGATGATGGGCATGCATGGCCATTAAACCGGGAAAGCATTTAGATTTTAGTTACCATCATGTGGGTTTATAACAGTGGTTCTCAAAAATATCAGATACGTCATACAAGCTCACAGAGCCTTGGTTAGACCCTTCATCACCCAAGAGTCAGCCCAGCTCCTTATCCAGACAGCAGTCATTTCAAATTTGGACTACTGCAGTCCTGTTTTGTCCCTCCTTACTGTTTAAACGGCATACACACTTAAAGCCCCTCCAATTGATCCAAAATGCTGCAGCCCACTTGGTCTTTTACCAGCTAAAATATCACGTCACTCCCCTTCTCCGCTCTCCACCATTGGCTCCTGGGTGTTGCATGCAGAGAGTTCAAAACTATCACGCTTGCTTTCAAAGCCAGCAAAGGAATGTCACCACCATGTCTTGCTGGTCTCATATCTCCCTACAAGCCCAGCTCAGATCAGCTGACACAAGGAAGCTGGTTCTATCCCCACTAAAAACGCCTGGTCAACACTCCACTCGCCTCAAACTCTTCTCCCTCCGGGCTCCAAAACTATGTTACTATATTTTCTGTTTACATAACAATAACAAAACAAAAACAACTTTTCTGAGAGGAAATCCAGATGGCAGGTCCATGGTCAAAACTGTAAAACAACTCATTGTAAAAACAACAGAAAGTTTAAGAACTTACTGATTAAAAAAAGGCATTCGTGGAGTGTCGCTAGGTTAATTCGTGCTCTTTAAGGTCTGTTTTCCTGCATGTGGCTGAGGATGCGGGGGAGAGAGAGAGCATCTGCACCTTACAGCTGTCGATCCCGCAGTTCTCCCCGTCTCCATTATGGATGAGGAATTATTTTGCTGTTGATTCTGCCATCCGTCATGTAATACCGCCGCGTCGGTGTGACACTAATGTGTAATGAAGTTGTTCAGAAATTCATTGCCGATAATTCCTCATTCACGCGGGCGCCGTGGAGAAAAAAGTGTCTGATGATATTGATTGTGTACCGGCGCAGACGTGTCAATTGTTAATTTCTCCTTGCAGAGTCCCCTCCTCCCGTGTCATTCTCCTCATCACGCCGCGCGCCGCCGGTAAATTGAGGTGGAGAGTAATATGCATTGAAAATGTCCCCGCAGTCGGTGTCTCTCTGATTTTAATTACGAAACCGGTGGAATTTTCTTTCCCCTCGCGGTACTATCGCCCGCCACAGGAATACGTTAATAAGGCATGAAATGCACGCGGCCACCCTTTTCTACATGGCATTAAACTTGGATGCAATATTAAAATGATTTAATGGCACCAAAAGGTGAGATGAATTCAGGGTTTTCTTTTCGACAGATGATTGTATATGGTATAAGGTCTCTGCCTCTCGCATAATTGAAAATTCCATTCCGGGGGAAGAGTTATCTATCTATAGGGCCGCCTGTTAATGAAAAAAAATTCTGATTTGGGGCACAATGGGCAAAAGTGTCTGGAATCCCCCAAAGTATTAGCAGATAGGCCTGTGCTGCTGCATGCGGCTGGCCGGCATCACAGCATATATCCACTGCTGGGGAGAATTCCTCGCATTGTCAGTGAGAAAAGTGGGGGGGGAGATATGGACCGGGGTCTTCCACGGCACTGTATCATGCAGTCGAGGCGAATCTGTGCCAGCGTGAACAGGGCCACTTTTCCCCTGGTGATCAAGGTGAGCACATTGGGATCTGGAGCGCTACTTTAAAATGTAAAGCCCCAAGGAGCGCTTCTGTACCCTCTGCTGCCAACGCCTGCGTGCGTGTCGTCCTACGTTAGTTATTACAGTTCGGATTCTGTAAGACACCATCTCTTTTTTGTACGCTTGCCAACATGTAAAATGCCACGTCCGTTGATCCCCCGAAGGCTGTGCATGGGGCGTGCCTGGCTGTAGCGCTAAAGAGCACAACTATAGCACTATATCCGCCCATTAATCCACCCCTAATTCCACAGTGTAATCAATACTTTTCAGAACGGTTTCTTTACAGGAAAATGCCTGCCCTTTTGGCTGCTAATATTTTATTCACTTTCTAGCCACTAAGCAACATCCAACTTGGAATGAACGTGACGGTGGGCTTTGTGTACTCTAGCAATGTTCAAATCCTGTACAGGAAAACGTATGGCGTATGGCGTATTTTGGACATAGTTTGAATTCTGATTAATCTTGATTAAATTCATTTTGAAGCTGTATATGAAGATGAATAGGTGTCAATGGGAGACATTTTATCAACGGGAGACATTTTATTTGTAAACTAATATATTAAAGACAGCAACATAAAAACTGTCTGGGGGGTTCACTTAAGGCCCAGTATAAATGACACAAAAAATGCCTGAAAGTGAAATACCCCTTTAACCTCCCATTTTTGTTTTTGCCCACGACGCTCGGCGGCTCAGGCAATGAAGCTGCCCCCAGAACACTTTCTCCTGCCCCCCAAGTGGGACAGGTTAGATCGGGCCTGTTACACTGTCTACAGCAGACGTCTCCTACATGGAAGCAGTAAACCCAGAGAGAAGACAGTGAATGCAGTGAAACCTTGGAGAAGAAGCAGGTTAGATTAATTCAGAGTAAGGCTGTGTGATGAATAGGCTAAAACTAAGAACCAGCTCAAGTAAGCTCTCAGAGGAGTCAACTGGCGACTCCCCGGAGAATGGATGAAACGCATGGAAAAAAATACAAAAATATAGCATACGTACACGCAAGCATGCATGCATGTTTTGGTTTAAAGTCGAACAGCTGAAATCCAACCCTTTTCTGCTCTGCCCAAAATTGTGCTGTTTTGTCTGTGCCGTCGGCTGTAAATGGAAATGTATGTCAAAAGCGGTTAGTTTTCTGGAAATGAAAGGGGATCCTACACACTTTTTTATTTTGTCGCAAGCTCTGGTTCTAATGTACTGTAAAATCCACATGTCGCGGCGTGTTGCGAGCTTACAGCCTAGCTATTTTTGCCACTTCTGTGTGACACTGATACGGAATAGTAGGGCAGTGAATTACATCATGAATTTGGAGTATTTTAAAGGAGGATTCCACCCCAGAAGGCTTTTGATTCAGCAGTGGTTCGGATGTCTCAAAAGTTGGGGGAGTGGCGCACAGTTCATGGCTGAACCACTGCTAAACCAAAAGTGAAAGTGTGTCATCACACTACTGACATGGTGGAGAGAGAATATATAGCAAAAAGTGCAACATCCCATTGCCTCATTCTAAGCTTATGGTGGGGTAGGGGGAACTGCCATAAAGGGTGCCTTTTCACAAAATAACAACTGGAGGATTTTTTTAAATAAATCAACTGCAAATAAAGGTAAGAAAGCCTTCTGGGGTGGAATTCTCCTTTAAAATATGAAAATACAAGGTTCCTGCCCGGCGGTGGCAAATTCCTCACAGGAAGGAGACAAAAAGAAACAAACAAAACAGCCAAAGCTATCACGTTGTACATACAAAGAAAAGGGGACCAAAGGGTGGAGATACTAGACTTTCAGGGAGCTGGCTCTATTTTGTTCTCTATTTCCTGTTGTTTTCTCTCCCTCACATCCTCCTCATTTTCATTCATGGCGGAGCATAGCAGAGCCACAGCAGCTCACTAGCATGGAGAAGGACCAAGGTCAGCCATTGTCTGGCTCAGACACCATCACAGTCCTATAACCCTCCCACCACCCCTGGTGCTTATTGTCTGAGGCAGCGTTGATTTTGTCGACTGAAACTGTGATGAAAAAGGGGGCATGGTGGGACAGTGGTAGTGCTGTCGCCTCACAGCTACGAGGTCCTGAGTTCGATTCCTGCTAGGGACGCTGTCCTCAGTGCCCATACCCGAGGCGTGGGTTTGGCACAAGGGCCTTTCTGTGTGTTTGCATGTTCTCCCCTAGAGTAGGTACCCTCGCAACATACTGTAATCCTGGGCTCTAGACTGCCTCCCACTGGCCAGCCGAGGTGCCTGATGTAGGGGACAGGAACTGTTTGGAATAACGTGTTCCTCAGACGCACTATGACAACCGGGGTAACTCCTCCCTCAGGTGAAAAGAAGACAGCGTGGACTCCTCATGCATTGAAAGGAGCATGAGGTCAGTCCACTGCCTCCCAAGGGTAGTGGAGGGTGTGTAGAGCTGAAAAATGGCGATATATTGACCTAATACTGACATGTTTGTCAACAAACAAAAATCATATACTGTATAGGGAACAGGGACTCAAAAGCGCCTGTGGTCGACTAATGGATTTTAGTCTGATTTACACTGGCTGCCGTTTCTCTCTCACTTAATTTCTCAGTCTGAAAGCTCTCTATGCGACAGTAGTTTATGGGTTGGGCATGATCATGTATATAAAACCTGACGCTTCTTTAAAGAAACTATCATATGTTGGATTGATATGGCCGCGATTCTCCGTGGTGGAGGGCTGCCATGTTTGTTGTTTGACACAGTTGAGCGACAGGGCTGTCCCATTTAGATTTTCAACTGGTACTACTGACAACACCACCAGAAGCACTGTCACCAGACCTGAATCACATAAACACAAAGCAAAAAAAAAGCACTAGTGAAGTTGCTCATTGTGGCATAGATACTGGTAGTGGATGGCTGTGGCTCAGCAGGTCAGAGCAGCAGGTCGTTCAGGACACTGAACCACAAATTGCTCCTGATGTGCTGGTTGTGCCTTGGATGGCTTCCGCCAAAACCATTGTGTGTGAATGGGTGAACGTAATTATGTAAAGCACTTTGGATACAGGAGGTATATAATTGCACCATTTACTGGACAATAACACAACACATATTACAAGTACTCTACATGTTGTCTCCACTGAAAAATGTCCTGGCGCGCACACACGCACACACACACAGAAAGAGAAGGGGAAGATGAGATAATATAGCTTCATTTTCTCTAGCCAGGGTTGACCTCCACACACTCACACACAAAACACACCATAGGTCTTCAGGGCCACGATGATTACATGTCCGAACCACAAAAAACGTCTTGTCCTGTAATACAAGATAAGACGACCACCCTTCAAGAATCATTTGCAGAAAAAGAACATTGAATGTCAGTCTTATATTCAGGCCAATAAAGTAGTAGTAGTATTCAATGGAGTAAAGTACTGTAACTAAGTGCATGTACTCAAGTGCTGTTCTTAAATGTATTAAGAAACCCCCAACCCTCTATGTTGCCTCTACTTTGATGCTGCAGGCTGCACCATTAATCGTTTTCAAATCGAAATCGCAATTTGAAACCATGCAATTAGCAAATCGGAACAGCTGCCATTATTCAATTATGTATTTATTTAAACACAACACTGTACGGAGCGACGACACTGTGCCGTTATGCTACCCATTAGAAGTGTGACTGCAGTGCATATGCAGGTGCCCTAGTAAGTCCCCAAAAGAAAGTCATTTTCCTCCTGGTTGTTTTAATCCTCCTCGTCTACTTGCTTTGGTGGCTGTTATAACAGCAGCGGCAACGGAGCAAATCATCTGCAGAGCACTAGCCTGGTCTAGCCCTCAATGATTTTGGCCTTGGGGGGCGGGGGTGTCGTGGGATCCACACGGCGGAAGTGCTGCGCTCTGATTTGATCTCACTAACGTGTCGTCATCTCCGGCCCCTCCCACGCCCGTCCACTGCTGTTCTACGTCACATCATTTAGAGCGACGCCCACCCCGGAAGGTTGACACGCCCCTCAAGGCCACTTTCCAACGCGCGTTAGTCCAGGCTTTCCGTTTTCGCGCAAGGCGGACGAAAATGAAAGCCTGGGTGTCGAGGCTATCTGCAGAGCACAAGCCTCATCCCTCCGTCCCTCCGTGTCATGTCAGTATAACCAGACAACCTCTGCACTGATGAAACATGTCGCTTTATGTGGGCTAAAACTAAAGTACAGTCATTCTGTGTTGACTGTGTGGCTTCATGCACTTAAAAGTTGCTAACCCCATCCTGTTCCACAAAAGCAATACTTCTGTCCCTCAAATAAAACAGTTTGGATCTGGTCACCTTGGAGAATTTAGACAGCGCCTTTAATAAGCTCTCAGCATGTCATGGTGCAATAGGTTGTGGGCTTGAAAATCAGTTCTTTTAATAAAACTGGATAATAAGATTGGATCTGGACACCCAACCCCCGCCCAGCTCCACTGCTGCATGCAGGCCTACTGATTCCTCAATGCAGAAGCAAATAAATAGATAGAAAGGAGAAAAATAATATAGGCATTTTATATTTCAAGTAATAAGTTATAGTCATATACTGTACATAATAAATACTTCTCACACTTTCTCCAAAAATGATGTAACCACAAGCTCACATGCGTGATTGTGTGTACGAATACAAGGTGTACCTTGGGCACAAAATAACTCTGAAAACTTTGAGACTATACTTTCAGACTGTAGACTATAGTGAGTAGACTATATCACTCTGTGCTTTCTTTGTGCTGCCTGCTAATCAAAATATATTAAAATATCTTTTTGCATAAAAACCTGGCACTGCAACACGCTGCGGGAAAGGCTTTGCTGATGTACAGCATCGAGCCGACACTTTTTTTCCCCCCACAGAGCCAACGTCGAGACTCTAGAAAAGTTTTCGGCAGTGTCAGAGAAACTTCTAAATGACCTTTCGCACACCAAAAAAAAGCTTTACAAGGCATATATTGTCAGGTGAAGCTCGCCGCGCGGCATATAAATGGTCGCATTTAGAGTGAATTAACGTCTTGAGCTGTTTTTAATGTCACATTTGCGTCGCGGTGACCTTGTGGGAAGCGCTCCCTCTGCCGAGCCGCTCTGATGATAGACGGCTTTGCGTTTTTTGGTTTATGAGGATTTCAGCCTCATCTCCTTTGCCTCGTACGTTACGACCGGGTGGCAATCTGACAACTCAATGGTTTTTATCCTCGATTCCTCACTCCCCACCAGCACCAGTACCGATGGAAACGTTCAATGAATGGCTGCCAATGTCTCTCTCCTTTCTCCATAAAGATCCGAGTGCTGCTAGACGCTTCAAATTTCTCAGGCCTATTATGGTACCGAGGCCCCTATTGGAAAAAGTAATCTGTCACCGATTCGGAAACTAGGGAAGACATGTCCCTTATTGAATTGATAAGGGGACACCATTTGTTCGTTATTTTTTCGGGGGAGGGAACGATTCAATGATGACACACATCTTTACAAGTTCAAACAGCTCATATATAAACAGGAGCGGTCTCGCCTTGGACTGCTTTGTCAGCAAAAAATAAATCCTACATTAAGGTTTAGACATAAATGTGTGTGAGCCAAGCAGCTATCTGGTCAGGGCAGGAGTCGACGTCCTTTAATGTCATAAGAGCCAATTTGGACAAACAACATGAAATACAAAATCTGTCTGGAGCCGCAAATATATTTGAGTCTTATAATGAAGACAACACCTGGTGTATTAACCTGTTAAAATTATTACGATTTTAGTTTGCCAGAAATATTGAAACTTGTTTATACTTAAAAAATACACATTTTTACCATCCTGGAATCCAGTCTGATTTGCTGTGTTCTGCGCATCTCAATTGTCACTTCGCAAATCAGTCTGGCCTGATCATCGACATCATCGATGAAGGATCCAAGCTTAAAAAACCCTGCATGCTATGGCAGCCATTGCTCTCCCGATAATAAATATATATATATATATATATATATATATATATATATATATATATATATATATATATATATATATATATATATATATATATATATATATATATATTCAAAAATATATTGTTAAAAAATCTGCCAAATGATGATGAGGATGGGTTTCTCAACTGCCCACAGCCCTCATTAAGTAGAAAAAAAGGTATTCTATCACTGTACCAGAAAATGGTACACCCGTGGCACAGACGGCGAGTGCTTTATATTTGAAATCTGAATGTTCATGTACACCTTTACAACGTAAATGTGTGTATCTCCATAGGGAACCACTGCTGGTGTGACAAAAACACATTCATTGATTCAAATCTCCAATGGGTGAGTAATCGATAGGAGGGGGGACAGGTCATTTTGGCTGTTGCATTGTCCCTTCAAGGTATAAACACATGCAACGAATCAGCAAGTCCGGACTGACCCTGCAGGAGTATTTCCAATTTTCTGCAGATGTAATAATAAAAGCCTGAATTACTTGTGACTTTATAGTTTTTGATCTATGAATTCATCTATCCATTTTGATCAAGCAGAAATCCATACGAAAACAAATTGGGCATCCATCTACTTTTCCATCTACTAACCCCTCCAGTAGACAGAAGAGTGGGTGCATGTGCACATCGTGTTGGTCTGCATCACCTTAAATTTAAACTCTGAAAAGTGGATATAGGAGGTTACTTTCTACTTAAATAAATATTTTCAAATGGATGGAGCCTGTTTTTTTTAGCTAGACTAGCTAAAAAAATGTCATATATGCATGTGTAAATATCTACTGTACAGTCAATTTCATCAATTTACTCAGGATTTTTCTAGGGATTTTGCCAGACAGATGAGCAAGTTTTTTTTAGTAAGACTGCATTCGGCACCTGCATAAAACATGAGGACTTTTTTTAATCAAAGGCTATTCATTTGCATGCCAACACAGACTTTACCCTGCAGAGTACAGTACAATATGTATGCACATACAATCTGACACATCAAAAAATGAATTCAGTGAATGTACGCTGGGATATGCCTCTATCTCAAGTGTAATTTCAAAATACAGTGAAAATATAGCATCTCTATGGAAGCTTACAATGTGTCATGTGTCGCATATAGTCAAAATATACTGTGTAATTTGCCATTTTAGAATACCTAAACATCAGTGGATTTCAACCATTTGGATACCCCACTATTCATTCAGCATTTCAGCCACAAAGGCCAACCATTTCACCAGCTTTAGTCTCTCAGACCTAAAACTAAAGACTTTTGGTTTGCTTTTTGTTGACAATTTCATACTGAATTTAGGAGAGATAACAAGCACACACAGATCAAAACAATTCTCGTTGCAACATTCAACTTGTGAATGTCACTGGCAACTGAGTCTGGCCAGTGCCTGCTTGATGCGAATTTCCCTGATGCCACCTGTTGCGTAGCGCTGTTGTCTGATTAGGAGAACACTCAACACATCCCCACCTCCAACCAACTGTTTCAGCACCGAACACTTCTCTGCTTTTAGAACACCTGTGTTTTAGACCAGGGCTTTTTCATACCAGGGCCCACTATTTATTCTGCATTTTAGCCACGGACCACCAGTGGTGTTGAGTCTAATCTCTTGGACACAATTTAGGACAGATAAACTGGCAAAATGTTGGTCAAAATAACAATTCTTCTACATTTTCTAATTGTGAAAATTAAGTAATTCAGATGTTTAAATATAATTTTACGCTCTCTAGAGGTACAGACCTATTTGGTCACCAACTGTCCAACATTTAGCCTGAGAACCACCTGGAATCCTGGACCACCGGTTGAAAACCACTGTTTTAGACAAAGCCTTCTCGATCGCAGCATCAATGTTTTCTTCATGGTACATAACATAGTTTGTGTTGTTGAATTATTTATAAAATATTAGCACACCCTTCGTTGAGGTTTGACCCGCCTATCACATGTGTGATGTGCACACAAAAACATAGTTCCCTGTGATAATGGGGTCAAACATGAACAGATTTTAGAAACTAACAAGAAGGTTTTAGAAATGGGTCAACAATACAAAGCAAGTTTATTTTTTGGATTTATTTACTTTTACTGCTTAACCCCAGTGACCCGCTAAAAAAATAACCGGAACGACTTCATATTCACTCAAACCAGAGCAGAACTCCCACCATGAGACTCTGGACATCAATTAATACAGTTGACACCACTGATATTAATGGACAGCATTTCATACAACTTCAGTTCCAAACATCTGAACTATGACTTTAACTTTCATTAATTTGCATTTGAGTATTTGAATATTTTGACCACGAGCAGGAGTTAAGTACACTGTTAAATCCACTTCTTTACAGAGTACAGTCACCACATCTATGTAACAAAGTAGCAAGAATATTCGCCTATGCATAAATAATTATATATATAGTCTATGGTCGTGCGCACACACCGACACAGACACACAGACACACACACACACACACACACACACACACACACACACACACACACACACACACACACACACACACACACACACACACACACACACACACACACACACACACACACACACCGACACAGACACACACACACACACACACACACAGAAATGCTGTTCTTTTGCATAATGATGTGCTGCCTTATGGATTCTTCATTGCATTGACTGCTGAATTCAACAACCACATTCATACTTGGGTTGTTTGAAGGCTTGGCTAGATTTTTTGTTGCATTATTCAGTTATGCCCTTGGCCTGCAAGAATTAACATTCTTCGGAGCAGCAGGAGGCAGCGGTGCCACGTGAAGAATGGCACACTTTGTCGCACACTTTGTCGCATACACACACCACACATACACACACACCACACACACACACACTATGGCTTGGAGGGGGGAGAAATCGACCGTCACAACTCTTACATGGCCATGAACAGGTCTAATCTGCATTTGTGCCGTGGTAACAAGTCAGCTCAATAGTAAAAGTGAGGTTATGAGGTTTGACTTTATTGTGAAGGTTCCCGAGCAAATGATAGGAGGCTGTCTGCCGCTTCCCATTTGCTCAGTGAGACCCAGTGTTAATAGTTTGGGATAGTTCAGCCCTGGAAGGCCCACTGTTGCCTTTTGTCAACATTAACCCCTTAACTAATTACTAATTAATATTTTGTTTTATTTATAAACATCATGGTTGATGTTCATTATTTAGTCTTCCAATGCCATTGGTCACGATATTTGCATATAAATATTAGGGAGGTCCCATACTGTATCAGTATCAGAAAAAGTATTGGATCGGTCCTTTTTTGTCATATCGGTATAAGCAAATACTGTATGGGTATCGGAAAAGTCAGACCAGTATCAACATTATCATTATTATCATTATCGGGTCATTTCGTGTTTGGAAATTATGCCAGTCTAACCAGTGATCAGACACAGGGGTAAGGGGTTAACACCATGGTGAATACTGTATGCCAGTCTAACCAGTGATCAGACACAGGGGTAAGGGGTTGACACTATGGTGAATACTGTATGCCAGTCTAACCAGTGATCAGACACAGGGGTAAGGGGTTGACACTATGATGAATATGCCAGTCTAACCAGTGATCAGACACAGGGGTAAGGGGTTGACACTATGGTGAATATGCCAGTCTAACCAGTGTTCAGACACAGGGGTAAGGGGTTGACACTATGGTGAATATGCCAGTCTAACCAGTGATCAGACACAGGGGTAAGGGGTTGACACTATGGTGAATATGCCAGTCTAACCAGTGATCAGACACAGGGGTAAGGGGTTGACACTATGGTGAATATGCCAGTCTAACCAGTGATCAGACACAGGGATAAGGGGTTGACACTTTGGCAGTTAAATAAAATGCTGGGTCAAGTAGAATTTGCTTTGGAGTTGCCCAAGTGCACATCTGACTGATGAGTCTGCGATTCCCAGTTGGTGAGCTTGATATTCATAAAAGATCTTTTTATATATTATTTATTATATTATTTTTTATTTATATTATTACTGTATATATATATTATTTTCTGTGGCATCAGGACATCTTTAATAGAGGATTTAACAGAGGCTGGAATTAACAGTTAAAAAATCTCCGGACTTTCAAATGATTTTAACCTTTGACCTTTAACCCTTATAAAAGAAAAAGATCCTGCAATAAATATATTTTTAGTGATCATTAGAATGTCTAAAACATATCTCTAACCCAATGAAAGGTTGTACAAGATCTTGTGAGTCAGATTGAACTACCTGGGATCCATTGGAACACAGGGTGATTCAGTGCTTCAATTATTTATAAACCCATCAGAATGTAGACCCATGCTTCCTGCACTGAGAGTTGGCTGGGAGAAAAGACCAGGTGTGACAAGCACACATTATTATTATTACAGCGTATCATGGTGTCGGGAAGAAACCACTTATCTCTGTATTTTTATTATTATTTATTTTTAACTCTGAAACACTTTTTGTTACACCATCACTAAGCTTGTGTATATTTTACCCAGTGTAAAATAATAAAAATACTAATACAAAATGTTTCTCATCAGAATATATTGAAGTGCAGCAATACGTCGCAACTTGGGGTACTCTTCATATTTGATCATGACTTTTCATGATATCATGGGGGGGAGCAAAATCAGGGGAAAATGTGGATACATTATTTTTTTTAAATATTCCTAAAAAAAAGAGGAAATAAGTTGGGAACTTCTAGTTTCGTCCAAATAATAACACCTAACACCTGTGAGATTAGTCCAGTGAAGAAAATAATGTCCATTGTGTGTGAATGGGATTTTTCTCTAGCACACTATCACTAAACAACTAAACATGGGTGAGATTCACCCAAAAGAGGAGAAAGAAGAGGAGAAAAAAAATAGCAGCTGGTGATGTCACTGAGCATCATGAAGCTACTGGAAGACCATGAAAGGCCATGTTCAGTTTTCTAGGATTAAAGGCAGGTAGGGGTGTCTGTCTGTCTGTCTGTCTGTCTGTCTGTCTGTCTGTCTGTCTGTCTGTCTGTCTGTCTGTCTGTCTGTCGCATGTATAGTTTGGGACATCCCATCTAAATGAATGTATTGTGGTTAAATAGGCCCATATCTGTGGAATCAAACTAGACGTAAAGTCTCAACTCCCCATGCAGTTCCGCCAGTTCAGATGTGATTATTTTTTGGGGTTGGCGTCGCGGCGGCCTGGAAAAGGTTGAAGCCCATTGATATACAGTACCCGTCCTCACTTATAGCATATTGATGAGACTGCAGAGGTACGATATGCTCCTGACTTCTGCCCAGTGGAATCTATTCACTCCCACGAGTACCGCGGAGAGGAAATGTGATGCCTGCCGTTGTAATGGAATCCACCACTTGAACCCTCCTAGCATCCCTATTTACGGTTGGGGGGGGGCACATTTGTGCAATATAGCAGAAGAGCAGCCTGAACAGAGTCAATTAAGTTTTTTGTTTACCAAGTATACAGAGGGTTTAAGTGGATAAGTGTCGATTCTTGTTAGTCTGGTTTTTGCATGGTGCCCTTTAACGTTAAGTGCACGCTGCACAGGAATACATGGCCTTCTGACTCGGCTCTTGAGTAATGAAAGGTCAGCATGTCTGTGGCTGTGCAGGTTTTCCCCTCGCACTTTATTGAAAAGAGCGGCATTTGGTCTCTGCCAGTCCAGAGGCTGGCCCTTTTTGGTGCTCTGCACCTGGAGTGTCATTCCCCTGCCAGGGCATCTTGACAACGCCATGGCGCGTAATTGTAAAGTATAAACCGCAGGATGCCGACCCGCTATCACCCATTGTTCATTCTCTTCTTGTTCAGAACCCGAACAGAACTCATACTGTACGGGAAGCCCTTTTGGTGTTTTAAGTTTTATTGAAAAATATTAACATGTACAGTACATGAGTCGTGTACATTTGCTATTTTGGGGGGAAATCGAGAAGACACAGCACAAATCAGAGCGAACGTTTCGGAGAATCCATGGCCAACGGGATTCAAACCTGCAACCCACTGCGGCCTTGTTTACATAGATTTACATCCACCCACTCCCTTTACCTATATTGTGCACTGCACATTGACTCACTCACCAACCATTGACTCACTCACCAACACACTACGCAACACACAACACACAAATACTTTTGCAAAAAAAAAAAAATCCACTGGAGGACGGGATTCTGAACTGCCGACAGTGTTTCCAAAGTAATTTACATAGATTTATATTCACTCATTCATACACCTTGACATAGATTGTGCACATTCACTCATTCCGTCACACCTTGTGGCCTGCGACGGTCCGTGGTCTAAAGCTTTTTTTTTGTTTTCTAACTACAAACGTTGTTTCTGGAAGTCCCCATGGCACATCAACAGTCTTTGATATGAGAAACATTGGAGAAACACTGCATTAGACAGACAGACATAGGGACGTCATCAGAGGGACATCAGAAAATGTGTGTGCTTTCATCAGCATGCTGTGTCACTGAATGAGACTTAGCAGATCAGGACGTCTCTGTGCCTGCGGTGCCTCGTCTCTACTGTACAGCTCTGTGTGTGTGTGTGTGTGGGGGGGGGGGGGGGTACTGTACAGTACAGTACGCAGCTAGAGGCAGAAGGGAAAGCCATCACTAATTAACATCGCAAACCAGCTCTCGCTGCCATCTGGACACCAAGACAGTGATTGACTCGAGGCCCCGGGCCACGTTCATCAACTATTCCAAACGCTTTCCAACACTTCTTCTTCTTCGACCGCCACGGGGGGCCTTTTGTACTATAGCCTATCCGTAGCACTTAGAGCACATTTCCACGAGCGAACTCTGACGGCTTTTTCCCGTTTCAAGGTGCTGCCAGGCAGTGTTGTAGTGGGACTTTAAGAAGTGGGGGGGGCACCTCTTAAAGGGGAATTCCACCCATTTTCATTTTTTTTTTCAAATGGACCCGCTAGGGTCCATTTGGTTCACATTTGTACACTCTCAGAAAAAAAGGAAACTCATTAACATTGGTGAAACACATCTTGATGATGTCATCAAAGATGTATTCACCATGCTAAGGATTTTTTTCAGACCTCCATTTCTACGGAACACAGAACGAGAGGAACTTTTTTTTTTATCATGTCCACACAACATCTCTAAGGTATGGTATATTAATGGCATAGTAAAATATTGAAAATGAGTGGAATAAGACACGTGCATGCGCACTTGCATTTGCATGCGCATTTGCGTGCACCTGCGCAACACACACAGACACACCATTAAAACAACTTTTGCCCCAAAAATATTTTAGATGTGAAAAGTGGGGGGACGCCGTCCCCCCGCGTCCCCCCTCCACTACACCTCTGGTGCCAGGTATAAAGAGGCACAAAAGGCAACTATGGCGACCCAAAGGAGAGGAGGGGACACACGAAAAAAAAGAAACTCGACATTTTGGGAAGGCGGTTGCGGCGGGCGAGAAGCAAGGTGATCCCCAATGGAAATTATGGTTCATGTGCATCCAATCCTTCACCTGCAGATTTGCTGGAGTCGCCGCCACGTCCCCGGGTCATTTCCATTTAGATAGGCAGGAGACGCGGGGCGAAACTTCTGAGAAAGAGGAGAGACAAGTGGATAAGCTCTCCACACGTGGGCCTTTCTCTGTTCCCAGTGAAGTGTGGCAAGCATGAAGGACATGCCATAACAACACACATCATCTGCATTGCCTGGTGCCCATACGGAAAAGGAAAAAAAAAAGACTTGATTGTCTGCCCTGTGTAACAAGGCTAAACCGTTAGTACTTGTCACAGTATTTGTTTACGGCTTGTCCACTCTGTGCACAAGCAATATCAATACCTTTAAGTTATAGAGCACCTTTCAAAAATCCCAAGGACGCTTGATAATAAACAAACTAATTGTCAGGAGCCTCCCTTCAAGTCTCTCTTCAGTGCAGACATGGCAAATGGTGCATTTACACTATGCAGCACACAGCATATCCAGAAGTACTAACTATAGCGCAGAAGTAAGGCATGGACTACTAGTGCACGAGCAGAGCAAGCGAGCGACCAGAGAACTTATACTGTGGATTTCTCTTAAAGAGATACTTGAGAACTCTTAACTACCGTTACATCATCATCTAAACTGGCGAATTGGGAGTACTTCGAGGGACGACCAATGACTGCAAACCCACTGCTTAAAGGGGAATTCCACCCATTTTCAACATTGTTTCTGAGAGTGTACAAATTTGTACGTTCTCAGAAAAAATAAGCATCTAAAGAAATCAATTAACATTGTGAAAATACATCTTGATGATGTCATCAAGATCTTTCACCATGTTAGTGGTTTTCTTCAGACCTCCATTTCTAAACACAGAATGGGGAAACATTTTTATCATGTCCATCCAGCACCTCTAGGGTATTAGCCTGATTGTCAGACTCTGAGCCATGGCTCAAGAGTCTGACATTGGCCCCATTGTAACCGATTTACGAGGAGGCGGGCCCTTGATTTTCCCTCAACCAACCTGTGACGTTGTTTACAGTCGACAACAACAGTTAATTAGCAGTTAACTGATCTGCTGATCTGATCGTTAGATGATCCTCGGTGTTGATTGGCTATTTTTTTAGACCCGCCTCCAACTCCTTTGCTCATTGGCCGAGCCGTTTTTCCGGACGAGATAAATCGAAACTCTTCATGACAACACCAGACCACAGAACCCAGCAGAGTGGGCGGGGCCCAACGGAGTAGGGGTCTGTGGGCTGAACCCAGGCTACTAGGGTATACTAATGACAGAATGTTGAAAATGGGTGGAGTTCCCCTTTAACTTGCTCACTGGTCGCACAAGTAACTTGTTGACATAGCGGCCTCGCGGCAGGGTGAAGTTCCGGCTGCCCACAAGCACCGCGGACATGGGGGGGAAGACTGCAACCGCCAGTCATACCTAGAGGTCAGGAGGTCACCTCCCAGCCACTCACCCGTTCGCAGTGAGAAAAGCCAGAGTATCGGCCTGCACAAGACTTATTCTTCCCGACGCAAGAACAGGGCACAAATCAGCTACAACACTGTCCATCATGAGGAGGTCACACCTGGGGTCAAGTACAAGTACAAGTACAAGTGGAGATCTGAGGTGTGCTCACGGAGGTCCTACCCGCCTGTGTGAGAAGAAGGCGTCAGCGTCCTGAAGACGTCATCCTAGTCGCCACACAGGATAAGCATCATCATTTAAATCATGTCACCCTAGAAAATGGACAGTTTGCAAAAGGATAACCTTTCCCATTAAGTGCATAAATTGGTGTTGGACTTATGTTGAACTCGGTACTGGTACTTGTCATGTGGTCATGTTTTGTTTATGGGACATCTCAGCTCACTCTAGCAGCTCTGTGGTATTAGTTGTAATTCTTTAATGAGTGAGTATTTTATTGTCATATTTTTAACAACTATATGTATGGTATGGAGAGAAAATAAGGTAACTAAAAATATCGATGTATATCATATAATCCATTTATATTATATAAGGTCGCTCATCTATCAATAGGTGTACTGTATGTTGTGTAACATATTTGGATTGCGCAGTTTTCCGTATGGTATGTTGTGTTAACTCAAAGCATGAAAAACAAATTACAAGCTCTGATAGGAATTGGTGGTGGTATATCTTGATCCTCCCCATAATCCTTAAGGCAGAGTTCTGACAAAGTATAGAGTTAAGGGAAATGTGTTTGACGGGTTAAGAGGGTTAAGGTTGAGGATAACTTCAATAAACAATCCAAGAGTGACATTGTTATCAGTCGCTAGGATGAAACTCAGCTATTCGGCGCCAGGCATCTATAGATAAATCAGGTCCAGCCAGACAGGCAGGAGGTGGAGTAAGGTATAGAAGTACTCTCCTTAGCGAAGACCTGTTAGTTAGAGTCACAGCTCAGCACAGTGCGGACCCCCAAGAGAAGGACCGGACCAGACCAGTGATTAGACTCTTAGCCTCAACCACCACCAAAAAGGAATACCGCTTCGTAATTTGGTAGTAAAAACGTTATACTTTGCCCACAGCGATCAGAAGGATCTGTATCTTCTAGTTTTCTTAACCCCTAATTTTCTACTTTATCTTTTGTATTTTTGTGTAAGTTTAAAAATAAATTTGGATATCATCGACTTGGGTCAGCGTTCTTCTTCCTCCAGCAATACTGGTGAGTAGTATAGAATAAACTACGTTCAAAAACGGGCAGGACGTAGGAAATAGTTTGTTAAAGCTTCGCTTTATATAAGAAAAAAAGGTGACAATGAAAAAGGCAGCAAAACGTTACTTTGAGTTGTAAAATGAACTTTTCTGGCGCACGTAACAGTAGGCAGGTTTCTCTCTCTCTCTTTTTCTTTTTTTTTTAACAACCACACTGCAACAATAGAAGACCGGGTTTTTAGCGGATATCCGGTTTGCAACAAAGCACTATGGGAAATGCAGTTTAGACGCTTGCTACTGTAAAAGTGCAATAGTAAATCAAATCACATATGAATCAATATTATGCAAATGAATCAATCTTCTTTTAAATCAATACTGAACCAATCATGTAAATGACTGTTAATGGCAATAGTGCAAATAATGTCTTTTCAAGAATCATGCAAAAATAAAGAAAGAACAATATAAACAACTGTAACTAATTTAAGTTACAACATCCTCCCACCCATGAACTAACTGTTCATTACTCAATTTCAAGACAGTACAGTAACTGAATAGGTCTTCTCAGCAAAGTCCCTGTGGGAGTGCGGACCATGCACGACCTTACAAGTCCATCTCGGCCTGTAAACAGTTCTGTGATTCTCCCCAGTTTCCAGGTCTGTCTGGGGGTATTGTCCTCTCCGATGAGAACAACATCACCCACTTTCAGTGGAGTCGGTGTCGGTGTGTTGCAGCGGTGCGCTGACTTCAAGTCCAGCAGGTAATCCTTACGCCAGGCGTTCCAGAAGCTGGTTGTGAGTCTCTGCCTGTATTTCCATCGTCGAGTGATCTCCGCCTTGTTGACAGTCGGGTGCTGTGTGTCGGCAGGGAATGACTTGGGTGGCAGAGCGGTGAGTCGTTTTCCCACCAGGAAGTGGGCTGGCGTAAGTGGCTGTGGCTCATCCACTTCATTGTGTACGAAGGTCAGGGGTCTTGAGTTTATGACAGCTTCCACTTCGGTCAGTGTTGTGCACATTTCTTCAAAGTTGAGTGAAGCTTTTCCGAGAACTTTCTTCAGGCATGTCTTTACTGATCGGACCAGCCGCTCCCAGAATCCGCCCCACCAGGCTGCTCGTTCTGCGATGAACTTCCAGGTGATGCCCTTTTCTGAGAAGAACTCCAACAGCTGTGGTTCTTTGATGGCTTTCCACAGCTCTTTCAGGTCCTGATCAGCTCTCTTGAATGTTCTGGCGTTGTCTGAGTAGATAATTTTGCATAGTCCTCTCCTGGCGATGAACCTTTTCAGTGCTAGCAGGAATGTCTCTGTGGACTGATCTGAAACCAGTTCTAGGTGCACTGCTCGGGTCACAGCACAGGTGAACAGCGCTATGTAGGACTTCTTCACTGAGTCATCTGCTTTCACATAAAGCGGCCCTGCAAAATCCACACCTGTGACTTCGAAAGGTGGGGATTCAGTTATCCTGTCTTTGGGCAGGGGCGCAGTGATCTGCTGTCCGGGTTTCGCTTTGAATCGTTTACACACTGTGCAGTGCGCCACAGTGCTCTTGACCAGCTGCCTGGCACGCAGGATCCAGTGTCTTTCTCTCACTTGTACGAGAGTGTCTCTCACTCCTGAGTGCATCACCTTTTCATGGCAGCTCTGTATCAGCAGCTCGGAGTATCTGTGCTTGTTGGGAAGAATCCAGGGGTGCTGCTGTCGGTAGGTGAAGTCGGACTGCTGAAGTCTTCCTCCCACGCTGAGCAGCTCGTTTTCATCCAGGAAAGGTTTCAGTTCTTTTATCTTGCAGTCGTGATTTAGGCTCTTTCCGGCCTGCAGTTGTTTTATTTCTTGGCTGAAGCTCTGTAGTTGTGTAGTCTTGATCCAGTACCTTTCAGCCTCGAACATCTCGTCCGCAGTCAATTCTCCTCTTGTCTTTGTTTTCGTTCGTGCATTAGCGATGAATCTCTTTATCCAGGCTGTCACCCTGAGGACTCTTCTCAGCTTGCTGTATCCTCCCAGCTCTAACACTGGTTCTGCGGGGTCTGTGTCGTTTGCAGCGAGCTGTACGGTGATTTGTTGACTGGACTTGAGTTCTGCATTCACGTTGTCTTGAACATCTTCATTTTCAGTCTCCTCTGACTGGTCAACTGTTGTCAGAACGCTGGGTCCATTCCACCATAGCTGGCTGTGCGTCAGATTCTCGACACTTAGTCCTCTTGTCGGGAGGTCAGCTGGGTTGATTTTTCCTGCGATGTGGGACCATGCTTCAGGGTTGGTCAGCGACTGGATCTCCGTCACTCTGTTGGCGACGAACTGTTTCCACTTCTGAGCAGAGCTGCAAATCCAATGCAGCGTTATCATGGAGTCTGTCCACATTCTTATCTGGCTTGGTTCCAGTTTCAGTGTAGTCATCAAGTTGTTGGCTAGTCGCGCTCCAATCACGGCTCCCATGAGCTCCAGGCGTGGCAGTGTCATTTTCTTGAGAGGGGCCACTCTGGATTTGGATGCGACCAGGCTCATCTTCGGTTCTCCGTCTGGTGATTCACATTGGAGGTAGGCAGCTGCACTGTATGCCTTTTCACTTGCGTCGCAGAACACATGCACTGTCAGGGGACGATTGTTTTGTATGTCGGTTTGATACCACCTTGGTATGGCGAGTTGGTGTAGCTGGGGAAGTTCGGAACACCACTGCTTCCATGCTTGAGTCAGGTCAGGTGGCAGCTCTTCATCCCAGGAGAGCCCTCTCTCCCACATTTCTTGAAACATGCACTTGATTCTGATCGTGAAAGGCGTCAGGAACCCCAGTGGGTCATAGATGCGTGCAGCTGACTGTAGAACGCTTCTCTTTGTGTTCTTCATTTCTTTCAGGATGCTCAATAGCGGTCGGAGGTCAAAGGTGAAGTCATCGGTTGCGGGTCGCCACACTAACCCGAGCACTTTGAGTACTGCTCCGTGTGTCTCTGGTGCTAGTGTGTGCTCTGTTGTGCCCTCCTCCCATTTCTTCTCCAGCTCATGGGAGTTGGTCATCCACTTGCAGAGGTCCATGCCTGCGGTAGACAGCATCTTCTTAGCAGTTGTTGTCACATGGTAGGCCTCTTCAACACTGTTAGAACTGGATATAAAATCGTCAACATACAACGCCTCCTTTAGTGTCTCTACAACCTGTGGTTGTTCTTCTTCGTATTGTTTCAGGTGCTTTCTGATTGTAGCTGCGAGCAGGAATGGGCTGGGGGAGGCTCCGAACACCACTCTGGTCATCCTCAGCATGCGTAGCCCTCCATCCTCTTCTCCGTTTGGTGGGCCTGAGAGCCACAGGAATCTCACAGCGTCTCTGTCTTTCTCCGCGAGGGAGATCTGCAGGAAAGCCTTTTTAATGTCAGCCATGAAGGCGATCTCATGTTGTCTGAATTTAATGAGGACGCTGAGCAGGTCTGGATTCAGGTTTGGGCCTGTGAGCAGACAGTCATTGAGGGACGGACTGCCATCTTCATGTGACGACGCGTCGAACACCACACGCAGTTTTGTAGTCACTTTGTCCTCTCTCAGTACTGCGTGGTGAGGTAAGTAGTAGTTCACATTGCCTGGGTTTGCTTCCTTAGGCACCTCCTCTGCAATGTTCTGCTGCAGATAGTCCTCCACAACTTCATTGTACCTGCTGTAGAATGTGACATCCTTCTTTAGTCTTTTCTTCAGACCATCAAAGCGTTTTTTAGCGACCCTGTAGTTGTCTTGTAGATCTGCTTTCTCTGGTTTCCAGGGCAACTCCACGTGGTAACGTCCATCTTTGAAGGTTGTCGTTTTCTCGAAGATCTGCAGGGCCTCTTCTTCTGCTTTGTTCTCTGTTTTCTCACTTGTGATGCCCAGAGACTCGATCTCCCAGAATGCACACAGTTGCTTGGAGACTAGGGTGTTCTCTTCGATTGGAATGAACATGCAGGTTGCCTCGGCGACACTTGACATGGACACCGGTCCCTGCACAGACCATCCAAAGGTGCTCTCCAGTGCTACTAATGTCTCTGTAAGTCTCTCCACTCTCCCTGAGACTATTTGCCAGTAGTAGTCCGCTCCTATCAGAACAGAGAGCTCAGGATCATCGTCGTTGTCTGGGAAATCGGCTAGTTGTAGTCCCTTTTTCTTGAGCTCACGCTGAATCTGGTCACCAGGAACTTTCATCACAGCCGAGCACACCTGTGGGGTTTCTATTGCTTCAATTTCAATTTGCTGCTGGTTGTCCCAGACGTTCTGTAGAATTACTCTCACTGTGTTGCGCTGTGACATCGTAGGGACAGTGGAGCCAAAGGTGTGCAGAGTGAGTGTTTCTTGTCTTATTACTGGTAAGTTCAGGCTTCTCACCAGGTTTTCATGAATGAAGCTTCTTTGACTCCCTCCATCGAGCAAGCAGCGGGCTATTTTTCTTCCTGAGGGGCCTCCCACCCATGCCTTAGCTGTTTGCAGCAACACAGTGTTCTGTCCACCTGGTTTCATCTTCGCTGCGTGAGGAATGACAGAGGAAACAACCGCTTCTTCTGTAACGGTAGACGGCTGTCCCTCGGTTTTCTCACCGGTGCACACAGCAATGTGGTGTCTCCTTCCACATTTTTCACATGACACATCCTTCACTTTGCATGTCTTCGCGATGTGTTTTGGTCCCAGACACACAAAGCATCGCCCCATTTTCTTTATTTTCTCTTTGCGTTCAGGAATGCTGTGATTCGGGCAATGTTCAGATTTGTGTTCTGCACTGTCACAGAATATGCAATTGTGTGTCTTCTCCTGGCTGGCCGTGTGCAGTGCAGCAGCAGATTGCAGGCTGGATCTGTTTATTTTTGTGTCTTTGGGTGAACATGAGTGCTTCCATGGCTTGATCTCCTGTTTCTGTTCTTTCTGGGTGTATGATGATGTCATTTGCAGTGCTCTTTCTCTGCTCTGAACTTCTTTTTGCAGGAATTTGACTATTTCATCAACTTTCCATTCATCATCACTCCCCCTCTGACGGCTGTACTCGAGAGCTATGTCATCTGGAATCATCTTCATTAAGATTGGGCATAGTAGGCTTCCGTAGGTGTCTGAGACTACACCCAGTGACTCCAGGCTCCTTATTTGAATTTCACATTCATCATATAGCTGCCGTAGTGCATGCACATCAGAGGATTTCTTCACAGGATTTAGATTTAGCAGTCTTGACATGTGAGCACTGATAACCAGATCCTTCCTCCCAAACCTGCTTTGCAAAAGGGTGATCGCGCTGTCATAATTTCCATCTGTGAGCATCAGTCCTGCTACTGCCTTTGCAGCTTGTCCAGTAAGATACGATTTCAGGTAGGTGAACTTTTCACGTTTGCACAGTGCATCATTGGTGTGAATCGCGGTCTCATACTGGCTCCAAAACTCCTGCCATTTACTGACATCTCCACTGTATTTGTCAATAATCAACTTCGGCAGTTTTACAGTCTGTCTTTGTGCATATGAGTTGGCTGAATTAGCGTCGCTCACCCGATTTCGTGCTGGTGATGGTTGCTGGCTTTCTTCTTCTTTTCTCCTTATCATGCGTTGTGCGCGGCTCTTAGATGCGATGATCTTTTGTTTATAGTCCTCTGTAGTTTCGACTTCATTCTCCAAATCGTCCATGGACGTGTGCCGTTCAATTTCGCTGTCCAAGTCGAGTAAAGTGTCCTCCTTTGCCGACAGCATATCCAGTAACGTGCTGAGTTGATCCGTGTCCGCATCTGGCTTGCTCATTTCTGCGTCAATATTGTTCAGAATTCGCGTAGTACTACCTCTTATTGCACCGCGTTTCTTTCTCATTCTTTCCATTTCTTTACGTTCCTCTTCTGCCCTAACAGCGGCGGCTGCTGCTGCTTCTTGTCGGTCTCCTTCGCTCATCTTTTCCCGGGTTTCGGCACCAAAATATAGAATAAACTACGTTCAAAAACGGGCAGGACGTAGGAAATAGTTTGTTAAAGCTTCGCTTTATATAAGAAAAAAAGGTGACAATGAAAAAGGCAGCAAAACGTTACTTTGAGTTGTAAAATGAACTTTTCTGGCGCACGTAACAGTAGGCAGGTTTCTCTCTCTCTCTTTTTCTTTTTTTTTTAACAACCACACTGCAACAATAGAAGACCGGGTTTTTAGCGGATATCCGGTTTGCAACAAAGCACTATGGGAAATGCAGTTTAGACGCTTGCTACTGTAAAAGTGCAATAGTAAATCACATCAAATATGAATCAATATTATGCAAATGAATCAATCTTCTTTTAAATCAATACTGAACCGATCATGTAAATGACTGTTAATGGCAATAGTGCAAATAATGTCTTTTTCAAGAATCATGCAAAAATAAAGAAAGAACAATATAAACAACTGTAACTAATTTAAGTTACAACAAGTAGTACGGTCATGTGTCTCTACATTGCTATAACAGTAATTTTAATTCAGCTAACTTGCACTTGCATATTGTTGGTGAAAATGTGTGGTTGTGGGTTAGTCCAATGTCTGGAGAAGACTTCAAATTGTCCAAAGGACACAGGAGCTGCTTTTCCTCACACTTCAAGCCACATGCGAGAGGCTGTGACTTTGGTGTTCTGCGCAACCACACCTCAGCGAGCTGCTGGGGTGTCCTTTCATGTTGTTATGGACAACAAGTGGCTGCCGTATCCTTTATGCGAGCCGCATGAGGATTGGCAGTGCTCTTCCATACGGTCATCTGGGTCTGATCCCCAGCCCAGCGAGCAGCTGGAGAGGCCTGGGATCAGAGTGCACCGTAAACAATGGTGCAGCGGCTGCAGGGAGAGACAGAGAGTGGACACTTCTACGGGAATCTTCAAACACAGAAGGAGCACAGAGGAACTACCACTAGAGAGAGACTACCGTACTGGTTCGGGAGCCGCAACAACATGGGGGGGATTTTCACCGTCACAAATCTCAACTGCCCAGGTGTACAGGCAAGCCGCTGCCAACCTGGGAAGTGAGACAAAAAGCACCCGCTCACAAGGCAGTGGGAGTAGCCAGTTGATTTGGGGCCGGAGAAAGAGGCAAAATCCTACTGGATGCTCCCAATGGCCTACATAACTAGATCAGCACTTTGTAGAGGGCAAACTTGCGCATTGCAACAAAAACAACTTTTGAACACCAGGGGTCGACATTATAATTGGCCCGATGGCCCGAAACAGGTTTGAAAACACGTGCGGGCCACCAGATGGCGCCCTATACTGGCCCGATGGGGCCAGTGGTAAAATGCCTCCTAAAAATAAAAGTATTGTATTATTATTTTTATTTCACAATATGTTGGTGTTGTTTTGTAATTGTTTAAGTTTTATTTATATTTTGTTTATTAGCACAAAACATATTTTAGGCATTCTGCATTGTATAAGGGTCAGCTTGCTGAACGGTCTACTGGTTTTGACCCCCATCAAAAGAGTGCTGTTAACTTGAATGCATTTAATGCACACCACTGATCAGCATTAATAAATGGTGGTCTTTTTTGCAGACTATGGGGATCGATTACCTGGGCCAGTGCTTACAGTTGTGGGGCCAGTGATTCTTAAAAGCCACTGGCCCGAAGGGCCAGTGGCAAATTTCCCTTAATGTCTACCCCTGAACACAATCATCCTCCATGCTTAGCTTCCTTGTGGAGGAACAGGAAGCAACATTTGTGGCCATACGTTGTGTATGCAATATAGTTATATTGCATTGCATCGTGCATTAGGGTTTTTTTTTTTTCAATGTGGACACGTGGAGGGGTTGCACATGCCAATCTAGTCTGGATCGACACAGACTCGCCCGAGGGCTTCATAAGCCCCTTCCACTCGAGGCTGCTTGGTTTCGTAGGACACTTAAATATGGCGCAGCCTTGTGTGAACATGCATACCAAGTGCAAGGGTCAATGGTGTGGGACGAGTGGTCCAAGAGCAGTGTTGGGCAGTAACTAATTTTAGATTACATATTACTGTAATATTATTACTTTTGCTCCAAAAAGTAAAGTAATGTGATTACTCTGCAAAAATTGGTAATAAGTAACGCATTACTTTGCAAGTAACGCCAAGTTACTTTTAAAATGAGCTTGTTGCATGCAAAAATAGAACAGATTTACAAGCTATCGACAGGTAATGTAACAACATAGATGTGCACTAGATTGTAGATCCAGTCCACACGCTGCATCCAGCGCACTATATTTTGTATTTTATTTTTAAATACAAGACCTCAACTGTCTTTGAAAACAATTGTGAAAAAGTTTAAAAAGTCAAAGAGGCAAAGAGGCAATTATTCCAATAAATTGGATTCAGTTCTAAAAAGAGCTCGCTAAACAGATTATGTTGTACATCTCTATTTTTTCAAATGTAGGAGTTGAGAACTTGGAAAAGTAATAACGTAATATGTAATATATTACTCTTTGATTCCAGTAATAAGTAAAGTAATGATATTACTTTGTCTAAGGGGTAACGAGTAAAGTAAAGAAGTTACTTTCCTAAGTAATATTGACCAACACTGTCCAAGAGTGATGGCTGCAATCTGGAAATGTTATAATGGAGGTGAAAGAAGGCAGATTTTGAAAAAAAAAAAAAAGATTTGATGTTGATAAGAGAGGGTAAAGTTCAGAATGGCAGCTAGGTTAGGACACTGGTTTTCCAACTGTGGTCTGGGGAACACCAGTGGTCCCTGAGAGAATTCCAGGTGGTCCCCAGGCTAAATGATGGAAAGTTGGTTAACCAGGTGTAACTCTTTAAGAGCGTAGACATGAAACCAAATGGACCCTTGGGTCCATTTGGTTGTTCATGTTACACTCTCAAGAGTTAAAATATCCATCATCTGAAATAGCCCAAGTCTACACAACTAGAGAATCTAGAAGATTAATGGTCATTTTGATTTGTATGTTTGACCAAATCCAGCCTGGAATTGTGGTCAAAAGCAAAAAATCTTTAGTTTTGGGGTCTGTGGGGCTAAAATGTGATTCAATGCAGTCCGTGGCTCAAATTCTGAATAAATAGTGAGCCCTGGGATCAAAAAGGTTGAAAACCACTGCTGCCCCTCAGATGGACAAGATCTCCAACCATGAGCTTTTCTTGCTGTTGCAAGTTATTTCAAGTAGGCAGCTGACTATGGAGTCTGGAGGGAGCAGAGCGGTTGGTGTCCTGTGCTGAGAATGCCAGCGTAGCAGTGGAAACGTAGTGGTGGATTATCACTACTAGTGACAGCCATCATTGATTTATTGAGAATAAAGAGTTTGTGCCCCTGTCAATGTGTCAGTCTAAGCTTCTGTGACGGCTTATGATCTGATTGGAAGTCACCAACAGGCTTGTTATTAGCAAATCCTTCATTCATGTTCATTTTTCACCCTCCTAGCACATGGAATTACTTTTTGGGCGTAGTGATATGGACAAGAAAATATATGCTGGTACTTCCCTGTGATACGGGGGTCAAAAATGAACAAAGGATGTGCTAATCCAAAGTTTTTTGGATTCATTTACTTTTAATGCTTGGCCCCAGTGACCCCCCAAAATGACCAGAACTACTTCATATTTCACCAAAACTCAGAGCAAAACTCCCATCACAGGACTCTTTACATCAATTAACACAGCTGACACCACTATTTTAAGGTCAAGTATAGGCCCGCAACTAGCGATTATTTTCATAATCGATTCATCAGCGGATTATGACTCTTATTTAGCGATCACTTTAAAAGGGGGATTCCACCCATTTTCAATGTTTTTTTGAGTGTACAAATGGAACCAAATGGACCCTAACAGGTCCATTTGGTTCCATTTGTGAATTCAGAAAAAAGGTCCTAAAAAAACTCATTAACATGGTGATACATCTTGATGATGTCATCTAATTGTGTTTCACAATGTTAATGATTTTTTTCAGACAATCATTTCTAGAAACACAGAATAGGAGGAACTTTTTCATGTCCACACAACATCTCTAAGGTGTATAAATGAATGACAGTAAAATGTTGAAAATGTGTACAATTTGTTACACTTACTATGGTTAAATGGGAAAACGGGTAAAAACTGCAGTGATTAATCAAAAACACTAAAATACTTGACAACTACCCTATTGGCCTGAATATAAGACTATGGGCGCGATTTTCCTTCCACCCCTTGTCCCCAACGTTACGCGATACCCGCAGCGAATTCCCTTATTGCTATTTTGGTCACCTTTTCTCTTCCCTTAGCCACTATTCTTTATGCCGACACCGTTATTTGTGGCTGGAGGTGTGGTCATGGGCGTGTTTGTTGCGCAGTCCCTTAAGTTGCTAATTTCGTCAAATAGATTTGGGAACTAGATAACGCCATCAGAGACCACCCGTTAACCGATGTGAGAAGGCAGAGCCACGTGCGCACAGTGCGGCGTCTGTGCGCCTTTGGAGATGTCCACGACACCACGTGGAAAGGCGCCAGTTCAATTCATCTCCTTATTTCTGGATTGTCCTATAAACAGCTGTAGATTGCCTGCTGTCGGTCACTTCCTTGTGTTTAGGTAATGTACAGTATATAATATAGTTTTTTTTTGCCACGAATTGCCGAGTTTTTTTCAATTTACTTTATAACATTTCGCAGACTTGGGATAAATGCACGCCACATACAGCAAAAAAAACATGGAACATGTTTTTTCAACATAACATGTTGAATGGTAAGAAATGATTGAGAATTGACCGAGCTATAATTGTTTGAAAATGAGAGCATAATCTTTGAGAATAGGCGTCTGTCCTAAGCCAGGCTGCGAGGGTCAGACATAGCAGTAGGGATAAGGGAACTAGATAAGGGATGAATTAAAGGGAATGGCAAGACCAACACGGATTGGATGAAAGCTAAAAACGCCCAAACCACACCTATGCATAATTTAACGGGTATAGGAGGTGTTTAAGGGAGATGGCATGGTTACGAAATTAGCGACTTTAGTGCAATGCTATGTGCGTTAATTGCGCATAAGGGCTGATGTGACCAAAATCGTGCCCTATGTTTTTTTCCCAATGGATACATCCCAAAAAATGGAGTCGTCTTATATTCAGGGGCTATACTATTTGACATTCAATGTTCTTTTTTCTGTAAATGGGTCTTGAAAAATGAGGGTCGTCTTATAAACGGGTCGTCTTATATTCGGGAAAATACGGTAATTGAATAATCAATTCATTGTTTAATCATTGCAGCTCTAGTCAAGTATTTCAAACAGCTTAACTTCACTAACCATCCTTGTAAAATACGATACTAGAATTCAATAGTATGACCACATCAGGTCACTAAAGGGGATAAACTACATACAGTATGAGACTTTTACAGACTACTGCCCCCCCCCCCCCCCTCCTCCTCCTCCATCCCCGCGGCTAGTAGAGATCTTTTCAGTGTGATGTAGTGGACCTGGAGTAGCCACAGGAGACAGACCTCCGAATAAGGAAAGTGTGATGATGAAGGTCACGGCGTGAAGCCGCCGTGTACATATTAACGAGCCGACCGCCACCGCTAATGGAGGTACAGTAATAAATATTGACACTATCAAATCATTAAAATGGATCCCGGGTCTTTGCGGCACAGGCAAAGTGTGTGTACGTATGCGGCGGTCGGGTTCATTTTTCTCCTCCGTTACTTTTCACCCTCCTCCTCGCCACTTTCACACTCCATTACGGCTGCACCCCCCCCCCCCCCCCCCCCCCCCCCCCCCCCACCCCCCCACACCCCCTGACGTAATGGCCAGCTCCAAAGCGCGGCGGCCAGATCAATGCGGATGGCATTTCTGTTGCCTTTCAGCCATTGTCCCCCCCTTCCCTTCCCCATCATCGACCAGGCGGAAGCCAGACCGCCTTGCTTCCTTCCTTCCTTCCTTCCTACCTTCCCTCCCTCCCTTCTCCGCTCATCCGTCCCTCCCCGAGGTCTACTCCACACTCACAGATCAAACGCATCAATGTGGCTCAATGTGTCTCTCCTCCACCTCCATTAGGTATATATATATATATATATATGCCCATAAGCCCCCTGTAAGAACCGTGGGCATTAATTTCACATTCCCCCTTTTGACCGCAACATTGATGTTTGACAGGCACCATATAGAGACATGACAAGCAAATCAGCAAAAAAAACGCCGGTTCTTACCCTTAATTATCTTACCTCCTGCCTCTTGGCCGGCCAGGCAGGCATGCAACATAATTGTTGACCGCTGGTAAATTGACTTGCACCGCCCGGCGGCTATGAGAGCAACCCCTCCCTCCCCCTCCCCCTCCCTGTTCAATATGGAGCCAGAGAGAGAAGACAGAGATAGAGACAGGGAGAGTAAATCTAACCCCGGTGTATGGAAATCAAGGCTTAACTTTAAGCCCACTGTAATCCCTGTGTTTCTTATGATAGTAGGACTGTGATATCCAGCGTGCAGTTGCTGCTGTGGCCTCTCGCTGTGCACACACACACACACACACACAGACAGACACACATGCACAACACACCAGGAACGTCTGGTGCCTTCGGGATGTCAAATAATTACCGGTGTTGAGATTCCTGCCCACGTTCGACGGGGTGTGTGCCGTGCGTGCATGGAACCAACCTGCTAAGCCACTGCCACTGGGTTACTCTCTGCACACACACTGGTTTAAAGTAAAATATAAGTACATTTACTCAAGTGTTTTATTTAAGTGCTATGTTGAGGTATTTTTACTTGAGAATCAGAATCACCTTAATTATCACATCACAGATTTACAAAAATGCGGGTGAAATTAATGAAGAAATTTAAAAAAAAAAATAGATATAATTACATAATTAGATAGCACTTGAGATAATATAACGTTGTGTGAGCATGTAATCCAGCAGTGAGATCAGTGTACCAGCAATGACATCACAAGCACATGTAAAGACACATCACAAACCGAAACCAATGCAGGGAACATATATACGTTACATATATACGAAGCCTAAGATCTGGATGTAACAGTTTGAAGAAACATCAAGTCAGTGTCAGGATTTTCTTTCAAAATAGAAGCTAGTTGTGCCAGGTTTGTTATATTCCAAAACACCATAATTACCATATGCACAGATCTACAGATCCTGAAGCCTGACACATCCCAGTGTTTGGCATTGTGGAAAAGCACTGGTCTAGAAGGAGGTGCCACATGATCCAGAATGACCTTCAAGCATAAAGGTATTCCTTCCACTGTGCAAATCATACTCACACCCACATTCATTACCTGGCTGGCACATATACAGCATATGGGAGCCAGGTAATGAGCAGCCATCCTGATACCAGAGCCACTGAGACGGAAACCACTGCAGGCTCAGATGTAACCTTTCCCAGTAGGTGAATATGGTATGGTGGGCGGCTTCACCGTCCAAATCGCTTCATGCCACGAGTGATGAAGCTGCCCCCATGCCATTTTTGTTTAAATTCACCCCAATCTGAACTTCTGTCTCCATTCATTCCGCTCACTCCACTGGGCGGGGCTGGATATTTAACAGCTATGGCGGATCACGTAAACAGACATATTATAATGCAGCGTGTGTTGCCAAAAGCAGCTTATCGTAGACTTGAGGATTTGTTTTAAAGCGCTCAGAGATAACGAGAACAAGAAGAATATTATGGATGGAACGCTTTCTGGCCAACAGGTAACAGATAATAGTTGGAAACATTTCCAAACATTGCACCCTTATTATTCTTAAGATAGCATTTTAATGTAGACTTAGATAGCAGTTCATGTAGACATTTAGCAATTCATGCAGACAGTTATAGTACTGTGTATTTATGCCCAGTTTAATTAGCCAACAGTATATAGAATTTCGACTGTTACTTGCTTATGTACACATAAACTATTGACTAAGTTAATGCACACATTAACTATTTGCGCATGCATATGATGTTTTTGCCCTGCTTTTCTTTTGTTGCATCCCATATAAATAATATCAGCCTATAGCATTCCAGTCCATGGTGGCCATCAGATGTTTGTGGTGTGGCAGTGTGCAGTGCACAGAGGACTGTGCATACTGTATGTGCATAGCCATAATTTCTCATAGCCACGTAAAACTATTCTTTTTGTGTGCAGGGGTTGACACTAAGGTCTCGGAGGCACTTGCCCATCGGGCAAGTGCAAGTCAGGTTCTACTTGCCCTCAGGTCATGGTCACTTGCCCCCCAAAAATATATTGTAAATTTTGCATTTAAGTTTACTAACCAGATGTAACTCTCGAGAACGTAAAAATGAAACCAAATGGACCCTTGCGGGTCCATTTGGTTTCATTTTTACACTCTCAAGAGTTAATATTCATCATCTTAATTTGCCCAGATCTACACAACTAGAGAATGTAAAAGATCATTTTGATGTGTATGTTAATTTGCCAGTTTTGTTTCCCAAATCCAGCCTGAAATTGTGGATATCTAGAAAGCAGGGAAAGACACAGAGGCAATGACTGCCTACAAGACAAATTTATCTTGTGTTGTGTTATAGTGCACTAAGTTGCACACTTGCCTGATCGGGCAACCAGGTAGCAGTCTTCACTTGCCCGACCATTTTTTTTACTTGCCCCGGGCAAGCGGACAAGTGTTAAGCCCTGGTGTGTAAGGTCAATCAGAAAGTTACAGCAGTGGTGCGCACCTCACATACAGTATACCATATTGTCCCGAATATAGGACAACCCTGATTATAAGACGATCTCCATTTTTCAAGACTCATTTGTGTAAAAAGAACATTGAAGCATTCAATGTTCTTTTTTACACAAATGGGTATTGGGGGATATTTCCATTGGCAAAAATCACTGTCTTATATTCAGGCCAATAGGGCCAGTCTACAAGCTCACAATGTGTCAATAGATTGGCACGTTGAACTATTCATAGCTTTCAGTCAGTCACGTGGTTTCTCCGACCCCTGGCGGGCAGAAAGAACGTCGCTGTAAACGTAACACACACAGTTTCCTCGCTGTTTTAAATTGCAAGGACTATATAGATCAGTGGTTTTCAACCTTTTTCATCCCAGGGCCCACCATTTATTCAGCATTTGAGCCACAGACCACCAATTGAGGATATTTTTAGACCCACAGACCCCAAAACTAAAGATTTCTTTTGCTTCTATCCTAGTGTAGACTTGGACTAATTCGCATGATGGATATCATGCGATATGGACGTTTGCGGGTCCATTTGGTTTCAATTTTACACTTTTAAGAGTTACATTTGGTTAAACAACTTAGCTGGGGACCACCTGGAACCCTCCGAAGGACCACCTGTTGAAAACCCCTGATCATCTCAGCCATGAAGAACAAGGCAGATATCTGGAGAAACTACAAGTGTTGGGACTTGTGATCCGTATTTAGCTCCCGCGGCTGTTTTTTAGCCTTGCCCTCGCTACTCGAGTCTGGTTATGTTTTCATATATCTGGCGCAGAATCCGTCCCCACGCCACACCGCCGCGAAGACGAAGGCGCCAGCACCTCCAGTCAGGCTGGGCCAAAATGCCGCCGTGTGGAAAGTGAAGAGCCCCCCCACCGTCAAAGCGAAGGCGAGCAACGCCACGCCAGCCAGAAGTGTAGCCACAGCAGCCAGCACAACACGACAAAACGTCTCCCACTCCCCCCTTAACTCTGACAGTGCACTGTGCACAGATGGAACCAAACGGACCCGTTAGAGTCCCGTTTGGTTTACATTTAGAAGTTTGTCGTGTTATGCTAGCTACTGTACCTACACCCCCGGCCAACGCAACGCCACTCACCCCCCACACGACAGCACCCCAATCCAACCCGACAGGAAGCACAAGCAGCCGCATGCACTTCCGCACCAGCGGCGCAGCACGGAGAAGGCTCTGACGAACCCTCCACCAGACACACGAAAACGTCACCAAACTCGATACAGACCAGTGTTGCCAACTGCCAAAATCCAAAATGCAGTAGAATGCGCTAGAGCAATGTTTTTCAACCATTTTCATCCCAGGGCCCACAATTTATTCTGCATTTTAGCCACGGAGGACCACCATTTGATGTTGAGTTTAGTCTCTCTGACTAATTTAGGAGAAATAACTGGCAAAATATTGGTCAAATAATTCTTCTATGTTTTTAAAATGTGTAGATTATGAGAAATTAGGTAATTCAGATGTTTAAATATAATTTAACTCTTGGGGTCCATTTGGTTTCATTTTACAATCTCAAGAGTTAAATTATAGGGTCCCTTTGGTTACTAATGGTCCTTTCTAGGAAGGAAGGAAGGACTATCATAGGAGGACAAATTGTGAAAAACGAGGGTTTTATCTCTGGCGCCTGTCAACCAATCACGGTCCAGTCAGTCGCGCTGCGGACAGAACCCAAGCATGGATGGCACTTCTAAAGAGCGCACTATTGACTGCATTCCTTCCACTGTGCCTGCCGACCATGTGCGTGTGACGGCAGGTAAATGCTGTTCTCTAACAATATAGCCTACATTAACACTTACTGTACACCTCGAAAATAACCAGTCTACAAGCTTACAATAGCTTGACTCTTCTATTATTGTCTCTCCTTGTCTCTCCTATTATTGTCTCTTCAATTATTTTCTGTGCATGACTTGCCAGAGCAATGATAAAGTGTCTATTTTGGAGAATGAATGAGAATTATGTTGTCTTTTAATTATATGAAAAGATAAGTTAAGATTTCACACAGTGTGACATGCTGACAATGTAAGAAGCCTGTTCCACTTCCACTCAAAATTTAGTTGGCCTTTTTTTTTTTTTTTGGCTGGCAACCACATATGAATAAAGCAAATGGGGCAAATGGTTGAGACTATTGTTATTTGTTATTTTTCTACTTCCTAACTTAAGGTTACATTTAGGCATGTTTTTTTTACTGAGGTTATGTTCAGGGCTGGGGGTTAGGTTTAGTATCAACCATTTAGTATCAATCCGTAGTAAAATGGTCAACCATTTTCACTGGTCGCAACCAATGTATGCTTACAACTAACTACTACTAACAGTTGCACCATTCAACCCCCCCCCACACACACACACACACACACACCGCTCCAAGAGACTTCTAGAGACTTTTGGAAGTGCCACTAGCTACCCCTGTTATTTGGAACTTGGCGACACTGCAGTATTGTCCAGGATCATAGACCTGACCATTACCGATGCTCTGCAGCACACCGTGATCCAATTAAAAATACTGAGCACAGATAAATAGTGTTTGTCCTTAATTGGCAGACAACAATGACTAATTGATCGGTGCGAAACCTTCGCGGAGGCTGCAAACTATTCACCTTCGACAGAGGGTTTAAATTCCTTCCCCCGTGTGTTTCATTCATTGATCTCTCAGACAATGTGTTCTAAAAAAGTAAGACTCCCAACTGTGGGGAGACCAAGCAGCACTTCAGCGAGTTAGCGGAGCCTATTAATGTTAAGCAGCAGGGGGGTTTTAGTTTTCTGTTGGCACCCGCAGATACCCCACCAGCCAACCCCCCAAACCTTTAAGAAAAAAAAAATCAATAATATGGGCCTTCTGCCTGTCAACTTCATCATGATAGATGACTTAACACCCCACCAAAACTGAGAACCAAGAGTGTAAAGGGAGAAGGGGAAAAAAGTGTTTGATGCTGTAGGCTATATTCCGGCATGTGATTTGTCCCGGCAAATTGTTATGGTACTCTGCAGAGCTATGAATAATGAATGCTCCGTCATGGGCTCTTGCTGGTGATGACGACTGACTGGCGATATGGGAATAATCACCTGGCGTTGGACAGTTCTCACATCCGACTCCTGCTGCACACAATGCCTCCCGCTGGGTCCGGTATAACTTGAGGGAATGACACAGTTTGTTCAGCTCAGAGTCGAGTGGTGGAACAACTCAGTGTACTGTATGGAAGTGGATGAGGCATATTATTTATGAAGCAGCACATTTAGTGCTGTACAGCAATAACAGCTTATTTCTAATGGTTTGAGCCTCAATCACAACTCTGATATAAACTAGTCTTTGTCATTTCTTTCTGGACAGTCTAGCTACAGTACCGCAATGTCCTGAAGTGGTGGGGGGCACTGGTATTTAAAAGTAATTTAAAAAACACATCTCTCTGTGTTTTACTAATCATTTTGTCATTTTGCTGGTCACCTTATGACCTAAAAGTGGCATATGGATAGGCCTTTATGGGGTCCTTGAAATTAAGGTATTACGTGACATCGGTTTGGCATCTAGACTGGCCTACTCTTGCCAGCATTTTTTAGCTGTATCAGCAGGTTTTCCCCGATACGGATATCTGTATCGGAAGAGCAACTCTAATTTAGTGCCCTCAAATAAATAACAGTGCATTCCATTCACCTACCTATTCTGAACTCTACTGGCATTCATAGAGTAAGATACAGCAGAAACCGGGGGGTTATCGATTGTAATTCTTGAACAGAGGAGCACAATGATGAGCCCATAACACCCAATAAACTATTATAGTAATATCACCAACCATACAGAGGGCGAAATCTCAGTTTCTAAAGCCGAGTCAGCTGACACCTAGATATATCAATATACTGCATTCATGTGGAGGAGGAAGAAAGAGATATAATAGGAGCAGTAGTATCAGCACTGTTTCAGAATGGGGTGGCTGCCACCAGGTGGTGAAACAATACAGCCTCCTTCTGACACAAATCACTGAAGACACCATGTTCTAGGCTTACTGCATTAAACAGGTCGTTTTGGAGGGTTCACTCATACACCCGTTTGACTTTGAATGATGCTCGTTTCCTGGTCATTTCTTGTGAGTTCTGTCAGTTGTGGGTACTGTATTCAAACCTGCTGTATGTTTGATCTTTCTTTTTCCTTTTAAATGTAGATTAGCTAATTATATCCCCTTTTTCTCTCCAATGTAGTCGTTATGCAAACCGATTCCGACCAACAACCATTTCTGTGTTGTCACTGCTCCCCTCTGCTGACTCGCCTGCCAGTGGGGACACAAGCCAAAGTGGATTCGAACCCACAATCTCTGTGGTGGGCAGGGACTGCCAGTGCACTGGGTCTTGACTATAATAGTTTGTTGCCACTGGGCTATACTAACTATGTGGAGCATGAGTGTGTTAGTACTTAGTAATGAATTCAGTGTTGCTTGTGATACATGCTGTGTTCATATGCAGTCAATGGATACAAGCAATAATGAATTATGATTTCCACTATGGCTGTGTGTGTGTGTAAGCCTACGTGTCTTGCAATTATGGGGAAGTCTTAAAGGGATGGTTCAGATTATATATATATATATATATATATATATATATATATATATATATATATATATATATATATATATATATATATATATATATATATATATATATATATATATAAATAATTCAAGCAAGCGTGTCTGTCTGTACACTTCCTGTGCAACTGTACTGTGTCATTTGTCTCCATTTGCGTAACGCCACGGCGCACGGACAGCCTCACTGAACCTCGAGTCACACAGCCCTGACATCCAGCACCAATATGCGCGGCTCATAAGCACCAAACATTATGCCCATCATTTTAATTTTAATACATTTGTGTCAAAAAAGAATCTTCGCGCACATGACGTGTCACCGGATACAGATAAAAAAAAAACATCACGTGTCACGGAGACACATTTATTGTGGTCACAGTTTTCCGTATCACCTCCCCTCTTGCGGGTACAGCCATTGGCGCTGGGTACAGTGTTCTCTGCTCTCGCTGTTTCGCCTTCCAGGCGACTGCCGACTGAGCCACACAGGCAACGTTCTCTCGCCACGACGCGGTGACATACGCGCTACTACGGTCCGGGTCGCCTACAACTTCTTTCTACTACCACTACACTGCAACGTCTGGATATTAACGCACGCCAGCCCACGGCATCCAGTCCTCTCCAAAGTTATTATTCAAACGCCACATTTACGCGTATGCGTCTGTGTACGTGCGACGGTCCGGGTCGCCTACTACAACCAGTGTTGTGAATAACGCCCTTACAAGTAACGCCCTTACAGTAAGGGATTACTTTTTTCAGTAACTTCTAACGTAACTCCTTACATTTCTCAAATTCATAACGGCATTATGATTAGTGTACCATCATTACTATCATTACTCCGGCGGCGGCGGCAGGACTCGCTGCACTGTGTGCTGTCTGTCTTCTTCAGCTCGCTTCTTCACAGTCTAACATAGAGTATATTGAATAGAGAAGGCACCGAAGGAAAGTTCCCTTCTCGTCCACTTGCATTGTTTCCTCCGGATGCCTGATCTAGTTTTAATATATCTATGTGTGTAACGTGACAAGTATAAGCCAATCAGAGCCAGTCTTATTCGTCGAGCAGAGCAGAGCCATCTAGTAGAACAGCTGCGACATTGAGGGGGCAGAAAAAATGCTTATGATCCCATTGACTTAAATGCATCCGGTAACCTCGGTTGTCCCAATTCAATAGAAGTGTATATAGATGAGCCGCCATTGAAGTGGCCCCATGAAGTGAACAGAGTTTTCGCGTAACTAAAGGCTCTGGCCTCTAGCACATAGACACAACCAGCTGTGTTGTTGTTGCTGCGCACACACTAGCATTTGAGCTGCGGTAAAATACGCTCTCAGACGCAATGATACGAGGACGACAGCGTGACTGGAGCCTTTGCAGCGTGGAAATATAAACACTATTTTACATTCTTGCTGGTAAAGCAGGGGTTTTCAACAGGTGGTCCGGGGAGGATTCCAGGTGGTCCTCACACTAAATGATGGAAAGTTGGTTAACCAGATGCAATACTTGTAGTGTAAACATGAAACCAAACGGACCCTTGCGGGTCCATTTGGTTTCCATTTCTAGTAAACACAGAATCGGGAGATCTTTATCTTGTCCACACAACATCTCTAAGGCATATTAATGTCAGTAAAATGTTGAAAAGAAGAATTTCACTTTAAACTTGTAAGCACGAAAACACCCCTTTTTTTGTATGTTTTTAAAAAAAAGTAAAGTAAAGTAAAGTAACGCCCTTACTTTCATAATTTAGTAAGGAATAAAGTAACTAGTTACTTTTTCAGGGAAGTAACTATAACTATAATTCCCTTACTTTTTAAAAGTAACTTCCCCAACACTGACTACAACTTATATCTACTACCACTGCACCGTCTGGATAATAATGCGCGGCAGCCCACGGCACCAAGTCCTCTCCAAAATCATTTTTCACAAGCCACATTTACGCGTGTGCGTCTGTGTAAAGTGCGACTACCAGGCTGTGTGACAGAGCATAGGCTACAAACTAGGTCATCTCATCCATACACATTGTAACGACCCGCTGGGTTTCTCACAATTACATTCACAACGACTAAAGTCGAACTTTAACAGTAACTATATGACATTCATTTTCTGACCCAAGTTCCACCCAACTTTCCAACATCAACAATTCCCTCCCAATCAATGTGATCTGCACATTATTTCCAGATCATATAATACACAACGGGTATAGGACTCTGTACACTTCCTGTGCAACTGTACTGTGTCATTTGTCTCCATTTGCGTAACGCCACGGCGCACGGACAACCTAAATGAACCCCGAGTCACACAGCCCTGTCATCCAGCACCAATATGCGCGGCTCATAAGCACCAAACATTATGCACATCATTTTAATTTTAATACATTTGTGTCAAAAAAGAATCTTCGCGCACATGACGTGCCACCGGATGCAGATAAAAAATAACATCACGTGTCACGGAGACACATTTATTGTGGTCACAGTTTGTCGTATCACCTCCCCTACGGGTACAGCCATTGGCGCGGGGTACAGTGTTCTCTGCCCTCGCCGTTTCGCCTTCCAGACGACTGCAGTGCAGACTGATCCACATAACACAGGCAACGTTCTCTCGGCACGGCGCGGTGTTGCCGCTGTTCCGCCTGCTATGCGACTGACCAAACAGGCATACCGGCACGGCACGGTGACACGCGCTACTACGGTCCGGGTCGCATACAACTTATTTCTACCACCACTACACTGCAACATCGCGCGGCAGCCCACGGCATCCAGTCCTCTCCAAAGTTATTATTCAAACGCCACATTTACGCGTGTGCGTCTGGGTACGTGCGACGGTCCGGGTCGCCTACAACTTGGTCTCTGGGGGGTCCCCCAAACTTGCAAACCCACAGGAGCACGGCAGGCGTGCTGGAACACATCCCTTACAATTAATATTCATATTAATTGTAATGACCTTCAGGGTTTATAGCAATTCCATTCAGCAGAGAGGTTTCAACAGGTGGTCCAGGGACCACCAGTGGTCCCTGACACGATTCCAGGTGGTCCACATACAGCTGCATGCTAAATCGTCAGTTGGTAATCAAATGGACCCTTATAGATTTGTAACTCTTGAAATACTGTAGTTCAAATGAAACCAAATGGACCCTTATGGAGTCCATTAGGTTTTTATTTTACACTCTCAAGACTCAACATCTGAGTGACTTCATTCAACCTACACAATTATAAAATGTAGAATAATTGCTATTTTGACCAACATTTTGCCAGTTTATCTCCTAAATTGTGGACAAAAACCTGAAAATCCTTCATTGTGGGTCTGACAGATTAAACTCAACATCCAATGGTGGTCCTCCGAGGCTAGAATCCTGAATAAATAGTGTCTATAACATTAATTTTGTGCCCAAGTTCTATCCAGCTTTCCAACATCAACAAGTCCCAATCAATGTCATCTAGGCCTATACATCCAGATCATATATTACACAACGGGTATAGGACTAGTATAATTCAAGCAAGCGTGTCTGTCTGTACACTTCCTGTGCAACTGTACAGTGTCATTTGTCTCCATTTGCGTAACGCCACGGCGCACGGACAGCCTCACTGAACCTCGAGTCACACAGCCCTGTCACCCAGCACCAATATGCGCGGCTCATAAGCACCAAACATTATGCCCATCATTTTAATTTTAATACATTTGTGTCAAAAAAGAATCTTCGCGCACATGACGTGTCACCGGATACAGATAAAAAAACATCACGTGTCACGGAGACACATTTATTGTGGTCACAGTTTGCCGTATCACCTCCCCTTACGGGTACAGCCATTTGCGCTGGGTACAGTGTTCTCTGCTCTCGCTGTTTCGCCTTCCAGGCGACTGCCGACTGATCCACACAGGCAACGTTCTCTCGGCACGGCGCGGCGTTGCCGCTGTTCCGCCTGCTAGGCGACTGACCAACACAGCCTAGGCAATATACATGCATACTCTCGGCACGGCGCGGTGACACACACGCTGGCTACTACAGTCCAGGTCGCATACAACTTCTTTCGACTACCACTACACTGCATCCGCTGTTTGCCTGCTAGACGACTGACCAACACAGGCAATAGGTTATACTCTCGGCACGGTGCGGTGACACACACGCTAATACGGTCCGGGTCGCCTACAACTTCTTTCTACTACCACTACACTGCAACGTCTGGATATTAACGCGCGCCAGCCCACGGCATCCAGTCCTCTCCAAAGTTATTATTCAAACGCCACATTTACGCGTGCGCGTCTGTGTAAAGTGCGACCCTCTGGGTTTCTTACAATTGCATTCACAACGACTAAAGTCTATATATATATATATATATATATTAGGGGTGGGACTCGATTAAAAATTTTGATCTAATTAATTAGAGGCTCAATAATTAATTAATCTCAATTAATCTCATTTTAATCACATATTATTATTTACCTGAGAAAAGTGAGAAAGCACATTTTTGAACTGAATTTGATATTACGAGTGAAGCAATGAACTGAATGAGTGAAGCAATGAACTGAATACTAGGCCTGTGAATCTGTGAGTGTCCCACAATACAATTCAGTATCAATTTTCTGGGTCACGATTCGATCCAAAAACTAGATTTCTAGATTTTTTTTTTAAATTCTCGATTCAAAAAGATTCCCCAATTCCAAAGCTTTCCTCTTTTCTTTTTTTTCTTCTTCTTATTTACCAAATTCAAGAACAATTATATCAATTATTGTACAAAAGTCCAGTACAATAATTGACTCTGGGGCAAAATAAATAAAATACTGGTACTTGGAAGACTAGCTGGTAAGAAAGGCAGTGCCACACACAGTGCTGCTTGTTCTGGAGCATACATTTGCTAACATTTAGCAGTCATTATTATCATGCTATTTAGCGTCAGATAAACACAGTGAAGTGAACTACTCTGAACTAGGCTACTATGATCAAACCGTTCACGGAGGATGTGTTTGCCCAAAGCCCACGTCAGTTGATCATCTGAGCACGCACACGCACGCACGGCTACAGCCAATATGAACTCGATTCCAGCTGCACTGATGAGCGCCGGTCGCCAACTCCAGTTTGTCCCTATTCAAGCCATTGAATGTCGGACACCTCAACGTCGCTCTGGTACTAGCCAGAATGCAGAAAGACTTACCCAAGCTCCCTTCTCTTCACGGGGTCAGTCCAATGGTGGCTCTTCTACATAGATTTCTACGAAACGGGGACAGTAAATACACTAGTGTTGGATGTGATTTGAGGCTCGAACTGCGGCGATGGTGGGCGAATTCTTTGTTGCATAAACTGCCTTTTTGTCCACGCTTCCATCCGTTCTTTGCTTAAATCTAAATTTGCCATCAACGGGGCCGAGTAATGCTTGCTCATCTGGTTTGTCGTTCATGTTGCGAGTTGTTTTGTTTTGTTTTTGCTGCGGGGGAAGAGGACGAGGAGGCGGACGGAGCTTTAGAGTATAGACTGAGTTACGTTCACTTCATAGAGCTAGTAGACCAATGGCGATTCTTCTACATTGACTTCAACTGCAGTTTGTCCCTATTCAGGCCATTTGAACAGCGCTCAAGCGCTCAGTTTCTGACTCCTCAATGTCGTGACGCCGGGTGGACTGCCGCTTCCGTGTGCGTTAGCATATTCGGTAGGTGTGAAACGGTGATACAGTGAGAAACGTTCCACTTCAATGGTGTGAATGGGCCATCAGTGACAAACGTTCCGTTCCAATGGTGGATAAAGAAAAGGTGCGAATAAATGCGTTATTTTTTATAACGCGCTATATTTTCTGTAATTAATTAGTCTCAATTAACGCGCTAAAGTCCCGGCCTTAATATATATATATATATATATATATATCGTTTGTTTAGGAAAAGGCACAACAATCAACATGAGCATGAACACTGTAGTCAGTGGGTCAGTGGAGCCATTTGAAAAGAGGTTAGCAAAGCAGGCAATGCACTGTATATGTGCATGCACTGTATCGGTAGCCTACATGGCTCGACTCCACACAGATCGTCAAAGCGGCTCACAGACAGGATAGGAAAGTGCTTCTCCTCGTCTATATTCTAGAGCGGCAGTATGAGGATTTGTATGGCAGTGGTTCCCAAACCTTTTCATGTCAAGGACTCCCAAAATGACACTAATTAGCCCACAGATCACCATAAAAGAAGATTTGTAGTACAGCTCTACCCATGATTAGCCAATCTATCAAGACAGTCTCGCTTTTTCCGAACAAGAAGAATGCGTAAAGTATGGATGTCATCAGTGATCAGAGTTTTTTTTTTTTTATAAAAACAAAAGTGTGTTCTTTCCGACAAAACGTTTGGAGGTCAGAGAGAGTATGAACAACCCTTTAGGGTGCATACATGCAACAAGAGAACAGAAAAAAATATCTCTTGCTCTCTCCAAACTAAAGACCGACCCACACCCTCGAATCACTTCCAATGGGATTGTTGGAAGCAACAACTTTGTTGTGTGCTTGTTCTGTATGTTTCTGCTACTTCCCCTCCCCCACAAGGAACACGTTTGTTGCCTCCAACCATTGGAAATGAATTGAGGGGGCGGGTCGGCGTTTACTTTGGAAAGATCAAGAGATCACTTTTTTTGTTCTCTTGTTCTGAAAGTGTGTATACACCCTTAGAAAAGGCTCATTAAAAGGACACTGACTCCAAATCGATTTAAAACATGACATCTTCTTGTCATAGCAATGGTTGAGAAAACTGAAACACGTCACCACTGGATTGTGCTGTAAATATCATGACTTCTTATATGCTGATTAATTAAATGTGTAAATTGTGGTGGGGAGATGAGTGGATGGGGTCTGTGAGAATGGTTAGATTTTGGCATGCGAAGGGAAAAAAAACTTTGCACACAAATAGGCCATGGCCTACTTGAACAGAACGAGTGAGCATAGGGCAAGTACCCATGACACCTCTAGGAGAGAATACTCATGACAAAACTTATAAAGGTTATCTTATACATCATCAACTAAACCAGCCAATCGGTGACAACCGACGGCCGACTGTGAAGCGATCACAGTACATAAAAAGGAAGAAAGAATCACACCCTTGGGAAGTTTATTCGTTTACAAAGCCCTGAATGGACTAGTCCCTAAATACATAGCGGACCTAATACCCCCCCCCCCCCACCACCACCACCACCAGACACCTCAGATCAGCCATTTTGCTTCACTGTTATGCCACTTTTACGGATTCGCTTATACTGTGTTGTCTTTTTTAACTGTTTGCTTTCACTGTAATTATTGTCTACACCTTTTCTGTACAGCACTTTGGTACAATGAAAATTGTTTTTAAACGTGATTTATAAATAAATGTGATTTGTTTTTGTTTTTTTATTTGATTTGAAGTGAGGGGCGCCATTTGCTCAGGTGCAGCGTGCTTGCAGCTGTTGAGGCCATACTACAAAACAAACATTCATAGTTGCAAACAGACATACACACGTGGCCTGTCATTGGAGCAGTTAGTCACCGCTCCAAAAGGCTACTGTTACAGTATATGCAATTTGCAGTATCATCATGTACAGTATGTATTGTAGACGTACACGTTGGCTATGTAGTACATACAATTATGTACTGGAATACGCATTTATTTTTCCACATGGGTCAAACTTGCTCAGTGATATTATATCAACTAAACGCATGCATGCTTAATGATTTGACTGCTCTGGCAATTCTCAGTTGTACATTAATCTGCACTGGTTCTAATGGGAAAGGGACAAAGGGAATCATGGGATTAGAAGCTCTTTGAGTGGCACTGTGGTAGCTCTAGATTTGACACGCAAAACACACACACACACACGACAGAATATATTCTTAGAAATACATTATTCGTAATTTTCACTGAGTTCGGCTGTCGCACAAAACAAGTTCCTCAATTATCATGATTTAACAGGTTGTAATAAGCCCTTTCCTTTCCTTGTTTCTTTGAATTATTCATTCACAAGGCTGGAAATGTGTGAAAATATATTAAGCCTCAACCATAGTTGAAATTGAATAAGTCAGTGAATGTAGATTGTTGCCGGAGTAACCTTGCACAGCTCACCAACGTGTCGGGTGCCGAAACTTATTATAAAACCCACACACTACTAGATGAGCGAGAGTCATTTTTTTAGTGATTTCAGGCCGTAGTTTGCAATTTTCCAAAAGGTTACGGGGCGGACCGCATGCATTTGTGAGCCGTATACTGACAAAGACAGCATCATTTTAAAGGTTACAAAATATATAGGCAAAGCATTAACTCCAGGACCTCTGAAAAGAATATTCCCAGAGAGTGGCTTGTTTTTTTTTTCTTCTTGCCGACCAACCGGGAGAATATTTTATCTCCATCATTAAAACAAAAATACAGAGCTCGCTCGCATGCAAATCCAGACGAAACAACACAGGGTCACGTCTGTTAGGCCTACAGGGAAAAAAGGAATGGTAAATGACTCTTTTCCACGCGCATCGTTACGGGAAGATTATGGGGTGATGGTGATGTGCAATAAATCGGTACTTAATTTGAAAAATGTAACAGAACTGGTTACTACTTGACGGCATACTGATTTGCACTTTGCGGTAACCGTGCAAGATGACAAATTGGTAATGGTATCACAGACAAATTACCTCCCTCGACTACACTGGGATTTTGTGTGAGCGCACACAGAGTAAAGTCGCTATAAGTGCCCCTTTTTAGACTAGCTTCCTATTAACGGAATGCTGACATCTGCAAAAAAAAAAAGAGAAAAAAACAGCGGAAGTGCCATTTAAAGAGGGTGGGAACAGTGAGAGTGTGTGATTAGTCAAGCAGAAGAGCCTTACTGTACGTTTAATTAAAGGCATCAGGGCAATTAGCAGCCCCACGCGATAGATAGCGCTTTACAGTGCATTTCAGCCATGCACATTTTATTAGCCGGCTTAATCAAAGAAGACGCTTCTTCAAACGGCTGGAGCCTTTAAACGTGGCTACTGTATGTGGGTCACACATAATACACTGAATTGAATAGAGCATTTGTCAATTGATTTTAGCCAGTGCCTTAGTATCGATTTAGACATTTTGGTAAAACTATACGACAATTTATGGTTACAATTTCACTCAACCAAAGAAATAGTAGTTCTTCTTAGTAGTAGTTCTTGGTCGTAGTAGTAAAATAATGACTGCTTGCTGTAAGTACAAATGGTGCATTTATATAGCGCCCCCAATGTCGACATTGTGAATCAATGTCGCTTTACATTGATTCACATGCACCCACTCGGACACTTACTTAAAATGCTTTAAAAAAAAAAAGAAAAAAAAAAAAAAAATATATATATATATATATATATATATATATATATATATATATATATATATATATATATATATATATATATATATATATATATATATATATATATATATATATATCATTAAATTTTTAGTAATATTAATTAAATAATGCGTAGACCAGTGGCATACCCACAATGAAGCAAGGTCCTTGGCTATCTGGCCAAATTTGAAATAACAACTGAGGGGGAAAAAGAGGGCAAACACCAGACCTGAAAACTATTGGACAGCAAATCTGACATGACAAATTATAGAAAATTAGTAATTATTTGTCAGATAATGTCACAAGAACACATGCAATGTGACAGTTTGGCAGAAATTATATAGAAAATAATGCATAAATGCAAAAAGAAAAGGTATTATTTATTACAGATCTTTTGCTAAGTTACGGCATTTTGTGAATATATTATGCAATATATTAGTTGCATTAGTTGCATGCAGTTATGCTGTGTGCATTACAACACTGCCAACCAGCACATCAGGAGCAATTATCAGTGTATTGTTCGAGGACACTTTAACTCTGGGTGAGCCTCAGGTTCGAACTGGCAACCTTATGGGACTACCATTCTGCCACACTACCCCTGAGCCACAGCTTTCCTGCCACCAAGACAATACAGTATGCAAGTTAAATGCTACAAACCTTACCGTAAATTCAATATGGCATGTGGCAGATGTTTGAATCTTCCACAAACAGATTTACAATGTCCAAGTGGCCAATGAATTTGGCGATCGACCAATTAGAATTAGTCATGAATGCTGGCAAAATTCAGCAGTGCCATATGTCAGTGCATTTCCATGTATTTGGCAGGCTATCCTGAAACATTTGTATTTGTATTAGTATTAATGTACATAAGAAGTTGTCACATACTTCTCTTGGGTCTTTCAATTTCTTTTATATATAAGCTTTTTAAACACATTAAGGAAAAAGGATCATTGCCAAGATGATAAAATTATGTTACAAATAATGGCATACCTTTAACCTGAGTGATAAACTCGGACTTCCCAGCTCAATCACAACGTTATTATTTCCAACAACAACATTGGCAAGATGGAGCCTTTCTTTCTCCAAGTTAGCACTGAGAATTAACCGCATGCAGGGTAATATAATGTGTATCGTTTACTGTATATGGAGGTCGGATATGATCAGATAAACGGTTGAATGAAACATTAATTAGTTAACTCTCCAGGCACATAAAGGATGTAAGAAAACCTATCTGTAACGTGCTATTAGAGGCCAATCCATTTAGCCTACTTCATTCAATGGTGTTTGATGAATTTCAAGTGCAAGGTCCTGCTGCTTTAGAGGTTATGTACAGACCCCTGTGATATGTGCGTGATGAATGTTGGAGGCTGCCCTAAATTTGATGGTGGGGGGGGATTTTGCAGAAAGATTTTTACAGGCCAATTGGGAATTGCAGTCCGTCTTGAATAGAGTAATTCACTGTGGACTCAACGTCGTCGGAATATGACCACAGGGGGCCGATTTGGGCACTGCCGCGGCAGCTTGTTGGCACCTTTCTGGTCTTTGACCTCCGATTCAAGGCATTTTCATTATAGTAGTATTTTATTTAGGAGAATATTGTGCAACTGTGACAGCTGCTCCAATTTGCACAATGTAGGCCGCAGAACTCCATCAGTGCTGAATGTAGCTTTTATGAATACGTTATTACATTGACTTGTGCAGGCAAGGGTTCTTTTTTACCAACCAACGTCCACATCATGTCAGACTAGTATCTGGGCCATGGCAAGATTGAAAATCTTTTTTATTGCAATTTCAATTATGTAAATCTCAGAGATCAAAGGACAGATATAATGCACAGACTATGCTGTTGTGCCAAATATGACCCTTCAAAACAGAAGTTTTGAAGGGTTTCTTAAAGAAGAGTACCCCCAAGTTGCCATGTATTGCTGTGCTTACATATATTGTGATGAGAATTATTTTTTATTACATAGTTTACATTGTAATAGTTTAGTGATTGTCTAACAAAAATGAAGAGTTCTTAAATTGCAGATGCACAACCTTGCAATGTGTCACTGTGAACTTGTAGATCAGTTACATTCAATTGTTTCTCTTACAAATGTGGCAACAAATAAAGAAATCAGGAACCTACGCACACACACGTACACATACAAGACTTCTGGGTTGTAGGAAAGTTCTGAATGCAGCGAAAAAGCTCAGAATGCAGTGTCACTTGTACAGTAGGTCTGCAAATGTGTTTGTGACCTGTTGGATTCATAAATATTGAACTGAGGGAAGAGCTTTCATGTGACTAATAACCCGACTAAGCCAGACAGAGACGTCCAGATCGTGTCTACCCCCTGAACCATAGGATGATGGGGATTTGAATTACACATTCACCGCAGCTTTTTAGGCAGGGTGAATGTGATGAGATTCAGAATGACGAGCGGCTGTGCGTGTCTCATTGAAGACTCACACAAGCCCCTGATTCATCTCTCCTGGCTGGCCCATGCGAGGAAACACTACTGACTCACGCAGACTGTGTGTGTGTGTGTGTGTGTGTGTGTGTGTGTGTGTGTGTGTGTGTGTGTGTGTGTGTGTGTGTGTGTGTGTGTGTGTGTGTGTGTGCGCGCGCTATATTAAAACGGGCACACTGTGACGTCATAAAAAAGCAGTGGAAGTTGCAGCTATGTCATTACCATCATGCCCATATGGAAAAATTGTCATTTAAACGAACTCTTGAAAATGGCACCTTTCATAGAAATACTATGGGCCTTATTTCATTATATAATTACATAGATGTCATTTTGGAATTTATATATATATATATATATATATATATATATATATATATATATATATATATATATATATATATATATATATATATATATATATATATATATATATATATATATTCTCAAGAGTTTGCATATAGTAAACCTGACAGTAAACCTACAAAGCGAAACAGTCAACAGTAGCCAGACAGTAAAAGGGGAGAGAGATGGGGAGTGACACGTGGCAAAGAATGTAGGGATCGGAGTCGAACCCGCGACACACTACCAGGCGTGCCCAGTAGCCTAGGTGCCCAGACGGTTGAGGTGACCGTCTGGGTCAGAACTTGATACGTTTTTAACTGAACTTCCTAATCCTTTTTCGAGCATAGTTTAAGGATACGGTTTGTTAATAATAGATAATGGCTTTTCTTATGTATTATATATTTTATTTCTATTTTAAATCTATTTTTCCTTATTACCTTTGTCTGTTCTTTTATGTTTTAAGACGTTCAAATTAATGAATGAAATGAAAAACGTAGTAAGAGATCTGACATTTGTAGGTGCTACAAAAGATGCAAAGCTACCATTAAGTTGAACTTGCAGCAGCTTCAGCTTAAAGGGGGATTGCAGCCATTTTTTACCATTTTACTAATACCTTTGAAATGATGGGTGGGAATAATTAAACAAATCCTAGAAATTTCCTAGAAATGGATGAATGAAAGAAATCATTATCATGGTGAATCACATTTAGACAATGTCATCAAGACGTGTATTATGTCAACACATCTCTATTATATTAATTATAGCATTAATATATATTATTTACAATTTAGGCATTTAGCAGACGCTCTTAATCCAGAGCGACTTACAATGGTGAAAAGTTTACAATTTAATCTGGATTTACAATACATTTTACAACATACAATGAAGCGCTAAAAACATTGTAATACATTAGGCAACCTATATAAGTCATTGCAGCAAGTACTGTGGGTTGGTATATAATACAAGTGCTATGGGTTGAGATGGAGTCTGAAGAGGTGTGTCTTAAGACTGCGGCGGAAGATAGGTAGTGAGTCTGAGGTCCTGATTGCAGGGGGAAGTTCATTCCATAGTTTTGGGGCCAGGAGGGAGAAGAGCTTGGGGCGCGTGGAGCGTTGTCCAGGCGTTTTTAGTGGGGCTACTGCCAGCTTCCCAGTGTCGGCTGATCGGAGTGCGCGGGAGGGCTTGTAGGGTTTTATGAGGCCACTGAGGTAAGGTGCAGTCAAACCTTTGGTTGCTTTGAATGCAAGCGTGAGAGTTTTGAACACTGTGCGTGCAGCGACTGGGAGCCAATGGAGGGAGCGGAGAAGCGGAGTGACATGTGAGAATTTGGGCTGGTTAAAGACCAGACGGGCTGCAGCATTTTGGATCAATTGGAGGGGCTTAAGTGCACATGCCGGTAGACCAGTAAGGAGGGAGTTACAGTAGTCCAGTTTAGATATGACTGTTGTCTGGATGAGAAGCTGGGCTGAATCTTGGGTGATGAAGGGTCTAATCCGTCTGATGTTGTGGAGTGTGAACCTACAGGATCGGGTGACAGCTGCGATGTGTGTTTTAAATGAGAGCTGGCTGTCCAGGACAATACCAAGGTTTTTCGCCGTAGGGGCTGAGGTTACCATGGCGTTCTCAACAGATATGGTTAACTCCTGCAAGGGGGAGGACTTAGGGGGGAAAAATAGTAGTTCGGTTTTGTCCGGGTTCAGCTTCAGGTGGTTAGACGTCATCCACTGTGAGATGTCGGCCAAGCATGCAGTGATCCGTTCTTCCACATGGGTAGCGGAGGGGGGGAAGGACAGAAACAGTTGTGTGTCGTCGGCATAGCAGTGGTAGGATAGGTTGTGGGCAGTGATGATAGTCCCGAGAGACTTGGTATATAGGGAGAACAGGAGGGGACCGAGCACGGATCCCTGTGGGACCCCAGTTTGAAGGGTGCAGGGGGATGACAGCGATCCTTTCCATGAGACCTGGTAGGTCCGGTCAGTGAGGTAGGAGGAGAACCATCTGAGGGCTGTCCCGGTGATGCCGAGCTCCACAAGGTTGTGTAGGAGCAGCTGGTGGTTCACTGTGTCGAATGCTGCTGATAGGTCCAGGAGAATCAGGACAGCGGATTGGGAGGCGGCCTGGGCAGCATGTAGTGCTTCTGTCACGGCGAGGAGTGCAGTTTCCGTGGAGTGGGCCTTCTTGAATCCGGACTGGTTGGGATCCAGCAAGTTGTTCTGCGAGAGGTGGTCAGAGAGTTGTTTCGAGACCACACGCTCGGTGGTTTTGGAGAGGAAGGAGAGGAGTGATACCGGTCTGTAGTTCTTTGGGTCTGATGGGTCCAGGGTTGGTTTCTTCAGGAGCGGTGTTACTCTGGCTGATATTACCTATAATATAGTATACTACTGCACATAGTATATGTAGCCGGGTGAGCAACGCGTGATGGGAGGCGTGTCTCTGGCAACGGGGATTTGGGCTCATTAGATGGCAGCTGGGGCAAACACTGTAAGACGCTTCCGTGTGTGTTGGCTGGAGTGAACGGCGTGGCTCGTAGCGAGAGAGAGATTTACGAGCAGTGCTGGTGCTGTAAAGCATTCCGGTGAGTAGCATTGGACAAAAACATAGTTTGTTTCTGTGATCGCTAATTCTAAAATATGGTATATGTAGTTAATCATACGAAATTGGTCTCCTGTAGGGACGACGGGTTGTTCTGAGTCCGACAGGACAGAGAGAAGGGGCAGGGGGGGCTTAGCAGCCCGCACTCAAAAGGTATTGCCTATGCTCCGTTCATTTATTATGTGTTTGGTGGGTTTTGTGGGATTTGATAGTAATGTGGGCTTATCGCATTGTTGCAGAGCGACGGCCCGTGTGCTGTGCGTGGTGTTCAACGCGCTGCGTAGCACAACTATTGCGCAACATGTAAGTCTCTCTCTCTCTCATAATAGCGTGATTGTATTGGTGCCTTGGTGTGACAAAACAGTAGTTCAGTTGAAACTAAAAGGTCTTGTAAATATGGTTGTTTCTAGTGAGCGTCGTATTCCGAGGGCCGCCAGCATTGCATTCGTGTGCTTAATGTGCTGCAGCAGTTTGTCTCGGGTGAGCTTGCACTTTATATATTATGTATTAAAGACAATAATATGCACATGGGTTGTAATGTATAATGCTCAAATATGTATGCTGGATGTTCATTGGTTGCATTTTCTACATGTTTTACAGGCATGATCACGAGTCTTGTGGTCACTGCTTTAGCCTACGTGAAAATCACTTAACTCATTCACTGCCGAGTCTGAGTTGTACTAGTATTAGGGAACGCTGATGTAATTGTGTGATTCAACCTGTGTTTATTCTTATTATTAACTGTTCCTATTAGCACTGTTTTATATTTAGTATTTTTCAATAAAGATTAACTATTTTAATACTAAGTTCGGGTCTGGACTGTCTGTACTCTTGGTCGCCGGTCACAGTTTGGCGCTGCGAGCAGGGTGAAAGTAATTTTGTGACCTAGACCATAGTACATGACGGTGGCCTGAGAAACAGGTTGAACACACACTTAGGGTAAGGTTTATTGTGTAGCGTAGTGACTAAAAGCAGTGGCCACAGACATCAGGCGTCCAACAAGAAAGGCCGGGGAGCGAGAAGTCTCTGCCATCACAAGTTCCTGCCAGGCTGGTGGACGAGAGGACTACTGGTTACGAGGCATAACTGTTAAGGTGGACTTTGCACATAAACATGAATGTGGAGGAGTTGACAAATGAACTGGAGGGTCTTAAGGCCAGACTACAGGCTGAAAAAGAGATGATGAACCAGCTAAAAACTGAAAATGAGTCATTAACACAGAGATTGGGCGCGGCTGAGCCCGCCACTATCCAGAGTTCTGTTCCTGAGGGGGGGTTGGGTGGTACAAGGGAGCGTATTGTGTACTTGCCTAAGGAAAAGAAATGTACAGTGTTTAATGGGGGTCCCAGTGCAGCATTTTATGAATGGTTAGATGAAATTAATGCTACCTGGGGTTATCGTTCCTATACAGGGGGAGAAAAAGCAGCGTACATTTATGAGCATCTGGGGGGAGAGGCAAGACAAGAAATTAAGTATCGCACCCAGGCTGAAAGATCAAATCCACAATGTATATTAGACATTCTAACAGAGATCTATGGACAGCCCCAGTCACTCACCAAGTTGCAAAAACAGTTCTTTGACAGACGACAGCGGGATGGGGAGAGCGTGCGGGAATATTCACATGCACTAATGGCTATTCTGGAAGAGATTAATCACTGCAATATCAAGGAGGCATGGTGTAGTGATTTTGCTTTGCGAGACCAATTTGCAGAGAATGTATGTGATGTTGGTCTCCGCCGAGAACTTAAAAAGACTATAAGGCAACAACCCACCATTTCGTTTTTCGAGCTCCGTAAAGAAGCTCTCCAGTGGGGGGAGGAAGCTGATTGTGGGGGGGAACGTCGAAGGCGGCTGGTGGGTTCTTGTGAGAAGGTGGAGGCCGCACCAGTAGAGACGGGCGTGGTTACTGCTGCCATTGAAGCAAAGCCTGACCCCATGTTGGCTAAAGTACTAGAGTTATTACAGAAACAGCAGGGTCAAATTGATGATTTATCTCAGAAACTCACAGCCACTATGCAGGTATCGGGGTCTAAGCGCACAGACAATCGTAAATGGCAACCACGGTATGACGCATCGGGGCAGCCAATTTGCTTTAAGTGCCAAAAAGCAGGTCATATAGCACGCTTTTGTGTGCCATCTCGATCTGGTCATAGTCAGGACCAGTCGCCTCCGCCGTTACCGGCAGGGGCCGAGGGGGTAGCCCAAGTTTCGGAGCAGCAGGGAAACTGTCTCCCCCTGTGGTGAGGAGCCAAACCACGGGTGGGACGCAGCAAGGCTCGGGGACGGTGCCCTATGTTGATCCACAGGTTTATGAGTGTCTGGTGGGGGAGTGTAACACCGTCGAGGTTGCCATGGGAGGAGTGAAATTTCAGTGTTTAATTGATTCTGGATCAAATGTGTCGTCGGTGACTGAAAGCTTCTTCTTCAATCATATGTTACCGAAGTGGGGTGGGAATCTGGATGACTGTGGGTGGTTGACATTGAGTGGTGCTCATGGGTTGGACATTCCCTATTTGGGATATTTTACCATTGATGTTGAGGCGGTGGCGTTGGGCAAGACTATACCGCAGAGAGGTATATTGGTGGTAAGAGATCCAATTGGAGAAGCCGCAAGAGAGCGTAAAGCAGCAGTACCAGGCTTACTGGGCATGAATGTGATCAAGAAATGTTATCAGTTGTTATGCCCCGAGCGTGGTCCTAGCCCACCACCACCCCTCCTAAACACTCCAGGTTGGCAGACTGCTTTTGCAGCCTGTCAAAATGAGCAAGCTGTAATGTTGAAAGAGTGCATGTTCGCTGCAGCCATCTCACCGGTCGTCGTTCCTGCAGGTTCAGTTTGTTTTGTCCCAGCTGCCGGACCAGACAGTTTATGTCTTTCGAGGTCTTCTGTATTGGTAGAGCCTTTGGGGTTGAACGAGGGTAACTTGCCCGGGGGGTTGGTGGTCTCCAGCACCTATGTGGAGGCTAGCAATGGCCATTTGGCAGTGCCGGTAATTAATGTGGGGTCCTCAGATGTTAGACTGGAGCCGCAGACACGCCTTGCATCACTACATATGGCTGAGGTAGTGGCCGGGGAGGGGGCGGCTGTTTGTTTTGAGCGGGTGGGCCCACAGGAGGAGCAAGTTAGGATTAGGGAACAGCATGAGTCACAAGGAGATGGGGAGCTGTCTTCCGAGATCAATGCACTCCGCTTGCCCGGGTTATCGGAGGAACAAGCAAGACAAGGCAAAGGGCTATTGTTAAGATTCTCTCACGTGTTTGCATCCTCAGAGAGTGATCTTGGATGTACAAACCTAATTTCTCATGAAATCCCAGTGGTAGATGATGCTCCGGTGAGTCAGAGGTACCGGAGGATCCCGAAATTGTTGGAGCAGAAAGTTATCAGGGAGAGCAGCAGCCCATACTCTTCGCCCCTGGTTATTGTCAGAAAGAAGGATGGCTCGATTCGGTTATGTGTAGATTATCGGCGTTTGAATGCAAAGACCCGTAAAGACGCATTTCCGCTACCCCGCATTGAAGAGTCGCTGGACTCATTGAGTGGTGCGAGGTGGTTCTCAACACTGGATTTGGCGAGTGGGTATAACCAGGTGGAGGTACTCGAGAAGGATAGAGCGAAGACCGCCTTCTGCACACCTTTCGGGTTGTACGAGTTCAACCGAATGCCGTTCGGCTTGTGTAACGCACCAGGGACTTTTCAGAGGCTCATGGAGCGCATCTTGGGGGACCAGCGCTTTCAATCTTTATTACTTTATTTGGATGATGTCGTCCTCTTTGCGTCCACCTTTGAAGAACATCTACGCAGGTTGGAGGTTGTTTTGCTAAGGTTTGAACAGTGTAACCTGAAGGTGAAGTTCAGTAAGTGCTCTTTCTTCAAGTCTGAGGTGTCCTATCTGGGTCACATTATCTCAGCACAAGGTGTGTCAACTGATCCCGCGAAGATACAAGCTGTGGAAGAGTGGAGGACCCCCCAGAATGGGGCGGAGTTACTGTCCTTTCTAGGCTTTGCTAGTTTCTATCGCAGGTTTGTTAAGAACTTTGCAAGCTTGGCTGCGCCGCTGCATGCACTCTCGGCGCTTTGCTCGCCAAAGAAAGACAGGCGTCCGCTGCCGGCCCACCTGTTTTCACAACATTGGAGCCCAGCCTGTGAGGATGCGTTTCAGGGCCTAAAACGGAAATTAGTCTCTGCTCCAGTTTTGGCATACGCAGACTTCTCTAAGCCCTTCACAGTGGAGATAGACGCCAGCCATCAGGGGCTGGGGGCGGTGCTGTCTCAAGAAGTGGCAGGTCAGAGGAGGCCGGTGGCCTATGCCAGTAGGGGATTGAGATCATCAGAACGGAATATGCAGAACTACAGCTCCATGAAGTTAGAGTTGCTGGGCCTTAAATGGGCAGTGACTGACAAGTTTCGGGAGTATCTGATTGGCAATAAGTTCACCGTCCTTACAGATAACAACCCTCTGAGTCATCTGCAGACAGCAAAGCTAGGGGCTGTAGAGCAGCGGTGGGTATCTGAGCTAGCCCGGTTTGATTACGAGATTGTTTACCGGCCGGGCCGGCAGAATGCAGCTGCAGATGCGTTATCAAGGCAGTACTCGAATAGATCCTCTGAACCAGTAGGTTGGCAGGTTGCGTGGAGTGAAGAACAGGCAGGAAAGACCTCCCCCGAGAATGTCTCGACTACTACCTTTCCATCGTACAGTATGGAATCGTTGTCTCGGTTACAACACGCGGATCCAGAGATTGCGTCTTTTCTAAAGTACTGGCGGCGAGCGGAGAGGCCTAGCCGGGAAGAGAGACAAGCAGAGTCCACTAGGGTATTGGAACTGTTCAGGCAGTGGGAAAGGGTTGTAGAGCGGGAGGGGGTATTGTACAGGAAGCGGGAGAACCCAAAAGAAGGCCAGCAGGAGCAGATCATCATGCCACGGGCATTGCAAAAGGAGGTACTGGTTCAGATGCATGGGGGTCATGGTCACCAAGGTATTGAAAGGACCTTTAAGCTAGTGAGTGGACGGTGTTATTGGCCCGGCATGTATCGGGATGTGGAGGATTTTTGTAAGTCCTGTGAGAGGTGTATTGTGTCGAAGGCCCCACAGCCAAGAGTAGTGACCGCAATGGGGAGCTTGCTAGCTTCCAGGCCACTGGAAGTAGTGGCCATGGATTTTACAGTCCTGGAGCCGTCATCGGACGGGCGGGAAAATGTTTTGATTCTGACTGATGTGTTTTCAAAGTTCACCGTGGCTGTTCCAACTAGGAACCAACAGGCTGTTACGGTGGCCAAGTGTTTGGTTAAGCACTGGATCCAGCCTTACGGGGTGCCAGCTCGACTGCATTCAGATCAGGGCAGGTGTTTTGAGAGCGAAGTAGTGCGGGCCCTCTGTAGATTGTATGGGATGAAGAAGAGTAGGACAAGCCCATACCATCCGCAGGGTAACGGCCAATGCGAAAGGTTTAATCGGACACTTCATGACCTCCTCCGGGCTCTGCCCCCGGGTAAAAAGAGGAGATGGGCGGAGTATTTGCCAGAGGTTGTATATGCTTATAATACGACCGAGCATCAGAGCACTGGTTATTCACCTTATTTCCTCTTGTTTGGCCAAGCTCCTTGCACACCCCTGGACCTCTTGCTGGGGGGAGGACGGGAGGAATTTGGGGAGGAGTTTGGGGGTGTGGCAGAATGGGTGCAACAACACCAAGAGCGCTTGCAGGTGGCATATGAGCATGCTAGTGGTCGGTTGCAGAAAGCGGTAAACTCTCGCCGTCAGCAGTGGGGACCGACATCCAAAGATGCAGATTTGCAGCCAGGGGAGTTGGTCTATGTGCGAAATCGGAAGGTGATTGGTAGGAACAAGATTCAGGATTTGTGGCAGTCGGTTCCCCACCGGGTCATCAAGCGGTTGGCTCCAGAAAAGGCGGTGTACACCGTGATGCCTGCAGATGCGGCAGGACCGCCGAGGAATGTGCACCGCTCGGAGATCCGCAGGTGCGGTCCTGGTGTGAAGGGTGAAGGAGGCGATGAGGCTAGGCAAGTGGAAGCGAGTGAAGGTGAGGAGAGTGGTGATGACAGCATGATGTGGGTTGGCATTTGTAGCGAGATGGAAGATTGCCAGGGTGCAGCAGGGGGGTCCAGTGTTGTGGGCCACGAGCAGAGTGAGCAGAGTGGGGGGGAAGAAGAGCAACCCCAGCAGGTGGAACAGGGAGGATTCTCGGAAGTAGTAGTGCAGTCCCCAGTCAGAGGGGGGCGGATACTTGAGGAAAGTGCCAGTCCTTCAGTGCAGGTCCGCCGGTCTAAGCGGAGCAACGCAGGTATGCATTCTAACCCCTTTAATCTGCCGCGGTCAGCCATCCATCATCGGGTTGAGAGGAGTATGAGGCCGGGGGTTAGGGCGTCTCAGTTGGAGGTTGTGGGTTCCTTTGGTACCACTGGCAAACCAGGCAATCAGTGGGACACTGATTAAGTTTTCCAGGGGGGTGAGTGTAGCCGGGTGAGCAACGCGTGATGGGAGGCGTGTCTCTGGCAACGGGGATTTGGGCTCATTAGATGGCAGCTGGGGCAAACACTGTAAGACGCTTCCGTGTGTGTTGGCTGGAGTGAACGGCGTGGCTCGTAGCGAGAGAGAGATTTACGAGCAGTGCTGGTGCTGTAAAGCATTCCGGTGAGTAGCATTGGACAAAAACATAGTTTGTTTCTGTGATCGCTAATTCTAAAATATGGTATATGTAGTTAATCATACGAAATTGGTCTCCTGTAGGGACGACGGGTTGTTCTGAGTCCGACAGGACAGAGAGAAGGGGCAGGGGGGGCTTAGCAGCCCGCACTCAAAAGGTATTGCCTATGCTCCGTTCATTTATTATGTGTTTGGTGGGTTTTGTGGGATTTGATAGTAATGTGGGCTTATCGCATTGTTGCAGAGCGACGGCCCGTGTGCTGTGCGTGGTGTTCAACGCGCTGCGTAGCACAACTATTGCGCAACATGTAAGTCTCTCTCTCTCTCATAATAGCGTGATTGTATTGGTGCCTTGGTGTGACAAAACAGTAGTTCAGTTGAAACTAAAAGGTCTTGTAAATATGGTTGTTTCTAGTGAGCGTCGTATTCCGAGGGCCGCCAGCATTGCATTCGTGTGCTTAATGTGCTGCAGCAGTTTGTCTCGGGTGAGCTTGCACTTTATATATTATGTATTAAAGACAATAATATGCACATGGGTTGTAATGTATAATGCTCAAATATGTATGCTGGATGTTCATTGGTTGCATTTTCTACATGTTTTACAGGCATGATCACGAGTCTTGTGGTCACTGCTTTAGCCTACGTGAAAATCACTTAACTCATTCACTGCCGAGTCTGAGTTGTACTAGTATTAGGGAACGCTGATGTAATTGTGTGATTCAACCTGTGTTTATTCTTATTATTAACTGTTCCTATTAGCACTGTTTTATATTTAGTATTTTTCAATAAAGATTAACTATTTTAATACTAAGTTCGGGTCTGGACTGTCTGTACTCTTGGTCGCCGGTCACATATAGTATAGGTATGTTAAAATCTAAGGTAGATTACATAGTGTATATACTGTACATATTACAGTATATTGTACAGCGTACACCAAGACCCACCCCCAGTCCCCGACTCGATCATGATTGGATGGAAGGCCCCTCTCATCCTGATTGGAAGAATGTTTTGCCAACCAAAGCCCATGCGTAACCTAAGTTTTTCTCTTATGGTCAGCACACTCTTTGAGTATTTATTAACGCCATTAGTCACTGCTGACAGGACAGTATGTATGAAATCATTCTTGCTTTTTTCACGATGTATGTTTTCACAAAATATCTCATCTGGATTCCTATAGTTATGATGATGAATATATTTTCTGCAAGCTCAGCAGTCACTCTGTGGAGGTGGTGGTGATAACACCTGGTTTTATTTCAGAAAGCCTTTTAAGGTTTCCGTGGGCCGCTCATCGTAAACTCTGATAGGTCTCTCCATAAGGCAACTCCAGAGCTACCGTCGTACAGTCCCATATCATGTTCTCTGAAATATCGGGCTGATATTTGCATTTATAGTAGAACAGCAAGGATCGATGGCTATGAGGATGTTACTGCCCCCCACACACACACCTTTTCACTGAAAAGTGAACATTTTTAGGTCAAAACCTTTGTACTTTTAAACTCAAGTGATATTTGTCTACATTTGGACTACAATGTACCACAATGTATTTCTACACCGTGCATTTCAACTTTTACTCAAGTCGTCTTATGTATCTAAGGTTTCCATACCAAAACACTTAAGCAAAAGTGGAGATTTGTCCATAAATGACACATTTCAGGATTCAAATTCGAAATTAGCTTAAAGCTTCAAGAAACGTTTCGGCTTGTGGATCTCCTCAAGTAGGACGTTAATTCATGAAAATAAACACAAAAGGTTGCTGCCCGACAGCAAAAAAGTGTACCATCATAGTACCACGACAGTGCGCATATCGGACAACCGGCAACCTTTGTCGTACGTGTTGTCATGGTGGTGTGTATACAGTACATGGAAGAAATGCATGGCGCTTCCTTTTCATGCCAAGCTCAGGGAATGTTATGACAAACCTCACTCATTAGTTAGTCTGACAATGGAGCTGCCTGGAAAGGAATCTGTAAAGACATTTTCTTTCTTTCTTTTTTTTTTTTAAGGCAAGATGTGTGTGTGCCTGCTTAATGATGTCACCGCCAGGGCTAGTTAAAAAGGAGGTCCCTTTCCAGCCCCCCCCTACAAAGAACCTGAGACTCGGAACGGATTGATTGAAGAGCAAATATCACGCCTAAGACAGTGAGACTGAGAGATATAATGAAAGATGTATAGTCAGTGTACTAATCAGTGAGAAGCACTATAATAGCCTCTCTCTCTGACTGTGGAACGGCACGCTCACTCCCTTCACATTGAATAAAACATTTTTCTCTCTTTCTCCAAAGTGTGTGCCTTAGAGTGCCACCGATGAATATTATTGAGCCTGTCCAAAGGTTTAAAAATGTATACACTCTCACTTCAATGCCCTTCCTTCTCACTTGTGTGGACTCTGATCTCCATTATATAGGAAAAAAGGAAAAGGCTTGCGCTGCATTAATTTTAATGTCCGAGATGAGACAGATGAGACGATTGGAGTACGGAGGAGAGAGCCGGAGGTCACCCTGCATGTGGCCTAGCTCCCCCCTTCAAACACAAAGACCTTTGATTGTATTATGTATATGGAGGGGAGGGAGGGTGACTGCTCAACTTTTACTAACTTGCGCGGAATATTGTAATTTGAAGCTTAGATTGGGCCTTATCTGATCCAAAGTGACAATCACATTAAGGAGGATCTCAAGCTAAATTACGTTCATCAGTTCACACGGTAAGCTTGCATTATGATGATGATATGAGAAGGAGTAATGTGAGCGGGCGTTTAGGCTGGGGGAAAAAATGCACTTTTCCTGAACCCATGCAAAGCTCCCAACCTAATAGAGTTTTTAGCCCTTTCCCGGCATAAAGCGTGATTGGACGAGATTTTGCTTTAGTCATAGCCAGGGACGAGATTGGACGAGATTAGATTAATCGTGAGATTCATGACATTTATTTTAGTTGATTAGCATGTTTTAACATGATTGCCTAACGTCAGCTCCAAATCATCTAGAAATTACCAAAATTGTCAGGTGCAAGTGCACGGTCTGTATGACCGTTGCTGATCAAAATCCAATATGATCCAATCTGTTCATCATTATGACATGATTTGAATTATTTATGATATTTATTTATGATAATAAATCGCACATCCAGCACCCCTTCTAGAGAGAAAAAAATATGTTTTATTTATTTTAAAAATAGTTTCATTCAGTTACTGCCCGGGACCATTTCAGCTGTTTTAATCACTGACAATGGCTCAAATCTCTATCTGGGAATGACATTTTGAGGCAAAAAGTTTAACGGGGAAGGAGTTCAAATCAATCAGAGAGAGGAGAGAGAAAGAAAGGGAGAGAGACATAAATTCATATTATCTCTCTATAACTCTTCTTTCTTGGTAAGATTAGTGCAACGGTGCGCCTCGAAAGTCCAGGCATTATATTGGTTCACAGTCCACCAAACCGCTAGGCAATTCTAATATATAGGATGTTCATCCAAACTTATAATTTAAGCGAGGAAAAAAGGCTTCAGACCACAACTTTTATAAGTCAAAGGGAAAACCTGACATTATTTTGTACCACACTTAACTGCATATTTCACAATGATTAATTAGCTCCCAGACACGTCAACTTTTCAGACAGGCCAGATGTCAGCGTGAGGCTGGTTTTAATTGGAAGCGTTTTGACCCGGGTGCTCAGTGGTGTGCATCCAGCCAGAGATAAAACGAACACGTAGGGTACAGATGTACACTACAAACGGAAGCAAAACGCATCACGTTCGTGTGAACATGAGGCTATGATCTGCAAGGTAACGTAGGCCAGGCTAGTGCTGCCTGGGATTCGAAAATGATCAGCTGTGAAAGCCTTAGTATAGTCATATAGTGTGCTGTGAGAACTTTCCAGAGAAAACTAGCAAATGGTCTCCTCCAGGCTGTGGCCTCCTGGTGGCGCTATATGCCAATCAGTGTTTCCTTTTATACCTTTGATCGTTCTTGGATGATTTTAAGCAAAAATGCACATTGCGGGATGATTTTGGGACAACATATGGTAATATGAAAAAATGGTAATATGAAAAATGTTTTTAGAAAAAACGTATATTCACTCCATAATGTTTAATGCGATTGCATTATTGCATTCACACATGCAGTGATCTGCAGTTTCTGCGTTTTGAAGTAAGGCGAAACCACCGTATTTGCAAGTAAATTGCAGTTATTTGATGTGCATTAGGATTCGAATTAGACTTCACACTTGCTAACCAAAACGCACTTTCCGACAAGATGCAACAGGTGTGAAGGCGACCAAACTCCAGTTTGTCCCTATTCAGGCTGCATGAACGAACGCTCAAGTTCTGACCCCTCAATGTCGCAACTCCACTACAAAAAAAATCACTAGAAGTGGTAAAAATCACTAGAAGTGAAAGCCCTAGTGAGTGAAAGTGTGTGTGTGTGTGTGTGTGTGTGTGTGCGCGCGCGCGTGTGTGTGCACGTGTGCACGCACGCGTGTGAGACCTAGCCTACAGTACAGTACCAAGAGGTTGTAGCTGGTCAGCCAATTATGTGAATCTGCTACCGCAGCCACCCTCATACATTACATCATTACTATGGAGAACCTTCAACAGAAGCCACTGTGCCACACAGGACATTCAGCCTCCGCTGAACATCAATCATTGTCAGCCAGTCGTTGGGACCCAATTAGGATCTCCAACCGTCCCCTTGCAATAATGTGTAATCGTCCCTTATTATTTGGAAACTAATTTGGGAATTAATCAATGACACGTGTATATCTTACAATGTCAAAAAGCTCATACACGTACAAATACGTACAATGAGATTTTACATTTTTCTGGACATCCATCTTTTTTTTCTTCTTGTAAACCATCCTGAATCTAATGAGTAGGCCTCTATACACTGCATGATAACATACAGGGACATGCATCCCACAAGTAGAAGACAGATACTTGTGGGATCCATGTCCCTGTATGTTATCATGCAGTTTGGAGAAAGGTTCCATTTATCAACATAATACCGTTATATGCTTCACTTTTCGCAGCTAGCAAGTCAATCTCATTGGACATAAAAACATCTTCAATCTCAGGCTGTGTTCCGAACCAAGGTCGCAGCTAATAAGTCTTTGGAGAATTTTTCATTGTTGTTTTGTCCCCGCTTTCTTGTCATGTGAAAGCATGGAATCATAGCTTCAAATCGACATATTGGTTGTTCGGTTTGGCCCACTAGTTTTGGAGATATGGCTTATAGAGTAATGTCTTGCATTACACCTAGCGACATGTTTACGCATTTATTTCATGTTGACATGTTCGAATTCAGCTCTGACATTCATTTCAGACATCCTCTAGTATGTGGAGAGTCTGCCTGTGCTATTAACTCAATTTGCATTAAAAAAAAAGAAATTCAGTTAGTCTTGCCATATAATTTATCCTCAGTCACAGTCAGTGTTTCAGTCTGTCAGTCAGTCACCCACTAAACTCAAGGAAGCACACGTAGACATGCTATAATTCCACAACTCCAAATGTCTGCTGTTAGAGTCAAACATCCAACTGTACTGTGGCCCGAATTCGTCACACACACACACACACACACACACACACACACACACACACACACACACACACACACACACACACACACACACACACACACACACACACACACACACACACACACACACACACACACACACACACACACACACACACACACACACACACACACACACACACTTCCGTCTTCCACAGCAGCTGTTGAAATTGAATGACGATGTCGTACCAGTGTGAGAATGGACTCACATCAATGAAACTCAGTGAGGCAATGACATCTATTGAGGAGACATGAGAGGGATGGAGGGAGCTGGTCAACAGATTGTGTGTGTGTGTATGTGTGTGTGTGTGTGTGTGTGTGTGTGTGTGTGTGTGTGTGCGCGCACACACATAATACAAAATTATATAGGTTTTACAAAAAATAGTTTCATGTAAAGCATATAAAAAATAGTCACAAGCCTGTTTAGTGCAATAAGATGGGGCTATTCTGTTTGAATGAATGGGCTGTAATTAGAAGTTGCACCTTGCCATTAACTTACATGGTAAGATGGCCACCGTGTGAATAGGGTCCATTGTAACAATGTTTATGTCCTGTCTGTGTCTGTCTGTCTGTCTGTCCTGTCTGTCTGTCGGTTCAGTGCAGCCTGGCACCTTTCCTTTGCTCACTTTAAGGGGGGAAAAATAGGTTTGAGTGTCTGTGTCCGCATGTGTTCGCTGTTGCTGTCAGTCACTGTCAGATCATCTTTATAGTGCCAGTCAGGACATCACAGGCAGGGGGGTTCTGACCAGATGCTGGCCTGAAAAGAACAACAACAACAACAAGGTAGGCCTATTTATAGCAGACATCTATCCGACTGGGAAGAAGACTTTCTCATCTGTCAACAGTCATCCAACCTGAACAAATAACCATATCATATTTTGTCTATAGGAGGAACACAAGCATTTGAACACAAAGCCTGTGAGCCAACCGTGGCCTGCTGCACCACCTATAGTGTAAAACACTGGAATACACTGCATGTAAACATCCTGTTTGGGAATTGGGCAGCTGTGTTGCTAATGTGAATGCTCCAGAAAACGCCACTTTTTTTTTTTTGGTGACTGCATTCCATAAAGGGGAATTCCACCCATTTTCAATGGGTTCATTTGGTTCCATTTGTACGCTCTCATAAAAAATATCAATGTAGGGCATAGGGATGTCAGTAACGGTTAATTTCCTTGCCGGCTAGCCGATAGGACAAACCGGAGGTTAACCGGATATTTATTTATTTATTTTAAATAGCTTATTTAGTATTTTTTCATACCATGAATTTAATATAGGCCTACATTAACATTGGTAGACAAATGATATCCTATACTGTACATTTATTTATGCTCCTTTTGAAAGTTAAAAAAATGGAATACAATATTAGACCTAATAATCAATAAACAACACATTGTGGTTTGCACGCATGTCTCTACATGTCTAGTCTACACACAACACTCGTCGTTTCCACTCCTGATCTGAACAATCAATTGGGCCATTTTTATTATTATAAGAAATATTATTAAGGAAGAAGATAAACTTGCATGATCTGTGAATTTTCACTGCGGAGAAACCCCTCTAAATTCGTCTGGTAAACATGATGTTTATGATGATGAGGAGGAGGATGATGATAAGTTAGCACATGTCTAACTTTGCCCAATAGCCATGCCAGTGTGGACAGAGGAGGACGCGGCAGCCGCAGCGGCTCTATGGATTTGATAACGTCACTATTTATAGGCCAAAACAATCAACAACACAATCGACATGTTTGACAAGTGCCATGCACTGCAGTTCATTTCGCAGCGTGGATGTAAGCCCGGTGCTGGGGACTGGCAGCAGGCCAGCTAACCACAGCCGTTCGGTAGAAAGAGCGGTCTAGTAGAAGAGTTGTGACATTGAGGGGCAGTGTGAGTGACGCTCGAGCGCCTGAAAGAGGGACAAACTGGATTAGTTAGTCTTTGTCAGAGCGCAAATAACAGCCATTTTAAACTGTCTTAAAAGTATTGTGCAGTAGCAACTAGAAACAAAAATAAAACAAAGGGTTTTAAGATCAGAATATGCAATTATTGTTATGCAAATTAACCGCAAAACCAATAACAATATTCGGCTGATTCTTAACGACTGGTTATTCGGTTACCCGTTGACAAAACTAGCAGGGCACCATCCTTGAGATGAAAAGGCATGAGAAGCACTGTTACTGTATGACATGAGATGTATGTGTGACACATACAGTACTACTGTCATACTACTATCATTTATTTGTTATTTCATTGTTCACAAACCAGAATAAAGAACTGTATGTTTAGGGCTAAGAACTGGAATGTTTTTGTTTTGTTGTGTTTGTTCTTGTTGAGTTTTTTTCATATATTTTGGGACATGTTTGGCTTTCTTGATAGGGTACAGTAATTAAACAGGAAAGGGGAAGAGAAAAGACTTGCAGCCAAGACCGACATGCTCTGAAATCAAACACACGGCGCGCTGTTCAGGATGGATTACCCAGACCTGCAAAGACACCACTACAGTATAGGCAAGTATATACTGAAGATAAATGCATAGATGTGTGTTCTTTCCCCTGCTCCTTTATTCCTTGATTTATTATGAGGGTGATAGTAGGCTATAAGGCTGACTTTTAGTGTGGTTCTGAAATTCAGGTCATGTCTCCACCGAGTTTTCTGCCTGTGTTTTTTTACATTACCAATTGAAATTGAGTGAAAGTACATTTTAATCATTCTTCCTTGACTTTAAAAAACAATTCAGTTTTACTTTTCCCCATTAAAAGGCAAGGCAAGAATTTAAAGAAAATGGCGACGCATCCACATGGCAGTTCTAGGCATAAGCCAGTAAGGGGAGGAGATTTATTCTATTTTTGATGTATGCCCCTATACCAGGGGTTTTCAACCCCTGGTGGTCTGGGGACCACCAGTGGTTCCTGAGAGGATTCCAGGTGGTCCCCAGGCTATGATGGAAAGTTGGTTAACCAGATGTAACTCTTTGAGAGCGTAAAAATGAAACCAAATGGACACTTGGGGGTCCATTCGGTTTCATGTTTACACTCTCAAGAGTTAAAACATTCTTCATGTGAATTAGCCCAATTCTACACTAAACTAGAGAATGTAGTAGATTAAATGGTCATTTTGATTTGACTGTTTGACTGTTGACTGTCCAGCCTGGTATTGTGGACAAAAGCAAAATAAATCTTTAGTTTTGGGATCTGTGGGGCTAACATGTCATCAAATGGTGGTCCGTGGCTCAAATGCTGAATAAATTGTGGGCCCTGGTATAAAAAGGTTGAGAACTAGTGCCCTATTCCTGGGAGCATGTGGCCCCCACCTTCACTTAATGCAGCCAGCGTGGCGTTGCATAGGGGGCCACATAAAATAATCTTGCATTGGGCCAACTAACTCCGAGAACTGGCACTGCACACATTGTATTTGTACTGAATATTGGACATTACATAATCCCCCAGCTGCTGGTGTTTATGTAAATGTAAAACTTAGCAAATCTTTGCTTTTGGGGATCCCTGGAGACACAGTGGATGCCACTGAAATTGAAGACCCAAACCAGAGCCATGTCTCAGTGCTGTGTGTGCAATAGTGCGGCCAGAATTCTGACTGGAAGACATCAAAGCACTTGTTTATGTTTTTGCGTGGCTGAGCAGTACTTGTTTAGCGAATTTCTCTCATGGGATCACTAAAACAAAGTCTATCCCTATCCTAAGAAGTTCCTATCCTAAAACAGCTTCTTTTAAGGATTTCGCTTAAAAAAAAAAATAGAAGACGTGGTTAATCATTAGTGAGGTTTGTAGATTATTCATTTTAAGAGCAGCCTGATGACAGCATGCGTCCAGGCCCTGCAGTGAGGAACTTGAGAGAAGAGGAGCGACGCTGACAAGCTGTGGACTAGAGGATCTGCAGGCCATACAATTTTGATGAAGGCCTGCATGGGAGAAAGATTGTTCACTTTTGGATGAAATAATAATAAAATAAATCCGGGAGAACAGCCTAGCGTGTACGAACACCGCCTTTTTCTTGACATGTATTTTTAATTTTATTTTTGAAAGCAATGTTGGCAGAATATCAAGGCAGCAGGAGGATATCAAATGTTGTATAATAATATGTTCAGAGGTCCTGAGTCCCATCAACCTTTACATTATTTGTTCAGGTTGCCACTTTCAAATATTAACTAGATCAGCACTCGGTAGACTGCAATCTTGGGAGTGTTGCGCACAAGTAGGCCATGGCCTACTCCTGCGTGAGCGTAGCAGGCTAATACTCACAACTTTACTTATAAAAGGCATCTTATTTACGTCACAATTACATCACCCAAATAAATACATCACTCCCCAACCGGCCAGTCGGAGTACCCCGAGGGGGCGACCGTTCGAACACTGATCGCTAAACCTTCGTATGCAATGAACCTGGTCCATCTTTAATGCTCTTTCCCACTAGAAATTGCACTACCTTTTGAGTGACTGCAGCTACATCCAACAGTGAAGTGCTCCTTTGAAAGAAGCATTGAAGTACAGTCACCATGGACTGTACTTCAGAAAACGATCAGACCCTTGGGGAGGATTAATTTCAGAGGCCCGTCTGAGTGCCTATCCCCATGGGGTCCCATGTCTCCTTCTCTTCTTCTCCTATAGCGAATTTCGCCAATTTACCAGTGCACGTGCGTCCTGCTATCAATGGAACTGGATGAAGCCCTTGAATCCCTTCTTAGGGAGTCACTTCCCTAATAGCCAATAGCCATCCCTTTTCAGCCGTAGCATTGGAGTCAATGGGAATGTTGGCACTCTCTTACTAGACTACTCTGACACTGATCCCAATGCGTGCACTGGTATGATCGGTATGCCTGAGGTTTGTCCAGTGAAAAGGCTTCTGTGGTACAAAAATCTAAGCGCAATTAAAATAAGCTCATTGTTTTAATCAATTAAAGTCACTGCCCTAATTATGTAATCAATCAACCTCCAAATCTTAGAGTTTTCCATACCTAACCTCTACACCGAGCTGCTCATTATATATTATCACTACATATTATCATCACCCTGCAATTGGATGCAGGGGCAATTTCTTTTTTTCAAAATGGCCACACCCACTTTGTCCTAAATGAAATGCATACAACACGTTCAGATCAAAAGATGGATTAAAGAATGGAATCAATTAATTGCCATGTTCTTCACAGGGGCGGCAGGTAGCTGCGTGGCATTAAATGTATGGACTGTTAAACTGCAATTGTCTTCCAACTGAAGGGCTATGAAATTATAGACTTCCATTGGAGGGAATCTTTAAACCACACCGCAACTATATGTCCTTTCTTCTCATGCGCTCTTATAAGCCTCTTATAAACTTCACTCATAAAAACTGAGGTGGAGAGCCATTGCTTCAATAACAACTCCTGCTGTTATCTCGGTCTAACCAGCAGACTCACACCGTTATTGCTCTATTACAGTACCTATTCTAGACGGGAATGGAGGAAACTATTGCAGCACACACACAGGCACAGGCCGCTGGCTTGTCCCAGGAAGAGTCATGAGTGTCATTAGCCTCAGCAGATACCAGTACTAGAGCTGTACTTTATGCACCAATTGCTGGACATGCTGTGCCCCCCATCCCAATGGTCGTAGTCGTAATGAGTGTGTCGACCATGTGAACAACAGCATGCCTACTGTGTGTGCGTGTGTGCGTGTGTGCGTGTGTGTGTGTGTGTGTGTGTGTGTGTGTGTGTGTGTGTGTGTGTGTGTGGGTGTGGGTGTGTGTGCATGCATGCGCACACACAGGGGCATGATGATTCACCAAATATATCCAACCTGCAAGTTCACAATTATGTTGTGGCATGTTGTTAAGCTTGTAGGTCAGGCATTATAGGGTGAAGAGATTTGGTGACAGAAAAAATATGGTTGAACTGCAGTTGTAACTCAGGTTATCTGGGTCTTGGGTGTTTTTCAAGCCCAAGGAACCCCTTAGCTGAGAGACATTTGAAGCAGTTACACTCCACTACATATTGTATGAAGTTGTTCTGCAGATTACACTTTTTCCATAGCCACTTGCCCCAATTGTGATCACATTTGACGGCTGTGGCCATTTTTAGGCCAAGGAGTGTTCTTTCATGTAAAACCAATGCTTGCAATGGATTTACAATAGACCTTTAGTTAGGCCCCGGCCTCGTGTCCACCCTAGGACACTTTCCAGCCAGGATTTCATTCATTCCAATGTAAATATCATGGAATATCATGGTTCATTTTTGGAACCAAACCTTCAAAATCTCTCCCAAATCCATCAACAAGACATGCCCTATGCAGTGGAAAAATGTGAGTGAGACATTTAGTTTTTTAAAACAATGTTTTATCATATAGGAAAGCTATTGGTTGAGAGGTTTGTCTATCACATGTCTAGCAGTTTGGGGAGGGGCTACCTAAAGGCCTATTGTGAAAAAAACCCTAGTTTCAAAGTTTGACTATATTTAAAGTGCAATACGATGAAAATGTTGCCTTGCTTAGGTTGTTAACACTTGAAGCTGCCAGCACAACTGGGAAACATATCGGTGCGCCACTATCATTTGCATCGGTACCAAGTTCCCGGACATGCGTGACGTCACTGGGCTTCATAGCAGATGTGCTAAGACTAGTCAAAACAAAGAACCGACGGTCATATGCTTCCTCCACGACAATGGTTGTGCCGTTATGTACCGTCAAAAAGTAGCGCTTTGATTATCATTTCATAGCATTTAATTTAGACCAGGAGTTATTAAGGTGATTCAAACTTTTTCTTCTTCTTCTAATATGTTAGTATGGGTCTGGACGACTTTGGATGACGGACCTGGATGAATTAATCTCTTTTTTTTTATTAACCTCTGCTCTTGATGCATTGTTGGGACTTTATGAGGACGTAAATGTCTGCTTATGCAATTTATAATCGTAATGGCACCTCAACAACCCCAATATTTACCATAATCCACTACTTATTTCAATGACAATTTCTAAGGTTATTCGGATGGCCCTATGCATCATAACAAAACCTTAATGATTACTATTGCAGTTTATTTTCCGTCACAGTTCATTTTAGCTTAGATTGACTGGACTTTGGACTATTTGTATTTTTTCTTCCCCCCCTCCATTTAACATACACGTTTCTCAGGGCGTTCTACTCTCACGTCTAAAGCTCTCTCCAGGCGGGGGCCGAGGTGGTGGCTCTCTTTCAAGGTTTTCTGGCGTTCCATTGTGTCAGGGTTTCTTCTTTTGAGCATCAAAGGCCTTTTCTACTCTGTCAGCAGCGCGCATAGCTCTAATTTAAATGGGGATTGCAGTGGAAGAATAAAGTGGATCATAATTATCAAAGGGAGCTCTGTGTCTGTTAAGAGCCCAATGCCTTGCTCAAGGACACAAGGACACAAGACAGAGCGAGGAAGAAGCAGGTATAGGAACCATCCGACTCAAGTATATTTCCCGGAGTACAAAAAATGTACTTCTCCACTACATGTCAGAGGCTACATTATTTGAAAACTAGTAACTTGTACTAGTAGTTACTTTGAATAATCAAATTCTTATTCCCCATTATGCATCATCTCCACCAGGCCGGAGGCATGGTGAAGAGTATGTTTTGCACTCCGTCTGCGTGTGTGCTTGCATGCATGCGTGCGTGCATGGGTGCCTGCGTGCACGCGTGCGCATACGTACAGTACATCCGTACGTCCGTTACCAGCTAATCTTCGGCACCGTTAATCCGATCAATGCCAAACTTTGCACACACACACACACACACACACACACACACACACACACACACACACACACACACACACACACACACACACACACACACACACACACACACACACACACACACACACACACACACTCTCCCTGAACGCCAAACTCTGCTGACAGCCCTGTCTAAATGATCATTTTAACTCGTTTTCCCGGCGCTAGTTTTACACTAATTTTATAGACATGTCAGTTTTATTTGTCTACTTTCGTTTTAGCTTAAGTTTTTAGCGATCGGCCACTTTTAGCGACTGTTTTCCGTACATTCTCCCCACCTACGGAAACCGACTCGGCAGCGTTGCCTGACAGCTACTTGACAGCTACGTGTCATGTAGCCTGACAGCTACATGACAGCCAGCCAGCCCAGCTTGCCACCCCACGGGACCAGCGAGGAGTGCCTACACCTCGGCTTACTCAGCGCCGTCTCACCGCAACAGGCCCAGTCTCTGGGCCTGTGTGGGTAAGTCTCGAACCGCAACTGGACCTGCTAGTGCTACTTGGCTGTCATTGTCACGCCGTTTCAACGCTGTGGGCCACTGTATGTGGCCCTTGCGGGTGCGTTCCGCCTTAAGCCAGCCCGGCAGCTATTAAAAACGTAAAACCTGCATATTGCTACCATCAAAGTCACTTTTACTGGCCACAGCTTCCTTTCCGTCCCCAGACACAATGCCACCTCTACATACCTCGTCATCCTCCGGCTCCGACTGCGACAGCTGCCACCGCCTGACGCAGAAGGTGTCCGAGCTCCAGGACAGAATCTCCAGGCTATACCAGATACGTGATGATGAAATCCTCCTCGACTCGCTGTTCCAGCACGCCGGTCCTGCCCCGGACCCCCCCGAGGTCTTCATCGGGCCGGCACCAGCAGCGCCCGCAAAAGTATATGATGATACTCTCCCGGCTCTTGCTCCTACCCCGGGCGTCCCGGCTGCCCCCAGCCACCCCGCCTCATCTGGCCAAGCGGCCGAATTGGACGACACCGTCCCAGCCCTTGTGGACGTGGACGCCACTGGTCGCTGTGTCAGGGTAGCTGCTCCGCGCCCGCCTGTGGCTACTTCCACCCCTGCGGCCCCCTGGAGAACGGTCGGCCGGGGCCGAGGACGCGGTCGGGATATTAAGCCACGACCGCGACCTACGCTGGACTCCACAAACAAATTTTCCATCTTGACAGATGCCCAAGCAGCCTCCCATCCTGTTGATAACATTGTCTCCCCTCGGGACTCCTGCGCCAGCTCCTCCAATCGCCGCCAGCTCTTGAAGTCGGCGGTTATACGACACTCGGGTGGCCTCCCCTCCCCGTGTCCACCCGAGCCCCCCATATTGCCCGCAGCAGCCAGCAGTAATAGCCCCCCAGCGTCTCAATCATTGCCTCCGCCAGCACAGCCCCCCGTGTCCACCCCTATAATAATGCCCCCTCCAACACTGCCCTCCGCTCTCACGGCGCGGACCCCCAGCCCTCCGCCTCCAGCAGCAGTGTTACAGTCCCCGTTACCGCATCACCCCGTGTCCAACCCGCCGCCGCTAATTATCCCCACAATCGCTATTGTCGGAGACTCGGTGACAAAGTCCCTCGCCGCTGTAAATGCTATTAATCTCTCCAGGTCCGGCGCGACCACCACCGATATCCTCAAAGAGCTTCCTGAAATCCTGGCCTCTCTCCCCCCCACCATCTCTACCATCATCATCCATTGTGGAGTTAATGATTACCATTCCGAAACTACCCGCTCCAACTTTAAATCCATATTCACGCTCCTTAGCAACTCCGGCCTCTCTGTATATATCTCTGGTCCTCTTCCCACGTTGGACCGTGGCGATGTGCGCCTCAGCAAACTCCTCCAGCTCCATTATTGGCTCCAATCTGCCTGTCTCGCTGTTAACCTCCATTACATTCCGAACTTTTTTCTGTTTTGGAACCGTCGATCGTTTTATCACGACGGTCTACATCCAAATAAACAAGGATGTGAAATGTTGAAGCTAAATCTCCGCCGCTCTATGGCCGCTCAGGCGAGCTTCCAACGACAACATCAACACTGACATACTGCCCCGTCCGCTCTGGCCCTGGCTGACCTCTCCCCCCGTGGTCATACCAGTTTACAGTCCTGCATCCCATCTACCGCCCCCTGCTGGCCGGGCGGACCTCCTACCGAGCAATGCATTAATAACTTTCCACTCCCTTTATACTCAACTTCTCCTCCCTCCAACCCTACCTTCACTCCCTCATTTAACAATAACAACTGTAACATCCTAACCACCATTAAGCCACCCTCACCCCCTGCCCCACGTAGTAGTCTCTCTATCATACCTGTACTCATCATACCTGTACTCATCACCAACAGATCTCTTTTGCTTCCCCCATCAATTCGTTCTGCAAATCCTAAGAATCTAATCAGGCCTCCCATCCATAACTACTTAGCCTCCAATACTGTCCCTCACTCTGCCGTAATGTGTCTCCTGAATATTAGATCACTGCATCGTAAATCTGCCATTTGTCAAGACTACATTGTGTCCAATAATATTGATTTTTTTATGATAACTGAGTCCTGGCTGGGTCCCCATGACACAGTGTCATTGAAGGCAGCCACTCCCCCCGGCTATTATTGTCTTGATCGCCCCAGATCATCAAGCAGAGGGGGGGGTCTCGCTCTAATATATAGAAATATTTTCAGTTGCTCTACAGTCAACGTGGGTAGTTTTTCTTCGTTTGAGTCTCTTGCCTTTTTAATCAAAGGCAAGTTCCCCATTTTATGCATCTTAATATACAGACCGCCTAAACTCCCTGGCTTTATAGAGGACTTTTCAGAGCTCCTATTCGCCATCATGGTTCAGTATACTAGGGTCCTGTTTCTCGGTGACTTCAATATTCATAGCTCCTGCTGCCCATCCTCCTCCGTTCTAGCAACTGATTTTATTAACCTATACGAGTCCTTTAGCCTCCAACAGTTGGTCAACGGCCCAACTCACATTAAGGGTCATACGCTTGACCTGGTGCTCTCCACTGGAATCTCTGTAGATAAGCTGGTTCTAGAAACATTCTCGCCATCTGACCACAAAGCCGTGCTGTTCCAGTCCACTATTCCTCTCCCCGACCCAAAGCCCCGCTCATCTATCCGCTCCCGTACGCTAACCCCCAGTTCGAGTCAGCTCTTCCGTGAGGCCTTCATATCCTCTCAGGCCTCCCTTCCCACAACTCTTCCTCACCCCGTCGACGAGCTACTATATAACTTCGACACCAAATGCGTTAGCATCCTCGATTCCATTGCACCTTACAAAACTAAATTCATCAAGCCCCTTGCTCTACATTGGCTAAATGACCACACTAGGGATATAAAAAGACAATGTAGAAAAGCGGAACGTAAGTGGAAGAAAGATAAACTTACTGTATCACTAACCTGTCTAAAAGACCTAATGTCCACTTACGAGAAGGCTGTGGTTGACTCCCGCAACAACTATTTTTCTAGGCTCATTGCCGCACAGCCCCATAACCCCAGGGTGCTGTTTCAGGCAATTGACTCTGTAATGGGCCCTCCTCCAACCCAGCCCCTAGAGGCCACTCCTGAGATGTGCTCTAAGTTTGCGTCACACTTTGTGGACAAACTGACCGCCATCAGGCAGCAGATCACTCCTGCAGCACAAACCCCCCCTGACTGCCCTCCACCAACAACCTTGTTTTCCCACTTTGAACAAATCTCTCTGACAACCCTAGTGGATTTAATTTCTCAGATGAACCCCACCTCCTGCCCTCTAGACGTCATCCCCACCAGATTTCTTAAGGAGATACTGGATACCGTTGCTCCGGACATATTAGCTATCGTCAATTCCTCCTTATCCACAGGCTCGTTCCCGTCAAGCCTTAAGAATGCCCTCGTTCAGCCTCTCTTAAAAAAACCCTCGCTTGATCCCCTTACTCTCAACAACTATAGACCTATTTCGAAACTTCCTTTTTTAGCTAAAATTTTAGAAAAGGCGGTGTCCACTCAACTACTTGATTTTCTAAATTCTAACAGTATTTTTGAGGTTTTTCAGTCTGGTTTCCGTGCTGGCCATAGCACAGAGACTGCGCTATTAAAAGTGTCTAATGATCTACTGACCACGGCCGATGCAGGCAACCATTCACTTTTAGTCCTCCTGGACCTTAGCTCCGCCTTCGACACGGTTGACCATCCTACCCTGATCAATCGCCTGGAATCCTCAGTGGGCATCGTGGGCACGGCCCTGGACTGGTTTAGTTCATATCTGTCAGACCGAACCTACTCCGTTGCAATCAGTGAGGCTTCCTCCCCTCCAGTCCCTTTCACCTGTGGAGTTCCGCAGGGCTCAATCTTAGCTCCTCTTCTGTTTTCCCTATACATGCTCCCCCTCGGTAATATAATTCGCAAATACAACATCCACTTCCACTGTTATGCCGATGACACCCAGCTATACATTCCCCTAAAATCCGGTCCATCCAGCAACCTTCCCAATCTGATCTCCTGCCTCGCTGACATCAAGCACTGGATGTCCAATAACTTTTTACAATTAAATGAATCAAAGTCAGAAATCATAATCTTCGGCCCCTCCAATCTCACTCAGGCACTGACCCCAGAACTTGGCAACCTTGCCCCCAATGTTAAGGAGGTAGCCCGAAACCTGGGTGTACTCTTTGACTCCTCTCTCTCCTTTACCCCACAAATCACCCGTGTCGTCCAGTCCTGCTACTTCCACCTAAGGAATATATCCAGAATTAAAAAATTTCTCTCACCTCCGGACCTTGAGAAGGTAATCCATGCCTTCATCTCCTCCCGTCTAGACTATTCCAACTCCGTTTACTCTGGCCTATGCAAGAAATCATTATCTCGTCTTCAACTAGTTCAAAATTCAGCTGCCAGACTGCTAACAAATTCTAAGAAATGTGACCACATCTCTCCCATCCTAGCCTCCCTACACTGGTTACCCGTCATATTTAGAATTGACTTTAAAATATTACTGCTGACCTTCAAAGCCCTGAACGGACTCGCTCCCAGGTATATCTCGGACCTGCTAAGACCTTATGTACCTGGTCGCTCCCTCAGGTCCTCCAGTAGGGCCCTCCTGGAGACCCCGACTCCTCGACTCGCCACAAAGGGTGGCAGGGCATTTTCTGTGCGAGCTCCCAAGCTCTGGAATGCTCTGCCTCTAGAATTAAGACTAGCCACCTCGATCTCCGCTTTTAAATCTCTCCTGAAAACCCACTTGTATGCCAAAGCCTTTCATTAGATCTCATTTTAGTTCTTTTATCTATTGTATTAACGTACTTGTGTATTATTTTCCCCAGCCATGCGTACTTGTGTACTCGCTTAGCCTGTGATTGCTTATTAATACCATTATTACTTTTTAATTGTGTGTATACTGTTCCCCTCTGCATCATGTCTCTGTAAAGCACATTGTGACTCGTCTAGAAATGTGCTATATAAATAAAATCATTCATTCATACATTCCCTGGATGTCAACGATGAAGCTCTGCCCTAATTTTTTTTCTACACCGGCCTGTTATAGCACCACCAGAAGGCAACTTTTCACACTTTTATATAAATGCACCAATCTGCATTGAAGACTATGGACTTTTTGGCCAGGATGTGATTGTTTTTCATTAGAAAAACAACTGTGATTTACGCCCTGTGCTGATATTGCCAAGAGAAAACCTTCATAGTCTTTCAAAGTTTGCAGGATGTGCCTGTTTTGAACAAAAAGCATCAAAATCATGAACGCAGCATCCAATGTATGTGTGAATTTTTAACCCACTTTCCGACTAGGCGGACAACATAACCGGTTATAGCACCATCAACAGGTGGATTTACCAAATTATCATCATCATCATCAATGGCTTATAAAGAAATGCACCCTTTTCACACTGCCCTTTTCACACTGGCCTATAGCGCCACCATGAGGACACACCTGGTGGAGACGTGTGCCCAGAAGGGCACCTTTTCTAGTAACTTATTTTGAACAGAACATTTTGCAAGGTAGAGGAGTAGCAAAATAGTGGACAATCTAGTTAATCTGGCAAGAAAATACATTAAAAGATACCAAGCTGACTTACTACATAACAGTCTCAAAGCAACACATCTTAAAGAGATGTCCCATCACTTGTTTTATCTAATACAGAGGTTCAGACTGTTTTATTGCTTGTTACTTATCGCTTTAAGTTATTTGATTTCATATACAAATAGATAGTCTCTAGAGACAATGCTTCTTCATATACCTAAACAGGGTCATTAATACAAAACATAACTTCACCTGGCAACTTTATGTCACCATTATTTTATTGGATTGAGTCTATACGGGAATAACAGGATTCATACCAATTGTATCGTAACAGAAACAAGTGTTTCTGTTGTTGAACATTATTGGAACAAAGAACTGTGACTTGAACAGGCAGTCAATTGGCACTAGTCAGGCAGGCAGACAGTGGAATAGCTCCACAGCATCTTGCTGCCAGACCAGCCTCTCCTCTTTACCGTCAATAAAAATACAAGTTTTACCTATAGGCTACAAGAGAGAAGAAAGAGCGGCGGAAGACGCCGAGATACAGTCTCTAAACAGGCGGAATTTATCATTTATTTTAATCTGATGGTCCTGCTTTTAAGATCATTACTGTTTTAAGTGACTGTTATATACTGTTGAACACCTTAACGATGGAGGCACTGTACAAGGCTTACAGACAGCTCCCACCTGGACAGCCTACGTAAGTAGAAGGGGCTAAACTTGACAGCTCTGCTCTAACTTTTTTTACCACTTCACCAATCTGAATCACAATGCCAGCCCATGGTGACAAGCTTGGTTGAAGGTTCATCACAAGTCTAGTGACCAGCATTTTCGGCGAACTGCTACCACCAGCGGGGAGAGCTTGCAAACCTGCTGCCCGAGGCTGCAAACACAGAGCCAACAAACCGCACCGCAGAATCCAAACCCTACGTTCTTTCACCGCACCGGGCCACCACGTACCTTATCCATAGCTTCTTGTAACAACACAACCATATGATTTCATAATTTACTCGCCAATAGTTACCCAAGCCAATACACCCACAGGCATGACTCCACCTACCGTGTCGCCCGGCTGTGACAGCTGTCATCGGCTGCTCCAAGAGGTGTCCACGTTGAGGATGGAGGTTCTGTGTCTCCTTATGGGCCGACGACTGCCCTCCTGCACTCCTGCCCCTGAAGTAGAATCGTCACCGTCCATTGCTCCCCTCCATCCCACCGCAGCAGGATCCTCGCTGGTGAACTAGATGACACTGTACCGGTAACTCACTGTATGCCTACTCCAAATTCCGGTCAAGAAAGCGCCCAAAAATAAAACAGCAGCAGCAGCAGCAGCAAATTCATAATCCCCATCCGGCTGTTCCAGGAGTCCAACACACAATGAAACAGGCTGTTTAAGAAAAACATGCAGTCCAAAGCGATTGCACCTACAAGTGCATTATCAGAGGTTCCATTTAGAAGAAAAGTTTATTGCATCCCTGGAGCTTCCATTCCGGTGATGGTCGAAACGCTACCAGGTGGAATCAGCAAACAAATTGTCCACGTCGGCAGCAGCGACCAGCCTCGTTGCCACTCAGAGTTAAGGAAGGTCCCATTCCTACGTTGTCCCATGGCGACATGTATTACAGTAGAACTCTAACACCTGGTTTTCATTTTATAGAGAACTTTGCCCGGTTTTGGTGCCGTCCCTCCTCCTGTATCCACCCGAACAAACAAGGTGTACAAGAACTATCAGCAAACCTCACGTGTAATGTGCAGATCACAGGTGGTGTCCCGAAACTGACTTCCCTGTGGTCCTAGCACTCAGACAATCAGTTCCGCCCTGGTCACCGCCATGGTCACTACTACTACTATCATCACTTCCACTCACAGATTAGGCTGTACAGCTTCCCCTCAATTATGTTCACCCCAGGGGTTTTCAACCTTTTTGATACCAGCGCCCACTATTTATCCACAGACCACCATTTGAGGACATTTAGCCCCACAAATCACAAAACTAAAGATTTCTTTTGCTTTTGTCCACAATTCCAGGCTGGATTTGGGAAACAAAACAAGCAAACAGGCAGGTCAAAATGACCATTAATGACCATGTGTAAACTTGGGCTAATTCAGATGATGAATATTTTAACTCTTGAGAGTGTGAACATGAAACCAAATGGACCCGCAAGGGTCCATTTGGTTTCATTTTTACGCTCTCAAGAGTTACCAACTGTTCATCTGGTTAACCAACTTAGCTGGGGACCACCTGACACCCTCTCAAGGACCACTAGTGGTCCACACACAACTGGTTGAAAACCACTGCCATAGGTTCACCCCCCCTCCTCCCCCCATTTTTTCCACAGAGGAACAAGACAAAATGTTTTCAACTAGAATGCTGCATATTTTACATATGAACATAAAAAGTCTAAAATGCTCCAAGCTCCAAGATTTCAGAAATTAGAGCAATCCATAGACCTGCAGTTCACTCTGACACACAGTGCAAAATAGCTCAATGAAGCAACACTCCAGTGAAGCTCTCACAGCAGCTCTCCAACAAATGGACGGGTCAAATACTTTACGCTGTAGTAGAAGAGGCATGGACTTCCTTTAAAACGTTGTTTTTGACTATGCTCAACAACATTGCTCCCACAAGGGTGGTCAGGGCACATACACAGACCAGTGGATGAGGGGTCTTTTCTTTTTTTAACCCTTTAAAGCCTGAACTATGAAAGACAAGTCAGAAAATTCCAATTTTTTGAAATTGAACTCTTTTTAGGTCATAAAAGAAAATTTAAAAAAAAGTTTTTTCAAAAAACATGTATTTATATGTTATTTTTATTGTATCATAAATGATACATCGGGTCTTAACAACTTAGTACTCAGTACTAGAGTACACTGTACTCACTGTACTCAGTGTAGTCTCCGCAGAGTAAACTGTACTCACTGTGTTCAGTGTAGTGTCCATAGAGTATACAGTAGTCACTGTACTCAGTGTAGAGTCCATAGAGTTCACTGCACTCACTATACTCACTGTACTCGGTGTAGTGTCCATAGAGTACACTGTACTCACTGTGCTCACTGTACTCTGTGTAATGTATATGGATTACACTGTACCCACTGTACTCAGTGTATTGTACATGGATTACACTGTACTCACTGTAGTCACTGTATTGTCTATAGAGTACACTGTACTCACTGTACTCACTGTAGTATCCATATAGTATACTGTACTCACTGTACGTAGTACTTATGTAGTACTGTATTCAGGTCAGTGAGGTCAGGCATTTGAGGTTTGGGGTTCAACATTTAGAATTTGAGTAAAGGTGTTCTCTATTACACATGCATAACAACATTGAATGCCCAGCATGTTTGATTGGTAGAAAAATAATTATAAGAATGAAAGTTGTGTAGAGCATAATAGATATTCCCATAGGCTGTGCCTATGGGAATAGCCTGTATCATATATGATACATCATTATATGGTACTAAAAACCTGTAGTATCATATATGATAAATACTTTTCAAACGTGGTAAACAACAAACTAAAATGATATTTTTTGAGAATTACTAAGTTCAATCACATTATGCAACCCTTATTTCAAAATATCAGTAAAGATATACAAGGAAAACTCACCAAAATGTCCTCAAAACCAAAATGTTTGGACAGTGGTTTCTGCTGTTGCAAATTAGATGGAGGCAGCCATTTTGGGTCATACCATCTAAGGCTCTGTATCTACTTGCAGTGCAAATGGTATGGTCCAGGTGGGGCAGGGGACGTATCAGATGTGATACAAGAGGTTTTTGAACCAAGTAGTGGTTACACTGAAACATGAGCCAGCTGAAGAATTGGTGTATCATATATGATACCAACGGCGTTATAGGGTTAAATGTTTTTTGGACATATAGTGCAAATGCTGATATCATAAATAAATTCACTTTGAAGCTGTGATTATTAAGTGACCAAGCAGTCCACGAAGTGGACTTGGTCACTTATTGTTATTGACTGCTTTTCTCCTTCTCCTTCTTCTTCTTCTTCTTCTTCTTCTTCCGCCAAAAATAGCTGTTCTGGCTGAACCGTGCAGTCGGTTTTCGCGAAAATTGGTAATCTGGTAGAGGGTGATGCCAAACGGTGATGATGCGAAGCCTGTGACCACTGGTCAAATGGTGGCGCTACAGCACTCAACTGAAATTGCAAACTTTAAACACTTATAACTCATGAACTGCTTGACTCTCAGAAATGTAACTTATATTCCCTTATGCGTCTGCTTATGCCGAACAACTTTTGTATTCTGACTTTTGACCTCTGACCTTTAGATGAACCGCCATCTTGAATTATATGTAAAACAGTTAAAATGTCTCTTCTCCTACAATCTTTGATCAAAATGCATAACAATGACCTACACATGAACTTTGAAGCCATACAAATATGAAAATAGGTGTGAATTTTGTTTTAAGTGAAAAAAATATGTTTTTACGAGCCAATGAAAATTGCTCGTTTGTGAAAATGATTCTAATGCCCCTAATCTACACATGCAGCGTAATCTGCTTCTGATATTTTACAGTTTTGTAGAGGGGGATGCCAAATAGCAGCAAAACCAGTCTTACTCCAATTGCTCAAATGGGGGCGCTATAACAATTCTTTGAAACTGAAACATTTGAACAACCATAACTCGGGCCTCGTTTGGCCAAAAATCATGGGACTTGTTTCTACATGTTCCTTGATTCATGTGGAACACATCTGTAACTTTGGCCGGTAAGCTCCACCCCCAGAGTGTCTGCCATTTTAAGCAGTTTGAAAAATGCTCATGTCTGATTTTCTGCCTGGATTTTTGATCAATTTGCATGACACCTGCTACATGAGAACTTTGGCCCCATCCGGACAAAAGTTCCAAAGCAAATTTGTTTTCATCAAAAAATGACGTTTTTATAAGCCAATGAAAATTGCTGCTTTGTGAGGAGTCTTCTTATGAATCACATTAATTGTTAACATTGATGTGGAGGCTCTTGTTTTGAAGCATTTTATCATAGATAATCATTGATTATGGGTAGTTGTTTGTTTAAAGGATACACTTCATAAAAACATACTGCCATAAACCAGTATACTTTTATATTGTATGTAGAGTTTCACATCAGAATGTGGCAGATTGTCACACCCACATGTCCTATTGCTTCAGTTTTCTTTATAAACTGATTTGTCTTGTGTTTTGTTTATCCACTGCTGCATGCTGTTGCATGATCTAAAATCCAATTTTAATGCAACGCACCAGAGCCATTTAGAGACGGAGTTGCGCCAATGATGGGGTACACAGTTACATTGGGTTAGTCACGTGATCAGTGGTCACAGTGAGCCTAACGGTGACAAATCATAGTCTAGTGTCTGAAACACATTGTTTGAAGTGAGTAAGATGAGATGTAAAATGACAGCCGGTTTGAATTATTTTACAGTAACAATTAAAGTCTCTGCAATGTGTATGATTTGCTATTACTTAAAGTGTAGGTAACCTGCAAAAAACTCTCAAAAGTGTTGACACATGTCCCTCAAAAATAGCCTAAGTATCCCAATGATATATTCAAAATGCCTGATGCGGCCATACACATCTCACATTTGAGGTTTATAAAAATAAAATTACTACATCTGCCACTTTAGGAAATGTAGTTCTGAATCTGTTGATGTCGCGGGTGTATGACGACAATAGGAGATCTTGTTGCAATGCTAACTCCGATGGACACGCCCTTCTCCTCGTCAGCACGGTAGCGCCCCAGCAACGCAGATGTGCTTATTGAGTATAGACAGAATCAGCGTGGAGTCTAGAATATTTATAGCGCTCAGTTCTTGGAACAACTTTTCGGTCGTCTACAACTTTTTCGGTGGGTGCAGCAATATAGGTGGGAAGGGAATTCCGATACACGTTTGGCCAGTGGAAATCTGGCATGGCCTCAAAGCCACATTTGAAAAGGGATGCTGCACATTTGAAAAGGGACCTGTCCGACCTGGCATACTGAGCGTGGATGTTTTTACGCAGTGTACTCCTAGTACGCACTACGCAGGCAGCAGTGTCAGTGTGCGTAAAACTCGGAAACAATGCTACTGCCCGGACATGAGATTGTGAAAGAGATTGTAAAAGCGAAGCTGCTGCTGATCCCCGAGAGGATCAGTATCAGTGGGTAGACGCAGCGGTGGTCTGCTGGCTCGTTCGGTTATTTACGTACGAGCATGTTTACCAAGATTACTCTCTCCTTCACAAATACTCCTCCTGTTTTTAATGTTATCGTCATGGTTCTATCCCAGCATAAAGCACAGTTGCTGCTAACGTAATGTCCATAATCCATCCACCGAGTCCCCTCGCATTCCAGCGGCAGAAAACAACTAAACGTTAGCTTGGTGCTGGTGGAGAACTCCAGTTTGTCTCAGGCAGCTCGAGCGCTCAGTTTCCGACTCCGCAATGTCGCAAGTCTTGTACTAGATGGCTCTGAGCCACTAGTCAGCTGGAGTGAGGCACGCCCCTCGCGACTGCAGTGTGTAGAACTATTAGCCACATACGCTAGCTCTGTTTCAACATGGATATTGCAAAAACGGTCTGAGAGACTGTCTGAGTAAAAACAACGTGTGGTGGCCGTGTGGTCCCCGGTCACGATCATTAACCCTATGAAGGCTGTAGACGTCTAAAGCGTAATTTATTCATTTTGAGATGCCAGCTGCAAACGTAATAAACGTAATTCTGTTTTTATTGGTGCTTAGGCTAGAGGGGACCCTAAGCTAGCTTGTCACAAAGATCCATGTAGCTGCCATCATGGGTTTGCTCAAAATTTATCATATAGCCCACTACAGTACAAAAAAGTTACCCAAAGTTACCCAAAATAGAGAGAGATCTATCTGTCTTTTAAACACTAGTGCTAAAACACAATCGTCTGCCCTCCGTGGACTGTGGCAAGCATCGTTCAGCCTTACACACCTCCCTTGCTTTGTATCAGAATGTCCTGAATGCTAATCACTTCTCAAGCCAACAGAGAAAACAAAACAACACAGGGGACCCCCGGGGACCCCCGGGGACCCCCAGGGACCCCCCGGGGACCCCCCCCCCCCACAACACAGGGTCCCCCCCCCCACAACACCTCCACAATAACATAACAAAGCCAAGCCAAAAAGAGAAACAAAACAACCCTGGGGACCCCCCCCCCCACAGCACAGGGACCCCCCACAACTGAGGGACCCCCCCACAACACCTCCACAATACCATAACAAAACGCCATAAGAGCACAATATATGCTGGTGGTGGGGGCTTAGTTGCATGTTTCCCGGAAAGCCTCACAATCCAAAACACAGATAAAATGTAGATGTTTTTTTTGCACATCACATCAAATAGAAAAAAACAACAACTTGTTTTTGTCTACGGAGGTATAGGCAAGGCAAAACAAGCACTCAGAGTTGATAAACAACGCCCAAGAATCACAGAAAACCAAAACAAGCCATCGCATATAAAATGGGGTGTTCTTTTCTCACCGTTCTGCAGTCCTGTTGTCCAGACTATAAGCGATCCGTTTGTTTGTCCGTGTTTGAAGCAGCATGCCAGGGTAAAGAGCTCCGTGGTGGTGGGTGGTGGTGGTGGTGGGTGGTGGAGGAAAAGAAAAATACCCAGAAAAATTCCCAGAAAAATAAACCACAGCCTGGTTCGTGCTCCTGCTGTCCCAGCCACTCGATCATCATCATCCACTACTTCAGCTGGGGTCCGGGGACCACCAGTGGTCCCCGAGAGGGTTCCAGGTGGTCCCCGACTAAATGATGTAAAGTTGGCGGCTAACCAGGTGTAACTCTTTGAGAGCGTAAACCAAATGGATCCTTGCTGCAAGTAAAGCACCTCCGTGGTGGTGGTGGGTGGTGGAGGAGACAAATGAGGAGAAAAATTAACCACAGCCTGGTCCCGGCCGCTCGATCATCATCACCACTTCTACAGCTGGGGTCCGGGGACCACCAGTGGTCCTTGAGAGAGTTCCAGGTGGTCCCCAGACTAAATGATGTAACGTTGGCTAACCAGGTGTAACTCTTTGAGAGTGTAAACATGAAACCAAATGGATCCTTGCGGGTCCATTTGGTTTCATTTTTATGCTCTCAAGAGTTAAAATATTCATCATCTGAATCAGCCCAAATCTACACGACTAGAAATCTAGGTTTGCCTGTCATGTTTCCGAAATGCAGGCTAGAATTGTAGATAAAAACAGAGAGTTTTGGGTCTGTGGGACTAAAATGTCATCAGATGGTGGTCCGTGGCTCAAATGCCGAATAAATGGTGGTCCCTGGTATCAAAAAGGTGGTACTACAGCGATTCCATTTTGCGCGTGCGTTCCGGCCCGTTCCTTTGTTCCAAACAGAAAAAAACAACTGCGCAGTGATCTGGCTTCGTCTTCCCAATGTGTCCATTCAAGTATCCATTTTGAGGGAAGTGTTGCCAACTCCAAAATGCACTAGTGGCACTTCCAAAATGCATGCAAAATGCATGCTAGAGCAGTGGTTTTTAGCCCAACTCACCAGCAAAAAAGCACTAGATTTTCCTCCATGAGTTTTTCAATAATTTTGGCGCTAGGGGGTCTGGAAAAAATAACTAAATATAGTGACAAATGTGCCAAGTTGGCAACACTGTGAAGAGAAATTCATGCGACATTGTGACATCTAGCAGGGATATTCAGGGGTCAAAAAAGTTTTGTCCCCATTCAATAGAAGTCTATGTACAAGAGCCACCATTGGACTGGCCCCTTGAAGTGAACAGACAATAGGTTTGAATAGCAAATCAAGTTTATAGACTAGATTCTAGAGCAGGGGTTTTCAACCGGTGGTCCGGGGACCACCAGTGGTCCCTGAGAGGGTTCCAGGTGGTCCCCAGCTAAATTGTTTACCCAGATGTAACTCTTGAGAATGTAGAAATGAAACCAAATGGACCCTGAAACCAAATGGACCCTGGCGGGTCCATTTGGTTTCAGGGTCCATTTGGTTTCATTTTTACACCCTCAAGAGTTAAAGTATTCATCATGTGAATTACAGTAGTCCTAATCTATACAATCATGGACAGAAGCAAAGGAAATCTTTAGTTTGGGGGGGGGGGGGGCTGTGGGGCTAAAATGTCCTCAAATGGTGGTCCGTGGCTCAAATGCTGAATAAATGGTGGGCCCTGGGATGAAAAAGGTTGAAAACCCCTGTTCTAGAGGCAATTGGTGCATGTACTGGGATATAAAAAGATACATTTTATATAAAAATATTATTTTCCCAAACCATGGTGTATGCAACTCAAAGCATGGAGCATGATGATGATGATGATGATTCCTGGCTTGATACTGTATACATGTCACAACTTTTTTGTGGGACCTGAAAAAAGCCTTTTTTAGTCAGTGTATGGTGTATTGTAAGCCCCCCCAAAGATGAATGCAACATGGTATAAACATGATTCCTTTTTCAGAGTAAAGTAGACAGATGCAGCTTTCAAATAAGGTATTGTGTGATAATGTAGACCATTCCCACAGTGTCCTATGGGCAGAGAAAGAAAAAAAAACTAAAGACAGCTGTATCTCAGAATGACCTCTCAGCAGGGCATTTTCTGGTCTAACCAACCAGGTATTAGAATGCTCATAAGTAAATAACGGTACATGCTAGAGTGATAATTTTTTTTTCTGTGTAAACTGGAGACCTGTACCTTTCAAATGAGACATTTTGTTAAGTTTTGGTCATATCACACATTATTCTATAGATATTCAAATATTTAGATTATGTATTGATTGAGATGGCCTGATAAGGTAATTGAATAATTAGGGCGTGGCCATCAAAGGGTTAACAGAGTGATGTATGTACTCCGTTACGAGAGTGTTTAATATGGTAATTCCCATGGCCACTCTTCTATGCAAGCACTCATTAAATGTCCTTTCTAATGTTCTTTATTTACCTCGCATAGTGTACAGCAACACTTGAACACTTGAAATGTTGGTTCAGGTTTATCGATGATGTCTTTTGTGTATACAGTTCCTCAGTTGAACATTTATTAGAATTTCAGTCATATTTAAACAGTAGAATGCCCACTATCAAGTTTACCTTGGAGCATAGTCAGCAGTCCATCCCGTTCTTGGATGTGGTAGTCAATAAGACAGATTCTCTAGCAACCAAAGTTCACAGAAAAAAGACAGATCGCAACAGTTTTCTTCATTATTCCAGTTATCACCCACCAGGTCTGAAAAAAGGCTTACCCTATAGTCAATTAGTCAGGATTAAAAGAATATGCAGCTCTGACAGTGACTTTGAAACACAGGCTACGGAACTTTGCTCCAGGTTTTCCCAAAAGGGTTATTGTGAAAATATTCTGAATAAATCTCTACAGAGAGCTAGACAATTGGACAGGAATGACTTGTTAACTCCTAAAATACCAGGCTCTAAAGTGTCAAATAGAATTGTATGTGCTACCACATTCTCACCTCTCTCCAGTAGCATTAGACAGAGTGTAGAGAAACATTGGAACATCTTGTCAAGTGACCCTAGCATTGGCCATGTCTTTAAGGACAAACCCTTATTTGCCCACAAGAGGGCCAAAAACTTGAGGGACACACTGGTGAGAGCAGACCTGTATAGTCCACCTAAGCACTTCTTATCTACACTCCCCTCTGGTAATTTCCCTTGCCACAATTGTATACACTGTAATGCTATGGTCAAAAGCGACACATTTCTACACCCACATTCGGGAAAAAAATATTCCGTCAAAGGGAGAATATCCTGTAAAACGAAACATGTAGTCTATCTCTTAAAATGCCCATGTGGCCTATGTTATGTAGGAAAAACAGGGAGGGAAATTAAAACTAGATTCTCAGAACATAAGAGTTCTATCCGGAATAATGATGAAAAATCTTCTGTAGCACGACACTTTAATTCTGTGGGTCACCCAGTCAGCTCTTTGCGGTTTCAGGGTATTGAGGTTGTGAACCCCATGAAAAGAGGGGGGGATCGGGACAGGTTGTTATTGCAACGTGAAGCTTTTTGGATTCATACACTCCAGACGGAGCACCCAAAAGGTCTGAACGAGGAACTCCTCTTGGGTTGCTTTTTGTAAATCAACGATTCTTTATTGGACACTACTAAATTCTTCAATTACACTTATTAAACCTTCTCTAATAAATTTAGTTCCAGTCTGGGTACACTCCAGGAGCTTCCGGCTTTTGCATTACTCTTTTATATTACTCTTTTTAATACATTTTCTATATTGTCTATATTCTTTACTAATATTTGAGTCTCACTTTGACTAGACTCCATGAAAAGAGGGGTTGTTTGGGACATGTTGTTGTATTTTCTAAATTATCTATTTCTATAATATGAGTCTCACTTTGACAAGACTCAAAGGTCTTTAATATTTTCCTGTTTGGTTCAACAGCCTCACAGAGGACTTAGTTTAGGGGCCGGCCCAAATATAGTATAGATTCTAGATGGGTATGATCTTTTATAACCCTTTTTTTTTTTGGTCCATATTTACTGTTGTATATATTTCTTGCATCAATTATTATGTCTAACACTGATGTCATGTGATTGGTGGACAGCTGTCAGCTGACTAATTACTCTGTGACCACATGATGGCATTAGCTTGTATATATTCACCTCACTATCTGTTGTCCACTACAACGCTGAGGAAGACCACACAGGTCGAAACGCGTTCGTTGCTGTACACTATGCGAGGTAAATAAAGAACATTAGAAAGGACATTTAATGAGTGCTGGCATTTTCTCTGTTTTCTACGTATATCTCTGAGCCTTGCACCTGGAAGAATATTTTTTAACATGGAGTGTTGCGGGTTGTCTGCTTCGGCAGCTCTGCTTGTTCACTCTTCTATGCAAGTCTATGCAAGTCAATGGGAACCCGATGAGATGTTCTCCTAATGACGCGCCATATGAACTCGTAACTTTCCGGCGTGATTGGCCAGTGCTTCGGGGGTTGGACCACCTTTCTTCTGATAGCCCCCAGAGCAAATACACACCAAGTATTGTTGTATTGGCAAATGTGTTTGTAATTATGACACAATTTGATTGGGAAAAGTAGTGCAAAACAGGTTACTTACACTTTAAAAAGACCTAACATAAAAGGATTCAAGCTGGGCTTTTACTTTGAGTCCAATGCATTTCTGCCTACTTCTCAATAGCACTGAGTTACACTCACATATCATGAAAGTGACATTCACGGAAATGTCACTTTGTGATTGAGATGATACAACTCAATGTTATGGTAATGGCACCAACTCAGTGGCCTTGTGGTTAGTGTCTGCCCTGAGACTGGGAGACTGGGGTTCGATTCCCGGCCAGGTCATACCTCGACATTCTAGATTTCCAGTAGTAACCTACCCAACGAAAGCTTTGCATTGTACAAGCCTTGATCATTTCATGTAACAGTGTAGTGGTTAAAACATTGTGCCAGATTATGTTAGATTAACTTCTTGAACAAAGTGGCCATTAAACAACTGTTGTTAACTAGTGTCCAATCACATTTATTTCACAATTTCTTCTAGTTGTACTTGAATTGTACTGTAATTCTCCAAGCTTTTATCAGTTTTGTTGTAGGAGGCCATGTTGACATGTAGGCTACTGTAGGAATTTTACATTTCATTTATTCATTCACTATTGTATGGACCCAGGGCAAAAGCACCCCCCTCAGATAATTTCTCAAAAATATGTTCCTTCTTCTGCATATTGTTCTGACTCCTTATTGCTGCTTGCTTGGTCACGTTTTATTGCTGCTTGCAGCTGTGATTATTCTGATTAAAATCATTCAACAACCCTAGTACTTTTCTTAGTTGACTGACTTTGAGCCCACCCCACCACACACATAAATGCTTGTTTTGGCCATAAAGAGATTTTGTTTACACCGGAAACATATTTTTAGTTACTCAACTGTGCCGATATTGGCATGAGAAAACCCTCATGGAGAACATTTTTTTCCTGTCAGTGAAAACATATTCTCTCTGGCCAAAAAAGTGTATTTTATTTGTGTGGTGGGGGGCTCAGAATACACTAAGGAAAGTACTCTTTCGAATTACACAACACAAGAGATTCCGTTTACACAGGAAAATATTTCTACTCCACTGCGCTGATATTGCCAAGAGAAAACCCTCATGGTTTCTTCTGTGAAAACATATCCCTCTCTGGCCAAAAAGTGTATTTTATTTGTGTGGTTGGGGGAGAGTAAGCTTTCTAATTACACAACACATCTTTACACTGGTCAGTGGGTAAACATTTTTACTTTCACTACAGAGGAGATGCTGGTTTGCATTTCAAGCTATAGCTATAGCAGTGGAACAGGTGAGATGGCTTCTGGGGGAGAGAAGTACATGCAACACAAATGCTTATTTGTGTGTGTGCACCTGTGCAATGCGTGCAGACACACCATTAGAACATGCAGATGTGTACAGCCTGTTTGGAAACAAGGACAAAAGTACAAAATACTTGATATATGAATATGATCAAGCATTCAATGCTTGGTCATATATCAAGTATTTTGTACTTTTGGATATATTTTGTAAAATACCTTACACGTGAGAGAAATGGGGGGTATCGTGCTCTAATATATATTTTTTGGCTGGTGATCAATGGGACTTCAAGCGGCTCAACCTGAATTTTGCGTAGGGAGACTAGATCCAAACTGTTCATTTGAGGGACAGAAGTGTTGGGTGTGTGGGACAAGTTGAGTGAGAAAACAGGACAAAATGTGGTTAGCAAATTGAATTACTGACATCTTGATGTTGGATATTCCAAAAATAATTCAAGATTTCAATTCAAATATAGCAAAAATATGTGATTTACAATCTTAAAATGTGTCACAATGTGTGAACGTTTTGAGAATGTAGAGAATCAGCTATCAATATGTAACCCCTCTGGAGACATATAGTGGCACCATGAGGGGAACACTCAGATTATTAAAAATGTATATCTCTATAGCAGGAAAAGAGACAACAGAAAGCCAACTATTAGGGGACTACAAACTATTATTTTAAACACTGGTGCCTGCTCAGTCACAAATGTGGGACAGGGTCTGAAAAGACTCGAAAAGTATTGGAAAATAGGGACTGTCCCACGCAAAGCTGCAGCCACACACTTCTAACAGTGTAATTGCTATAACTGATATGTCTAAAGGTCCACCAAACTGAAAGAAAAAAAAAAACACACTATGAGAGGGGCAATTTGGCACAGCTACTGGTGGGGGTTTATACGCTTTGGCGTTTTATTTTAATTTACGAGGCACAGAGGCAGTTGAGAATACGCTTTAATATGTCGTCATTATTCACTCACTACATTCTGATATACGCTTTACTTTATTTGATGTAGTTTATCCTTTTGACATTATATAGGCTAACTACTGCAATATGTGATGTTCTGTAGCATATATAGTCTGATTTAATATTGATTGTGAAAGTGTGTGTGTGTGAGAGAGAGAGGAGAGCACAGAGGCTAACTGAAATGAATATATTCATGTGTTGGTTTGTATTTACAGTGATCAGGGAAGGACTACATCATCAAGGCCATGGCCACCGTTTCCCCTCCGTTTAGCTTTTATGCCCTTCAAAAATGATCTGCCCTTAGGCCACAGTGGCCTTAAAGGGTTAGTTGAGATCTTTGGACTTAATGCTCTAGAAAGTACTTTCCGTTAATAGAGTGGTTTCAAAGGTATTGTATTGATTTGGTGGGTGAGTCCTGTGGTGGGAGTTCTAGGGCTGGGTTTGGTGAATATTAAAGCTGTGGTGAAATGGAAAAACGGTGGGCATTTGATTATGAATTCCACCTTTGAATGTTGGCGGTGAGGTTTCCGAACCAATCAGAGCGTTGCATCCCTTCAGGCGATGGGTCAGTAGCTAATGGGACGGTAGCGATGGGACAGTATAGCTATGGGACGGTAGTGGTAAGCTACACGCAAGATAAGAAAATACATTGTCATTAGTCTGAGTGTTGTTTTCTTTTTTCTTTTTTAAATATTTTGATTTAGTCTTGGTCTTTTGAAAACACCCATTTAATATTTTAGTCCCATTTAGTCTTCTTAAATTATTTTTTGGTTAGTCTAGTCCTAGTCAACTAAATATCGAAAACCTTAGTCGACTTAGTCTTACTGTTAGTCTTAGTCGACAAAAACAACACAGTTTCATATACATATTTTAGTGTAATGAACGTAATGTAATTAAAGTTTAAACCGAGTAATGGACACTAGCTAGAATGGGATTAAAAAAATAGTTATATAATCAAAACCACCTGTGTTAGGACGACGATACAGAAACAGGAATAAAAAATGGGTCAGCTTAATTTCTATTGGCTTTTATGGATGTGGGCCTCTATACATCATCACGCAGCTGGAAGTTGTTTCAGGAAGTAATTAAACTTAAATTTTTATGGATTTCTTATGTAAAATTACATGTTACTTTTTTCATCCATTGTTATGCCCACATGATGTGGTCTAACTGTTGGTTTGCAGTTCTGGTCATTTGCTGCTTTGCTACTCATTAAAAATAAATGAACCCACAAAAGTCATTTCATTTCAATATGCAGTTTTTCCAGTTCCCAATAGTAAACATTTAGTTTTAGCAGTCGTGCTGATTTCTGACCGTGGAGATACACGTGTCAGGCTGTTTTAATATGAAGCAGAATCTTCCTTGCTAAAACAAACAGTTTGTAGAGAGCTTTTCATGCTTCACATTACTCGACTACTATGTCCCTCGAGCCGCTGGTGCATAAACGGTGAAAGCAATGAAAGCCGAGAGCTCTAACACAGTCACATCTCTCTCTCTCTCTCTCACACACACACACACACACACACACACACACACTACAAAGACAGTAATGGAAGAAGTACTCCCGCTTTATGCAAAACAAAGACTCAAAAAGTATACTCAAGATGTGTACTCAAGTAGAAGTCTAACATTCTTGCTTTAGGCCTACTTATTGTGGTGGGAGCCCATGCCAGTTCATGTGTTACTGCTATTAGCTATACCGTTCTTGTAAAGGGATAAGTCAGAATTTTGAAACTTAACAGCTTATGAGAAATAGACGTAAATACGAACCCATTGACTTTAATCAATGGTTGCCACTGGGGTCACACTGTTAATTTTTCATTTTTTTTAATATTAGCACATCCTTCATTCGTTTTTCATCCCGCTATCACATTTTTGGACGTAGTGATGACTGGAACTACTTCATATTTTCCCAAACCAGAGCAGAACTCCCACCACAGGACTCTAGCAATACATTAATAAAATTGCAACCACTACATTGATGGCAAAGGATTTACCACAACGCATGCACGGCATGCGCAACAGACACACACACGCACACACAGACACACACAAAATCCCTCATCGCTCTCTGTTGTAGCGCTCCAGCAGCATGTCGTTAGTGCCTGCATGGAGCTAGTTAAGCCCCCGTGGTGTTGATTTGAAGGGCTTGAGAGAGTATAAGAGGGCATGAATTGTCCGTCAGCATCCCTCCCTCCCTTTAAAGCAAGCCAAGCTGCACGGGGGGAAGAGGGACACTAATGATGTGGTCACGCTTTTAAGACCCTTTCACAGGCCTTATCTTTGGACGCCGAGAGCCCAGAGAGAGCCCCACCACATCCTCATTCGCGCCATGAGTCCCCCAGTGAACTCATATGAGTCTTGCGCAGCAGCCGGCGCACAGCGTTTGCCTTATCAAAGCAGGCCATCCATTCAGGTCGGCTCCTCTCGCTCTCCGAAGAGCCCCTGCTGGAGACCTCAGCCTGGGAGAGTGTAATGGTGTTGGCGTGATGAGCCACCGTGTTGACTCAGGGCGAGCGACTAAAAAAATCCCTATAGACTCTTTGCCTTGCACAGGCCATTACACACACCTGGCTGGTGGCGAGGTCTCCGCGAAGCCCCACCACGCCAGAAGGACTTTTTTTTAGGAAGGGGAAGAGAGAGAAGATACCGCTGTTATTGAAGTCCACGGTGGCTTGGTGGTGAATCCCTTGACCTCGGCACGGCACGCATTTCATCCTCTCAATTATTTTTCCTCCCGCTCAAGAGCGTATATATATTGCGGGATGGTCACTCTTAGAATTCTCCTGCTGCCTTGGCAGTTTTGTTGAGACGGTTTGGGTTTGGAGGAGAAAATGACAGCCCAGCTAAGCCACTTTCTTGCAACTATAATGTCAGCCGCTTGCATGTCATAAAGCCTCGAACAGACTAGAAGACTACTTTTAAAGCTGTGGAAAAAGACTTGGCATCGCACATTTTGATTTAATGGCTGGCTGAGTGGCTGAATGACTGACACGTTGATAAGCACATTCCCCTGGCAGAGCATGGATTTGGATTTCACAGTTTTAACTTAGGATCATGGTCAGATCTGCCAGGTTCCACAAAAAAGTGTTTTAGCCAATCACAGCAAGGCAGTATCCAGCATTTTCGAAATGAGCCACTAGAGTGGTTGTGAGGTGGAGTTAAATTCTGTTTTTAAACAAATGTTTACAAACAGTGTTTGGACACACTAAAGTTGCCTTTATTACCTTTAATAACTAATATGGGAAATTATGCTTTTCTTATAGCTAGATGTCCTTAATATTGTGGGCTATTGAGAAAAGTAAAACCTTTGGGTCAAAATTTCAGGAAAAAAGTCCAAAGGAGTAAAACCTATAGCAGTGGCGCTGACACTAGTCAGAAGATACACACCATAGAGAAGTATGGATTTATTGACAGTAAATGAAAGAATGAATTAATGAAATGGAGTGTGTACAGTAGGCGTGCAATGCCTGGGATTTTAGCCCATGTCTCCAGCATGAAAGTTTAACATCTTAATTAGGTCCAGGGATATATACTAGATTTTGGAGGCCATCACGGCTGTAGGTTGTAGCCACTGCTACATCGGTTCCAGGGGGGAGAGGGGGGTTGCCGATCCGGAGGCTTTAAGTAGGGGGTCGAATCATGTTCTTACGATGTGCATGGATGGCCACCCAACGGTAGAACGTGAGCTATGGACGAGGGAGAGAAAGGGGGAGAGAAGAAAGTCCTGTTTTAATCGTTTGTTCCACGTTTGTATCCTACATTCCAACGTGAATGTAGGTTATCTAGTGCCGATAAAGCTCCTATGGAGGTGAATAGAGTGAAAGTCTGAAGGGAAGTGTCTTGTGTGTGTGGGAATCAGCGAGGTGGGTAAAACATGGAGGTTTCTGGGTGGTATTGGGTGGGTATAAATAGGGACAGGTAGACTGGCGTGGAGAGTGGATTAGAGTGGCGTGAAGGGCAGGGTCGATGTGTGTTTCTCCACCTCCTGAACATCTGTCGTTCCAACTCCATGAATGATGATGATATATTGGCCGCCGAGGCGACCTGATGGAGGGGAAAGTAACTGGTTTAGAAAGAATAACTTGTTCCTTCCACACGCTACGTCCAACAGGAGGGAAACTCCAGTGTCCAAAAGAAGCAGGTTGGACTGACACTTGTTGGAGCTTTGTGAGCATCACTGAAGTATTTGATGCATATATTTTTCCAGGAAGTGAAACTCGTTAACACTATAAACTGCATAAAAGGAGAACTCTGATTTATTAAGTCCCAATAACGCATTCCAACAGAGACAGAGTGTAATCAAGAAGACTGAAATGAATTAATCCAAATCCGGATTTACTGTATGATCTCGCCTGGTTTATGACAGTCTGATATCGATATTGTGTTAATGTTTTCATGTGTCTCTGTATAGGTTGTTTACTTTAAGAGTTACGGTGTTGTCTGCATCCCCATTTTATTTTGTCTCGGGTTGGGGATAGGTGTACGACAGCGCTGAAAAAGAAACCTCTTGGGATATTAGTTGGCCTGGCCAACAAGAACAATTCTAGACACCATTGTGGTCCCAAAATAAATAAAAACAAAACAAAACTGTGTTCTTCGGGTGCTGGTGGATCTTTCCCCTTCCATACTGCTATTAGGGTAAGAGTTGAGTGTGTGTGCAATACAAATTGCAGGTTACAATATTTTGAGATGATAGAAGTTTCTAGGTTAAAATAAAGCTTGTCGTTGGTAGTGGTGCCACGTACTACTGCCAAAGAGAAAATTGTTCCATCTTCATTTCCATTCTTTGCTCGTTGCTTGGTGAATAAACATTTAGCAAAAAAAAAAGTTTTTTTTTTTAGGAACGCAGCAGCAGTGATGACAGCGTGTCTCACCAAAGTGTCTCACCCGGCCCTGCTCCATGTGAAGCTACTTGAGATGCAAAGCATACAGAAATCAGTGGCAATTTGCAAGTAAACAACAAAAAAACCCAGTGTGCCTTTGCGCTCAGCACATTGGGCCACGGTCTGTAGGCTGTAGTGTCTTCTCTGTTGAAAATCCGGTAATTATTTTCAAGCGACTCTCTCTTCTCATTCAGAGGAACTCTCGCCCCGTGTCGCTGCTTTCTGACGGCATTATTCAGATGAGGTCTGCATTGCAGGCTGACTCATGTTTACTGACCAAAGCCGCAGTGTGAAATCCAGAATAATTGCTCTCCTCACATCCCCCCTGGTATAGTGTATAGAGTTCAAATCAAGCCACACAGTGAGTCCCCACAGGGTTGGATCTAGGCATGGGCATGGGGGGGGGGGGGGGGGGGGGGGGGGGGGGGGCAATGTCCCCTATATGCCATGACTGCACCAACAAACATGATGGCAGGCAAAACAACTCAAAGATATTTCAAATTAAAGTGCTTATAGTTTAAATGATAATGAAAATAAAACTGATGTTATTTTGATGCTTACTTGGTTAAGTCCTATACAAGATATAACTCTTCTGGGTCACAGAACCAAGAAAATATATGAAATACATTTTGTGGATTTTGTGTATATGTAGTCTATAAGTAGTCTATGCCAAATGACATAGTTATCTATTCAATGGGACGTTTTGAGAATAATTTAAATGAAAATGGTATGGGTGCGGCTCCATCGCCCGTGGGCGATGAAGCGGCACCCCTACCATTTTCATCTGCCCCCCCCCCCCCTCCCCCCCCCAATTGTCAGTGTTACATCCGGTAGAAAAACTTCTTGGCAAAACAAGAAAGTGGCCGCACACAGCGGTAGCCAAAGTGCCAATATTTTTATTTAGGACATAGCAGGTTTAAGAATCCAACGTTTCGGCGTTTAAGCCTTCACCAGGGAATCCCTGATGAAGGCTTAACTGCCGAAACGTTGGATTCGTGGGTCTGCATCACCAAACAGGATTTTGGTGTGAGTGAGCATTTCTGTGCACAGTGTTACATCCGAGCCTGAGTCTCCAACCGAACTATTGTGTGTCTGTGTGGCACGCACACACGCCTTACACAGGTATTTATATATGCTGTGTTAAACGGAAATTCGAATGGTTTCTGACACTGCAGTCTGCATGGCTTGTGACATAAATTATAACTTGTTATTGGGGCTCTCTGACTCAGCACACGCTGCTGGATATCTCATGACATACAATATAATATATTTTTACGCAGGTCTATGAATATATCAGTGGGCTACAGTTACAGTACGACTGTACCACTGTACATATATTCTACTGTTGTTGAACTTTCCATATAGCTTCTTATGATCCTCTATGGATATTGCTATGCATTTGATGTATTATCATTATCTGTTGTATTGATCTTGCTTAATGTTAATGCACTGGATTAAAAGCTTTGCTAAATCCCTAAAGTGTAAATCGTACATACACATAGTAGTGTATAGTAGTGATGATTGCATGTACTCTTGCAATGGGTACTTTAAAGGACAACTTTGTCCAAACTTGAACCAAGGTTCATGTTTTAGCTTGACATTATAGCCAAAAAAACGTGCACCACGACCCCCCGCCCCACAGCTGAACCAAAAGTGAAAGTGTGAGTGTCAATACACTCGTGACATGGTGGAGAGAGAATATGTTGGCTACATATTCTCTCTCCACCATGTCACGAGTGTATATATATATTTCCATCACTCCAAAAATGCATTTTGGAGCGATGGAAATGGGTGAATTTGAACAACATCCCATAGCACCATTCTAAGCTTATTTTGGGGTAGGACACTGGTGTCAAACATACGGCCCGCGGGCCGGATGCGGCCCGCGCAATGATTTAATCCGGCCCCAGGCTTGTAGAGCAAAAATGTCTGAGTCTATCAAAAAAAAGTAAGTCTCTAGCACGTTCTATCAAAAGTTATGGTCGTTTAAAGAAATGCTTCTGAGTTCTCTTCTCTGAGCACTAGTCCGGTAGCTTCACAGCTGAGAGTACTTAATTGATTGGAATGTTGACTCGCAGAGAGTGGATGGGGGGGAAGGAGGGGCGGGGTGGTGTACTGGCGCTGCAATTGAGAACTATACTTCAGCAGTAACCTGACTCCGCCAGATGGGGCAGCAGAGAGAGGAGTATTCCCTCCTCCTCTCTCTGCTGCCCCATCTGGCGGAGTCAGGTTACTTCACCAGTATAAGGGTCTATAACTGAGGGATCATTCAGATCACAGCTTGGCTATTTAAATATAAATACGGGTAATAATAATAATCCAATTCAGAGTTTAAAAAATATACTGTATTTTAGAAGGATTAGTTATTGTTATTCATCATTATTTTTTAATGTTCGATGATTCATCAATTATGCAGGTCTGCATAATTCCATGGGTTGTGTAGCCATTTCCAAATTTCAGCTAAGACACTATTTGAAATTTATTTTTTTGTAATTTTGAATGTTTTATTGGCGCACTGTAAATAAAAATAGCATCTCCCATAGCAAATGTCTTAATCTAGGCTACAAGTATAAAACCAATAATGAAAGTCATTAATAACTATTAATAGCTACTCTTAATAATAAACTTGATTGTGTGATATACTGTAGCGGAGAAATTACGGCTGTGTACGTAAACATGCGTGTGCATGCTTGCAGTCTGTGACTGGTCTGTGACTGGCACCGCGGCGCGACTGGCACCGCGGCGCGACTGGCTCCGGCCCCATGAAGTCACATTAAGTCCAATGCGGCCCCCACCCCAAAATGAGTTTGACACCCCTGGGGTAGGAGAAACAGCCATAAAGGAGTTTTTCTTCCCCACAAAATAACAACTGGTCCACTTTTTGGGAAATAAATCAACTGCAAATAGAGGTAAGAAAGTCTTCTGGGGTTTGAATTCTCCTTTAAACATACTATGTTTTGACACACAGATTTGGATGACATACTGTAAGTCTACTGAGTCTTACTCATGGACTGGTGCACTGTACTGTATACACACAGTTCCACCTTCTTTCCTCTCCTCACCTTTGGCTTGCGGTTGTCATACAAAAAAAAACTGAGGATGAGGTGAACTAATCTTCAAGCTTTTCCTTCTAGTTATCATCAGACAGACAGGGAGAGGAGGCCATGTTGTCACAGCTACACCGCGTGATACTGAGCTGGCAACAGGTGAGAGCACAAGGCGTATCTCCTCGACAGAGAAGGACATGGATAACCTCGGCAGCTCCTTGTCAACGTGAGCCGTTTGGAACAGAGCAAAAAATTAAAGCCGCCATGAGCCACTGCTACTGCCGGCATCCACACGCTGGTGGTGTCTTGTCTGGAGACATGGCGTTGCTACACATGCCTTTTGAGGCAAGGGAGGAGGAGCAGGTGAGCTATGTTGCCAGACACTGCAGAGAAAGAAGCATTGCAAATAATCCAATCCAACTAAATACAGTAAGCGACAAGCTCAAATAAATGGTTTTAGTTTTTTAGATGGGGCTTCATCATGAGGCCAAATTCATATTCATATATTCATTTTAAAGGAGTCCTCGGTGGTGTGATGGAACTGATTTAAGCAGACAGCACATTTGATTACAGAGGAGTGGGAAACATTGTGTTGATTTTGACGACGAGTGGCGAAAATTAACAATGAACAAACAAACGAATGAACAAATAAATAACTAGCCCATCCATCATCTAACTTTTTTCACTGAAAAAACAAATGATGACCTAAAAAAGGAAATATTTTGACAATTTCACAAATGAATCAAAACTAGACTAAATTGTTAGAGGGAAGAGTGAAATAGCCTACACGTAGTAGAACTAAAATAGATGTAATTTGAAGGACATGGTGTACGACAGTCCGCGATGTGAAGTGTGAAGCACGAGGACGCGCTCCAAAAGATCAAGGGCTGAATGTAGCACCCAGCCGCAT